>CAJQZJ010032083.1:12649900-12688151 GCA_907164525.1 Lophiomys imhausi
AGCTGGTCACATTTGTATCTGTACCTGTTCACATTGTATCCACAGCTAGTCACATTTGTATCTGTAGCTGTTCATGTTGTATCCACAGTTGGTCACATTTGTATCTGCACCTGTTCACATTGAATCCACAGCTGGTCAGGTTGTACCAGTAGTCAGGAAGCAGAGAGAGAGAGAGAGAGGAATGCTGGTGCTCAGTACATTTTCTCCTTTTTATCCAGTCTGTGGCCCTAGCCCACAGCGATGGTGCCCCCACCTTCAAAGAGTTGGTCCTCCCTCTTCAATTAACCTAATCTAGAAAGTCCCTTACAGACATGCCCAGGGGATTGTCTACTAGGTAATTCTAAAATCTGTCAGGTTGACAAAATTAATATTCACAGGAGGGTTATTTATTTACTGCTTAGTGTGAGGAGAGAGGGAGTATGTCTGTTTATGTGTGTGAGCATGTGTATGCAGCATGTGTGTGTGCATAAGTGTATGTGCATATGTGCACATGCATGTTGGCATGCATGCATATGTGTGTATATGCATGTGTTCTATGTGTACATCCACAAATGTATGTGTGTGCTATGCATGTGTGTGTGTGTGCAAGCACATATGCATGAACATCTAAGGCCAGAGGAAGACATCCTTTATCATTCTTCACCTTGTTTTCTGAAACAGGATCTCCCACTGAACTGGAAGCCCAAAGCTTCAGCTAGGCTATCTGACCAGTAAGCTCCCAGGAGCCATCTCTCTCTACTCACGAATGCTAGGGTTACAGGCACATGCAGACACACACAGCCCTTCATGTATGTTCTAGAGAGTTGGACTCAGCTCCTTGTGTTTGCAGAGCACTTTATCCAGTGAGTCATCTCCCCAGCCCTATTTAGTATTTTTTAAAAGATCATGTTATATGGCTGTTTCCTCTGAGTTTGGCATGACTGTGGCCATTTTGAATCAGAGCAGCTGTGTTCACTTGCAGGGGATACTCAGGAGACTGGGCCATCACTTGTGGGTGGATGGTGGAGGACAGGATACTCAAGGGGACCTTCCTTTCCCTGGGGAAATATGAACAGCAAACAACTTTTGAGTGAAAACCTCCATGGTATTGCTATCTGCATGTTACCTATATTCCTGTATCCCTCACCATTGCTCCTGTAGCCCAGATAAGCTCACTGGTTCAACAGCAGGACTTAGTGGGTCACTTCTTCCACAATCGGTGTCCTATCTGAGATAAACAAGTGTTTTTCATCATTTTTTCCCAGGAAAAGATGCATTGGGTCATTTTTAGTTTGCACTTTGTTCTTCAATTGACAAGAAAGCTCTGTCTTGGGTCCCATAATCACTTTCTAGGGGACATTCTGATACATCTCAGTGGAGAATTGGGGGGCATCTAAGGTGACCTCAGAGTAGTGTCTTTCCAAGTAGCTCATAACTCCTTTCCATGGGACCCCCAGGCCACTAGCTCAGAGCTCTTTTCCATGGGACCCACAGTCCACTTCCACATGAGGTCAGAGTGAGGCTCTTCCCAACTATCTGTCCCCCACAGTGCCTCAACCTTGCAAAGGAGCTGACCAAGAAGCACAGCTTACCTGAAGTCTCAAAAAGAAAAACCCATCAGATAACCCCAGTTACTATGATTCCTGGTGATGACCAGAGCATGGGAAGAAGCTCACGGTTTTTGCCCATGGTTATTTGCTGCTGCCCACAGACTTTAAGGGCTGTGGAACTAAGTGTGCTTCCTGTCTTCCCCTCTCCTAGCTGTCAGGAGGCTCCTTCCCTTCCCATGTCAGCATGTCTGTCTATCAGACAAACACATAGGAATTATGACTTAACATTCTGTTCTAACTGAATCTCATTTTCTAAGTCCTGAATAAACACATATGGTACTATCTGGGTCAGACAGGGAGATGGCCATCATTTAACACCTCCTTATGGTCGGAGAGGCCCATTCTATATGAAATAATGGCAGTGAGGTTATATACTGAAGGGATAATGGTTATTCAAAAATGCATGGTCTTCGTGGAGCAGATAGCTTTTTGGGGGGGGGAGGGGGTAAGGGGCTGAGGCAGGGTTTCTCTGTATAGCCTTGGTTGTCCTGGACTCACTTTGTAGACCAGATTGGCTTTGAACTCACAGAGATCCACCTGCCTCCTGAGTGCTGGGATTAAAGGCGTGTGCCACCATGCCCAGAAATTACAGACAGCAGTGAACTGCCATGTGGGTTCTGGCATTTGAATCCAGGTCCTCTGGAAGAGCAGCCAGTGCTCATAACCTCTGAGCCATCTCTCCAGCCCTGCAGATAAGCATTTTAATTTACATTTGTGGAAACTGGAAGGCAAGCAGAGAGCAGGTTGCTTGGCTCCTTCCTGGGGTGCTGCCATCAGAGCTGACAGATTAGGGAGGGAAAAGTGGGGGGGGGACAGCATAGTAGCACCTGTGACCCCCTGCTCATGCCCAGGTCTGCTGCTGGCACACATGTCCCCAACAAAGCTGTGAAAAAATCCATATAATGGGTCACGTGGCCTCACCTTTGCCTGGCTCATCCTTCCTCTGTCAAGACCCAAACAACCATGTTAGCTGCTGGGGTCCCAGCTGTCCCTCAGGCTGTGACACCACCACACCCTCAGGACTTTGTTACTATCAGCCCTTCATGCTCATGGGTCCCTCACACCTCAGGACATTTGCATGTTCTGTATGCACTCCTGTAAAGCTCATAGGGACACACCCCCCATTCATAGTGTATACTTTGCTGTTTATGTTGTTATTTGATTGACATTTGTCTTTCCTGTTGGGAAATCACAGAGAGATTTCTCTATTTGGACTGATACTACAGCCTTGGTACATTTAGCCATAATACAGTAGCCCTAGCTGAGCTTCTGATTGGATGAATAAATAGTCAACCAAGAGATTAGTTCATATTTTACTTAGTCTGTACCGTAGTCTGAAAATCCCATTGAGCATAAAAATAAGCTTTCCTAAGACACCAAGGGCAAAATCCTCCCTATAGTCACTCTCATTCCCTTGGAGTCTGATCTTTGCCTGCGTGCTTCTGTCACAAGCCCTCTGTGAGTTCCGTGATCACCTGCCCTTGAACCATGTGACCACCAGACTCACTCTGCAAGTCTCAGATCCAGTGCACACCTGGAGAGACCACCCACTAGCTCCAAAGTAAAAGCTACACTCCTCTTTGAAGCCAGTAGTTGAGTTGCATGATAGGAGTGGCTTCAGGGGCAGGAAGCTGAGGGTCTGTATTGGACAAATTTAAGTTCTCAGGAGCGATCTGGAGGCCCCGAGGGTCAACACTGGCCCTATCGATGACACAATGGGCTGAGGCCAGTTGGGAAGTGACTGAGAGAAGAACTGTGATGGGAAGGGCCTGAGGAGACAGATAGCTCAGTCAGTAAAGTAATGGGTTCGCAAGCACGAGGACATGAATTAAACTCCCAGCACTCACATAAAAAGCCAGCCTTTCTGGTGCACGCTTGTAATCCCACATCAGAAAAACCAAAACCAAGTTAACTGCTGGGGTTCACTGGCCAGTCAGCCTACCCTACCAAGCAAGGTCCAGGCTAGTATCCAAACACACACACACACACACACACACACACACACACACGCACGCACGCACGCACGCACGCACGCACGCACACGCACGCATGCACACGCACACACGCACACGCACACACACATGCACTCACGCACACGCACGCACGCATGCACACACACGCATGCACACACGCACACACACACACACGCACACACACGCGCGCGCGCGCACACACACACACACGCACACGCACACGCACACACACAATTGGTACAGGAAGTGCAAAGTGTCCATCATGGGCTATGGGAGCCGTTTTAGAGCTACCTATATCCTATAGCTGTCTGCATCCTGCTGGCTCCCATCCTATAGAGTGCCACCTGTCCTATAGTGTAGACCCTGTCCTTTGAGGTGACTGTGTTCCATAGTGGGCCCTCCTCTACAAGAATAGAAGAGAAAAAAGGAAGACCTAGTCTAGGCCATGTTCACTTTGCTCAACTTTCAGCACCAAATGCATGTAACATCATGCGCCATCAGATTTGTCATGCTAACCATGCTGTGCTGCTCAGGTGCACCCTGACAAGCCCAGCCTTGCCTACCCTGTTAAGAAGAAGCCAGGCCACTCACGGCTGGCTTTCTCATTGCCTGCATCTTGGTTTTCTCCAGTGACTTGAGCCAAGAAAAGGACAAAGTCGGTATCATGTCTGAAAGCTGCGGACTGCTGTCTTCCCATGGGTCTTTGCAAGTGTTAGAAAATGCTTATCTCAAAACCTGACATGGTGGATTTAAAACCTTGTGCTCCTAATTCCATGGTATTGTGGAAAGCAAGCCTGCAACCTGTCTCCATCAAGGTGAACCTGAGAGAAGAATAAAGATGCCTAGAGTTTACGATACATGAGAAGCACGTTTTGTCTTCAAACAGATGTTTTCCTATGGATGAAACTGACCAATGACAAAGAAAGAGGGTATTTCCTATAGACCATACATTTTACATTCAAGCATCTCCCACTGGCCCTGCATGTGCTGCCAGGAAGGGGATGTGCATCTTAGACCAGATTCCAATACCATGCTCTATGGAACAGATACTACAAAACCTGGCCAGGTCACCTTCAAGTCTGAAAGTTGACCCACCTCTGCCTTGAACAGCAAAAGAAAAGTCACTTGATTGTAGAAGGAAGATAATGCTGGTATTGAAGTATTCCCAGAAAGCCACCCTACTTTGTTTTTGTTTGGGGAGAGAGAGAGAGAGAGGGAGAAGCAGTCAGCCAGCTAGCTGTGTGTGGTGAGGACCAGCCTCTGGCTGGCTGAGGTGTGATCTGAACATGAGCATTTGCCAGGGGTTGGAGAGCAGCTGCTATACACATTTACATCTCAGAACTTTGAGTCAAAGATCAAGTGCAGCCAGCAGAACTATGCACCACAAAGACAAAACATCCTGTAGCCAAGAGTCCACATCTGGTAGATGGGGTGAAGGAAGCAGAGCCCCCCTCAGTACAAACAGCTGCAGATTTCTATTGGCATCACCTCTGACTTGGTCTGTCTGTCCTGGATGTGCTGTGCTGGGGCATATAGCAGACAGAGGCTGGAGAAGCAGAGTACAAACGTCTTCAAACAGAAATCTCCCAGACAACAATCACTCTTAGTTGTCTCTTGACAAACTGAGCTCCCTTTTGCATGCATGAGCCCTTCCATACCTTTCTACTCAAGGATTCCCCACCCCCTCCAGAAAGCAGGAGCTGTGTACATGGTTGCTGGCCATAGCCACATCATTGACCTTATGTGGACAGGGTCAGCCATCCTATTAGCAAAGCAAAAATAGCATGGTGTCAGCTTTGTTACCTTGAAACATCGATGCCAAGGGTGTGGGGAAATGGGTTCTTGCTCCCTGCCAGTAAGAGACCATCAGAATGACACTTTGAGGTTATCTGTTTAGGTTGGCTTTTTTAATTTTGCAGAGCAGTTGGATAGCATCATTTAGAAATTAAACTGTGCATACCATTGACCCAACAATTCCATTTCTAGAAAATCCATTTACAGAAATGCTGACAAAAAAAAAAAAATAATGAGCAAAGTCACACACACATATGGCAACCACCGTGAATAGTGGAGAACTGGAAAGGAAACAACCAGAACACTTACCAAGGCTGCTCCATTTCTCTTGAGGGCATCTGTAGAAGGACATACTTTGTGCAGCCAACACAAGATGATTATCTAAATGACTGACAGGTGCCCAGGTTGTCATCAAAGTCAGCTTCATCTAGCTGTGATGGCCACCCCATCAGTTGCATGTGTTAAAGGTGCATAATGAATGAGCCACCAGCCCAATCTCTGCTTCTATAGACTATCTCCTTTCTGCATTCCAAGTGACTCTTACTCCCTAAGAAATCACCTCTCTGTTTCTGTGGATCACCATTTTCTAGTTTTGTACAAATGAGGTTTAATGTGATGGACTCTAATTCATCTGACTGCTTATACTTATCCTGTTTTAGCCATCTATGTTTTAGGCATCAATAGCTCACCCTTTTTGCTTCTGAATAATTTTTTCTTGTATGGATATACCGTGAATTTACAGGGCAGTTTTGTATTATGTCCATTTAGTGAAATAAAGGTAGTAGGTTCACCCCTGGGACCGATGAATCCCCCAGACACAGATTTTTGGCCAGATATATAATACCATGCATCTGTGTCTCCTTGTGGAAAGGCCTTAAATCCAAACTGAAGGTGGTTGGTTACCTTGTAACATTCGTTCCACTATTGCTCCCCATTATCACCCTGATTGTTATTGTAGCTCACAGGTCCACAACTGCATAAGACTTTTGGTGACTTTTCCCTTGGCAGCCTCCTTCTGCTACTGTGAGAGCTAGTCAGCATGGAGGAAGCTTCCTGGTTAATACCAACTTGACTTCTCCATGTTCTGTGACCAATATCCATGGTGTCATCAGCAGTAAGGTCTTTCCATCAAGTTCTAGAGTAATAGGAGGTTTTTTTTAAAGAAATTCCTATACTGATTTTCAAAGTAGTTGCCCCTTTCATATCCCCACCCAAGTATGAAGACCCAGAACATATTGTTACTAATTAATTACATCTTAACCAATAATCAATCACTTTTTTAATTGACAAAAATATGTGTATATATTTTTCATGTGTGTTTTTCAAATATACACATGATATGGGATGTCTCAATCAAGCTAAGGGAAAAAGAGTAAGAGAAAATAGCTTTGAAATATGCATCTACAAAAAGCTGCCAAAACGTATACATCACCATTTATCTATCAGGCGAGCATACCTGCACACTAGCAATGGAAGAGTTCACGTCGATTCTCAACCATGATTATATTAAGAAGGTACAACCAAGACTAGATTTTTATTGGAGTTTTGGGTCAAGTTTCCCTCCATTTGTTTCCTTTATTTAAAAACTAACTGAGCTTGGTGACACAGGCCTGTGATCCCAGCTACTAGGGAGACTAAGGCAGGAAGAAGGATGGCAAGTTAAAGACCAACATGGACTACAGTAAGTTCAAGGCCAGTCTGATTAACTTACTGAGTCCCTTTTGAAACAAAAAGAGAAGGAAAAAATTGCATCCTAGTGGTTTAGTTCTGGCCTAGAATGCAAATGGTCGTGGGCTCAAACCTTACACCACAGAAAGACAAAAAAATACTATAGATAGTAGTGTGTTCAGATTTTAACATTTGAGTCTGCCTGAGACTTAGCCTAGTAATGGACTCTGATGTCAGCCATCTAAGATTTGACTCAGTGGTCTGCCTGAGCCCCTGTCCCAAGCACCAGTCTGACAGGCCATCTGTTAATGTCTGGCTTTCTAGGCAAAGATGTGCTGTACCCAGCTTCCTGGTGGTCCTGTAGAAAGACACGTTGTGCCCCTCGGCCCCAAAAGGTTGAGGCAGGGCCCCCCCATCACCACTCTCTCTATAAAATACAAGAATGTGGCCAGGTGACCCTATATATAAATAACTGTATTGTTTTATCTTTCAAATGGCAATGGTGTGTCCTACATATGTTTTTTCCATGAGGTTGTTTTATTAATATTTTAGAATACTTGTTGATTTCCTAGCCAGACCCTTACAAAATTTAAAAGAAAAAAAGGAAGAGAAGGAATACCTTAGAGATGGCCAAGTGGACAGAGTCATTCTGAATGGCACCATCTTGGATCTGAGACATGATTCAGTCACCTCACTTGGTGTTTTTAAAAGTCCGTGTTGGAGCAAATGGTATAGAGGCTGTGGGGAAAGCAGGGCATTATGGATCTCCACAGGTGAAGTGGTGAAGGTTTCAATGCCTCTGTGTTAACAGTGTGGAGGCCAGCAAAGGCTTGACCTGTGGAAAGCTAGACGCAGCTAAGAGCACTCAGCATGGAACTGTGAACAGCTTTGAGCAGACATTCATGATGACAGTGCCGGGTTAATGGAAGGGAGCTGGACGTCGTGAAAGGGAGGGCAATAAGGGGGAGAGAAAAGTGTTCTCAAGACTCCCACGGAGTCATTCAATCAGTCATCATCTCTAAGCTGTAACCACAAGACTCAACAAAAAGGATGGCTGGACAGGTGTCAGGTATTAGAAAGTAATATTCATGACCACAGGCTGTGACCTTGTCCATTCTAGAGAGGCAGAGACGGGAAGTTGACCTTGTGAGTCAAATGGAAATTAGAAGCAAGAGTGTGGGCTGGGTTTTTGTGACCCCAGATGCCACTGCCGCTTGAGGGATACCTGAGAACTCTTCTCTGGAGATTAAGAGAAAGGGGACTCTCGAGAGGAACAAATGTGCAGCTGCATGTGGATTTCCAAGGTGAGCTGAGGTGTTCAAGGCCACGGCAGATGCTCTACTGGTGGTTTAGAAGATTTGCCAGCCAGATAGCCGGGTAAGAACACACTTCTATAATGGAACAGCTGTACACAGAGACAGACAAAGACTTCAGGTTCTGCTTCAGCAGTAGACCCTGGGAAAGTGCTGCCTCCAGCTCCACAAGTAAATAATCAAACATGCTGCAGACAACTAAACTCCCCCACCCCAAGAACTGAAGTCCAAGAGAAAAAAAACATACTTCAGAGCTCAAGGAGAGGATGCCTGCAGCACAGGGCCACACTTAGAATGCCCCTAGAGCACACCCTGTAATGACATTCAGTCTCATCCTGTTGCTGAGAGGAACACCCTGACTAAAGCAGCTTAGGGGAGGAAGGGTTTCTTTTAGCTCACAGTCCAGGCTATAGTCAGAGCAAGGGAGACAAGGAACTTCAGCTAGTCCCATCACATCCCCAGTCAGGAGCAGAGGACAAGTCCAGTCCTTCCTAGTCCTGTCTGATGTGACCTTGTATCATATTATGGGAGCACAGGGTCCCCCTCAGACCACCTAGTGCCATGAACACACAACGTTAATTTGGATAGCACATACATCAGCCTTCCCACAAGCTGCCATTCCACACTGTTCTGAGCAGAGCTAAGGATGTGTTTCCATGGTGACGTGGTAATTGCCTGTTTGGAAGGTGTCCAAGCCAGCCATGCCTTCTCCGGACCTTTGCACTTCCAGAATCTTTCCTGCCCCAGGGCAACTGTTGTTGGAAAGCTAAGTATGTGATCAAGCTGTAGGAAGGGGAATCAGTTTTCTTCTGCTCTGTGTGTACCTCAGAAGGCTACCTCTTCCACAGACTCATGTTGTCCATGTCCCTCCGTATCTTCTTAGACACAAAAACTCCAGATCCACCTGGCTCCTGAGTGCTGTGTCTGTCATAAGAACATGAGGCAGGCCAGATGCAGAGAAAGGGAAAGGTATATTGGCTTCCATCTGCTTCCACTCAGTGGACTTTTAGGACAATATACATATCCCTTCCGTCCTATGGTGAAAAGAAAAGCAAGCATGCTAGGACACTCCAGGAAGGCACATCTCCTACAGCATGTTGTGTTCTTGAAGAGGTGAGTTTTGCCAGCATTTTGAAATTCATTGTTTAGCTTCTTTATGCTTGAGGCAAAACATGAAGCCTGAGAAAATGATGGCAGATTGTTGAGACAATGGTGATATATTCTAAACAGATAGAATTACCCTGTGGCCTGAAGAGGAACCATTGCCGGTTAATATTGAGATTCGGCAAGTGTGCGACCTAAAGAAACATATAATTTATCAAGTAAGAAAATTTTAAGAACAGCCCATAGAACTAAGCACATGTCTCCTGGAGGGAAAATGGGATCCCACTGTGATCAGTGTGGGAGCTAGAAAACGCTGGTTGACACCCTCTGGGTGCTCTTCCTCCAAACTGTATCTAAATGATGCTGTAACAGACCCTAGAGACCCAACCAGAGTGTGGAGGCTGAAGGAGGTGCTGAGGCCGGCAGCCTGGTGTATAATAACCAGTACCTCAGGACAGGGAAGTCCAGTTCTTGAGAGATCTGACCCAAAGTCTAAGCATGAGAACCTGAGTTCAATCCCTGAAACCCAAGTAAAAGCTGAGTGTGGTACCACATGCTTCTAATGGCAACATTTGGGAGGAGAGAGAGACAAGAGGATCCTGGACTCGCCTGCTGGAAGAGTGCTCTCTAAGTTCAGTGAAGAAATCTGTCTCAAAAATACATACATACATACTTACACACAAAAATAAATAAATAAATAAATAAATAAATAAATAAATAAATAAATACATACATACATACATACATACACCTGATGGTGACCTCTGGCCTCTACTCATGTACATACTTGAATATGCACACCACACACACGTACACCCACACAAACACATCACATCATGTCATATCACATCTCTGTCTCTCTTTCTCTCCACCTCTCAGTTGCTGTGTGTCTATCTTTCTGTTGCTCTCTCTGTATCTCTGTCTCTTTGCCTCTCTCTCTCTTTCTCTCTCTCTCATACACACACAGTCTCTCTCTCACACACACAGTCTCTCTGTCTCTCTCTGTCTCTCTCCCTCCCTCCCTCCCTCTCTCTCTCTCTCTCTCTCTCTCTCACACACACACACACACACACACACACACACGCACACACACACACAGTAAACACTGCCCTGTTTGAGCTGTGCCTGAGACCACCTTCCTTTCAGGACTCTGGTACCCAAGAGAAGAGAGCTAAGGTTGGAGCTGGTCATCTGTGAGAGTGTTAATCTTTCCTGCATAAGCCAGGATGGTCCGGCAAACAGATGGATTGAGAACTGGCCCTGGTGAGACAGTTCTGAGGCCCATCCCACAAATGGAGCCTGTGTGCTAACCCCAAGGTCCAGCAGTGGCCACTGTGTGCACCGTATGCTTATGCCTGGCACACTGTGTTCGCAACCTTTCCTAGCAACGGGAGTGATTCCAGACACCAGCTCCCCAACAAGCCCCATTCAAAGCAGATGTTTTCTTCATGATTGACTCTTTTCTGAGTAAATCCTCCAGAATCAAGCTGCTTGACGGGTAATTGTTTCTGACGATCATCTTGCTTTCTCATCTGTGCAGCTGTGGTATTAAACCACTGTAACATCAACTGGCGGCTCCGGCTCTCTTCCAGCTTTCATTGTGCCTTCATGAGGTTTCTTCTTTTAATTTTGGAGGCTGAATGCTCCAGTTTTGAGGGAGAGGTTTCCTTCCTTCCTTTTCTTTTCATCTTTCTTCCTCTGTCTGTCTGTCTGTCTGTCTGTCTGTCTTTGTTGTATGGCTAATGTGGAGTAGAAGTTTCCATTGTAAAATTAAATACTTTAAAAATTAAAAACCTGACAAGAACATCTCAATAATTTGACAGGAGTCCATCTACTGACAAGATCTTTGTGAGTAGAGATACTGGCCTATCTCGGTGGCCTGAAGATCACCTGAGTAAACTTCAGATCAACACACAGAACCCTCTTTAAGAATTAGATTTCATAATGGAAAATTGGAAAATGGGGCAACCACTGTTCTTAGCACTTCCAGGGACATATCCCAATGGTGACATCCAGATCACAATGACCTCTGAGTCTTCATCTGGGGTTCTGACTTTTAAGTCATCCTACAGGATTGCTGGAGAGCAGGTCCTGGGAACCAGAGCCCTGGCCTGCAGTGGGTCCGGCACTGGAGCTGGACATGCATGCCAGGGAGGCCAGATGGGGATACATTGTTATTCTCCTTGTCATCCAATGACTCTACACCTCCCTGTTGCTGGCTTGTCCAAACCATTGGCCCCCAGCTTATCTTAGAGAAATTCTGTTGGCTCAAACAATAGCAGCCACTTGCCTTGCACTGAGCCGTCATCCCAGCATGGGTAACAGACTGTAGTGCAGAAAAGAGAAGCTAACTGAGGAAGACAAAAGAACAAAGCAGAGAAGAAAGTGGGGGCAACCTTGAGCACAAACACAGGGCTTGGTCCCCTGAGTGCCATATTTCTACTCGGAATCCACCAGGTCCAGCTCCTGGGGTCCTCATCCTTCATTACCACCAGTTCTTCTGAGCCTTGAGTCCTTCTACTCCTATGTCCTGAGACTTCAGACAACAGCACAGGTCTGTCCTGCTTGCCTGATACCCAGGACTTGCCTACAGACCTGACAAGAAGTGACTTCCTCAAAGAGGAGGGTGGAGGCAGACCAGGAGCAGATAGCCTCTTCTCTCTCTGCTTGAGAGAGGAGCAGACAAGCTAGGATCGCAGGTGTACTCATGTATAAGCACATGTGTAAGAATCATGCTTACAGACACAGTTAAACATTTAGATTGGTGTCACAGATACTGAAACTTCCTATTTAACATTGGAATAATCGGCTCAGTCCTGCGGCAGTCCAATTGTGAAGTTTCAACACCAAGTGTACTCTTTTTCTCCATTAGCAAAAAAACCATCAAGGCTCCATAAGATAGTCACTAGTCCTCCACACCCTAGGGATTGTCCCGAGTTCTGGTCTATGGAAAAGGCCCTAGAGATCTCCCCAGGCCTGGTATCTACAGAGAGAGAAGTGGACATGGATCTGAAACATCTTGCTTCTGAAACTCTCTCTAAATGCTTTGGAAATTATACCAAGACTAGACACTATGTCCATTGAAACTGGAATGAGCAAGTTAAGAAGAGCCACAGGTCCAAAGTGACACCAACAACATGAATTCATTTTGTGATGCTTTCAAAGGTGTCTGGGAGCATTGATGAAATGAGAAATTTGTAGGCACCAGGTTCTAAGACTACAGATAACTTGCTGACTAACAGACAAGCTAGATCTACACAGTAGGGTGGGGTTGGCTGTCCCACCTCATCCCAGTGACAAAATGTTAGAGTGCAGCGGGAGGCAGCCAGCCCTGTGTGTCTCCTCATAGACACAGGACAAGTGGGCAGAAGCATTATCATCAAGGTCAAGGTCAGGAAATGCATCCCTGATGACCACCTACCCACCCCGTGCCTTCAGGGTGAACACCACTGGACTTCACTGAACTCATCAGTGGGCATGATGGCTTTGAATATCTCAACAACAAGAAGTCTTGAGCATCTAAGCAGGGACCAGAGGGAGGATATCTCCTGTTATTTCTTCAATCTCCAAAATCTGTCCGGATACACAATTATGAAACTGCTTCGAGAGGACAGGAAGTTGGCACTGCAATATTCCATGCAGGATCTCCCCACACCTATGCACAGCTCAGGATTCTCTAGAGGAACAAAACTGAAAGAAGGGATGTTTCCAAAACTACCACTAAGAACTTAGCATTTATTTTCCATAGAAAAGAATGAGTATGCTTTTTTTATTCCTCCTGGAAATTTACTCCATCTTTATTCTGTTTAACCAATAATACCGTCTGGGCTCTTGGAAATTATATTCACTCAGAGATCAAACAGTTGTTTTCATTTGCCCCAACAGAAAACTATAACCTGCCATTGGGTCTACAGAGCCCCAGCTCAGTCAAGACCCAGGCAAAAATGGCAGCTGCCAAACTCACTGCCACTGAGAACAGCCTTGGGCTCTGCTTACAGATATTTGCTGGAAGCACTGCCTTCAGATGTTCCTCCACCCCTCCTTTCCTTCTCCCCTCCATCTCTCCTCCCCATCCCTTCCCTTCTCCCCTCTCTTATTCTCTCCCTGCCCCTTACTGCCCCCTCCCTCTCCCTTCCCTCTCATTCCCTCCCTCTCTCTCCCTCCCACTTTCTCTCTTAATCTTTCTTTAGTAGACTAATTTACCTTCTTTATTTCCTGTGCCTCAAACCACACCCTTGCTTCCAGCTTTTTAACTCCTTCTAAAAAACATCAGGTTCAGTAGCAGCTCCTAAGCTTTGGATTTGGTCACATGATTGATTTGGACAGTGGAGGAAGGTGTTGTGGATGAGATGTATGCCAGTCCTTAGCCTGGGAGAGTAGTTTAAAATGGTCAAATGGAGCCCAGAGGAGGCTGTCGAACTACCCCAATCAACACACGGTCACATGGGAAATCAGCAGGGTGTGTGGTGTGGTGTGTGTGTGTGTGTGTGTGTGTGTGTGTGTGTGTGTGTGTGTTGTGTACCTATTCATGTGTATGAGCACATTTATAGACAGGTGCATGTGCATGTGTATAGAGTTCAGAAATCAACATTGGGTATCTTCATTGGTTGTTCTTCCACACACACAACCTTTTTACTTTAAAGTCTCTCACTGAACCTGGAGCTTGACAATCTGGCTCACCTGGCTGGCAAGGAATCCCCTAGAACCCTCTATCTCCACTTCCTGGTGCTGGGATTAAACATTCACCTCACCATGTCTGGCTTTGTTTTATTTTTTGCCACAGTCCTAAGGAGTTGAACTCATGTCTACATAGCAGGCACTTGACTGAGTGAACTGTCTTCCGGGCCCCTGTGGGCTAATTTTCCTCTGCAGCTGAGATCTTTGTGGTCACTTGTCTGTGGTAACATCAGGTGAAGAGGGGACTCCCAGGCAAGCCTTTTTCAATCACCCCTTGTCAGAAGCATGCATTTGCAAACTGAGTATGGTTGTGTGAACCCTAGCCAACACCCCTGATCCCCAAGTTCTAACCACACAAACACGGAGAACCCTGTCTCCATCTGTCTAATGTGTACTCAGTCCTGTGGTGACCGCTAAACACTTACAAAGAGTACAGCAGTGAGGAGGATGGCCACAGCTGAGCCATCCCACTGCTGAGAAGCCCACTTACGCCTTTTACAAATACCTTTCCCCACACCCTGGTCTGGGCCCCTGTCTGCTCCCACGTCATAGCTCTAGTCATGCCCTGTGACCTTGGAAGTTTGCTTGTGTTCCTTCACACAACCCCTGCCTCGCAGCCACATAAACTCAGTGAGTGATACACGAAAAGGACTATACACTGACCAGTACTAGCCTTACAGAAACTGCTGGGTTCTCTCTTCTCTGGGGCCCAGAATGCTGTCTGGGCTTTGGCAACTTGGCCTGGTGGGCGACTCATCCATGAAACAGGAGATGAGGTCATTTCTCCAGCACCCCAAAATGACTTCTCCCTTACTGGATCACTTTCTGCCTACCCTCACCTTGCCAGCCTCCAGAAGGATCACCAAGTACAGTCTTAGCTTCTTCCCATACCTGTTATCTGCCTGGAGCTTTGTAGCTCTGCAATTTAACACATAGAGCCAGGAAGAAACACGGGGGACCTCAAGTTCTGAGGTGAGCATTCTCTCAGAGAAGAGTCACAGGTATCCTGAGAACACTGAAGGAGGAAAGGTCTTCAAAGAAGAGAGATGACACTTCCCATATCACCCCTGAGAGCAGCATGGCTGGCAGCAAACCTCAGTCACAGCACAATGAGAAAGTTCAACAGAGCACTCTCTTAGGAAGGGTTTTGAACTTTTTGTACAAGTACCCAACCAAGTGCAAGTAAACTCAATGGAGTTATCAATATGTGTGTGTATAAATATATAGTATTTTTCTGTATATCACTCCATGTACAGAAAGGACTGTACATAGTGACCAACTGAGACTATCTCTGAACTTCACAGTTGGTTTCATTTCTGAGGCTCAACTAATGGAATCGGTGGAAAAACAAAACACAAACCTGTAAGATCATCTCAGTGAACACAGGAAAGCTTCAACCTAGATTTAGCCTTCATGCCACGAACATGCCAGGGAGTGGAAACTGAAAGGTGCCTTGGTTTGACAAAGGACTTCTCCAGCCAGCATTACTCATTTGGAGCCATGGAAGGGGGACTGAGGCATTCCTCTGTTCTCACTGCTTCTGTCCACTTTGCATGGGAAGATGATAGCAAGGCACAAACAAGAAAATCAAATGTTTGACTTCTAGATTAGGAAAAAAAAGAAGTTAGGCCATCTCTTCTTGCAGATAGCATAATTTGTATATACAAATCCCAAGAAATGAAAAGTCATAGAAATAATAAATGATACTATCCAATATACAAAATATAAACTCAGTGCAGGAAATATATTGCATTTTTATGCAGTGGCAATGAACGTATCAACATAAAAGTAAGAAAATGTTTCCATTCTTAATAGCACTGGACTAATAAAAGACACAAAAATATATTTTAGGACATTTTTCTGATATAAACATTCTGGGTACAACAAAACATTATGGGAAGAAACCAAGACAACCCAAGTGAATAGATCCTGCAATCCTAGATTTCCAGACTCGCCTTTGCGAGCACATTACTGTTTCTAGCGCACCCATTACCAAACTCTAATTCTTTTTTTTTCTTAAATTGACAATAAAACTCACTTGCAATTTCAAGGTATCCAGAATTGCCAAGAAAAGACCATTCTTTTTGAGACTGCCAATAACCGTGAGTGAGCACAACAGGTACTTGCCAGACAAGCCTGACAACCTGAGCTTGATTCCAGGAACCAACCTTGCGAAGTATGATGCAGACGCGGTGCACATCTGTAGCCTCCATACTCATGGGAGCTAGTAGGCCAGCTAGCATGCAGAACGCACAAAGCAGAAGCAGGAGGAGATGAGATCTCACTCCCAAAACTGTCCTCTGACATCCTCCCTGTCTCTCTGTCTCTGTCTCTCTCTCTCACACACACACACACACACACACACACACACTCACACTCACACATTCACATTTACACACAATAAATTAAAAAGCTGATGGTTGTTAGCAGAGCCAGGAGCGTAGTATCCGAAGGAGAGGAGAGGGCCATCCTTGGCAAGCACCCCAGTTTAGCAAGTAGGCTGTGTCCTGTGCTTTATGGTGGGGTCACTACAACTAACAATTATCCCAAGACCATCTGGAAATGAGAAAACAAGGGGAGGACTTGCATGGTCTCCTGCCACAACTTGACCCCAAGATGCAGTCATCAGGACAGTCAGCACTGGCATCTGTCGGATTTGCTGGTGACATGAGCCTTCCCACCACGGCCAGCTTGCCCCCAGCCAGTCACCAGGATAGTTCAATGAGGACACAACAGGCTTTCCAGCAAATGGCAATGAGACAACTGGACACCTGTGTAGAAGAATACATCTGTATTGTATACAATGTATAAAAAAATTAACTCAAGTTGGAATAAAAATCTAAATATACAAGTTGAAGCTGCAAAACTCTGAGGAGGAAAAGTGAAATTTTTCATAACTTACTCTAGGCAGTGATTTCTTAGATTTGATCCAAGAGAAAAAATAACAAGAGGAGATATGGATGAACCCCACATCAAAACACCCCAAAATTATGCTCCAAATGACTACAAGGAAATTGGAAAGGTTTCATACAAAAGTGAGAAATCATATGTAAGCCAGGACTTGCATCCAGGCAATACAAAGAACTATTATAATTCAATAATAAAAAGGCAAATGATTCAATTTAGAAACTGGCAAAAGATATGAACAGATTCTCCAAAGAAGACACATAAATGGGCAACAGCCCATGAAAAGATGCTCAATGTCATCAGCCACCAGGGAAATGCCAATCAACCTTTCAGAGAGACACTGGGTACTCACGGAGCAGAGGCTGGTGGGGAGAGACATGAATCCTCACACAATCCTAATGGAGATTTCAAACAGCATAGCTATGGAGAAAACAGCCCATATGGCCCCTCAAATGGTCCTCCACAGGCTTATCTATAAACCAGCCTTTAACACCATCCCTGGATACCATATGCAGATCCTGGAATAAAAACATTTACCCAACACAAAGGTGTCCTGTGTTCAGAGCAATGCTGCTCACGCCAGGCAGAAAGTAGGAACAAGAATGTGAAGGAATACATTGCAATATAGTCACTCAGTAGAATAGCCCATGGTGAGGAGTGGACGCCTGCTACCATGCACATGAACTGCACCAATGTTACTGTGTGGCCACATGCATGAAATCTCCAGGAAAGGCCTACAGAAATAGAAAGGGGATACTGGAGAGGTGACCGAGTGGTTAGGAGTGTGTACTGCTCTTGCAAGGACACAAGTTCAGTCCTCAGCACCCATGTGGGAAGCTAAAAACCTACTGTAACTGTAGCTCCAGGACAACCAACTCCCTCATCTGGTGTCCATGGGCACTGCACTCAGATGTGCACGCATACTCTAAAAATAAAACTCATCTTTTAAAAAGATAGGAAGTAGAGTATTGGCTGCTGAGAGCTAGGCATTGCAACTGCAGAAGTTGAGGATGAAGGCTAAGGGCATGTTCTTGGAATAATAAAAACATTTAAAGTTGACTGTTATATTGGATCAGAACTCAAAATGAACTAATACCATGACCTGTACAAGGTAAGTGGACCGTGTACTAAGCCTAAGAGCTGCTAGAAAAGAGATATGGAGGGTGATCCGTGTTGGTATCTGGAGTAGGAACTATGTTGCTATCTCCAGTGGACACAGTACTGATATCAGGAGTGAAACTGTGCTGATATCAGGACTGGGGGCTGTGCTGATATCAGGACTGGGGGCTGTGCTGATATCAGGAGTGGGGGTGTGATGATATCAGGAGTGGGGGTGTGCTGATATCAGGAGTGAAGCTGTGCTAATATCAAGAGTGAAGCTGTGCTGATATCAGGAGTGGAGGTGTGCTGATATCAGGAGTGGGGGTGTGCTGATATCAGGAGTGGGGGCTGTGCTGATATCTGGAGTGGGGACTGTGCTGATATCAGGAGTAAAGCTGTGCTGATATCAGGAGTGGGGGCTGTGCTGATATCAGGAGTGGGGGTGTGCTTATATCAGGAGTGAAGCTGTGCTGATATCAGGAGTGGGGGTGTGTTGATATCAGGAGTGGGAGCTGTGCTGATATCTGGAGTGGGGGCTGTGCTGATATCAGGAGTGGGGGTGTGCTGATATCAGGAGTAAAGCTGTGCTGATATCAGGAGTGGGGGTGTGCTGATATCTGGAGTGGGGGCTGTGCTGATATCTGGAGTGGGGGCTGTGCTGATATCTGGAATGGGGGCCATGTTGCTATTATCAACACTGCTCTGGTCAGTGGCTGTGTAGAGCAAACAGGTGCCTTAGTCACCCCTACTTTGTTCCATTTTTCTCTGCTGCAGGATGGAGACCATGGGAGTCAAACATGAAAGCAGAAGTGCACCTCATGCTAGCCCCAGCAGGCCTTTGGGTTCGAGGAAGCACCATCAACCCTGTGGGGTCAGCAGGGCAGGAGAGTCAGCTTACTTATTCATTTATCTTTTTAGAACATATGTTCTAGTGTATAGTTTAACAACAACAACAAAGCAAATAAAAGAACCAATTAATAAGTTTAATTGGCCAAATTTCTATACAATGCACCCTGATCTCAGATGCAGATTTTAATTAACTAATTAGAAGTGCCTTGTGCCATCATAGTTCTATTAGCGGCCCCTCTATTGAGCAGGCTAACATAGTCGTGTCACATTTGAGAATTTGTGTCACTCATCCATCTCGATGTTACTCAACGGTAGCAACAGAACTCTTGACAGCTGAGTCTTAAGTTCGTAGAAGCTCAAGAAACAAAGAGGATGCAGCAAGGAGCAGACTGAACTGGCTGTGTTGCAGTTCCTGAAGCTTTTGACCAGGTGTATGCGTCCAGCCTTGGTTTCACGTAGAATGCTCTTTCGAGACAAAGACTGCAGAGCAAGTAGCTGGTGCTAAGCGACCCCAGAGTATTTGCCTGAAGACTGAGCATCCTGTGCTAGCAAAGGAGCAATCCAGTGATGGGTGCTGGCACACAGGGCTGGGAGCAAGAGCGCCCTCTCTGGCCAACTTGGAGGACTTAGCAATTTATGGAGTACTCAGCAAGGTATTCAAGAAGGCGTGGCGGTATAAGTAAGTGAAAGCCCTATCCTGAGGACTGCTGAGTACCCACAGATACATCCTAAAGATAAAACTTAAAAAGAGAGACCTGTCTCCCAGAAACTTCATTTTATTTCAGAAAAATTATTTTAAAACACTTCAGATTTTTAGGAAGAACATAAAACACCAAGTACTCAAACTATCACAGGGTTTATCTAGATGAAGTTGACCCAAGGGCACTCCTTGTATTATCTGATGTGGTAAGACTCAGCGAGAAAGCAGGTGGCTCATTCCGGGGCTTGGGGTCCTGTGCTGTGTAGGTGAGTGCCCGTGTGCATTCATTCATTTTAGGTGTGACTGCTGCGCTCTGTAAAGCTCCCTCCTCTGTGGTTTACCTGACATGACGGGCTGTGACCTAAAAACGTGGGCTAACACGAATCCTTTCTCACAGAAGTTCCTTTTTCTGAGATATGTTATCACAGCAACAGAAACCAAACCAGGACACCTGGAAGGGTAGAGTGGGCTGTTACCGAACTTTTAAATTATTATTTAACACTTATTTATTACTAAATTCACTTATAACAACACCAATTTCTTATCTATTAATCCTATAAAATCCTACAACCCCTTTAACCTATCCACTAAACCTATTGATAATTATAACAACTACTTTGATAACCTTTTAGAATGATACAGTCTCTGGGGCAGGTCCTCAGTCGTCAGGAATACAGTCTTTGTTGTAGATTCTTTAATGCACTTAGCAGTCCTTTTTCTGGATCTCTCAGATGCAGGTTCGTCAGGGTAGTTGGTTATTGCAATCTCACCTTAAATAAGGCTTTATGTTTTTTTCTCTGTGGGAGACCCCAGCCGTCTGCAGGCCAACTTACTTCTTTTGAATCAGGAACTCAGCTGCTCTGCCTCAGTCCTTAAAGCCAGGCACCGTTTCCTTTAGGCCACTGTTTGGACAGATCAAACCCCTCTGGGCAAAAGCTGAGCCACAGGGTCCAGTCCTTGGCCTTTTGGTGTCTTGCTCAGGCTTTCTTTGCTCACCGGCTTCTTTCTGCTTCAGGTAGAGAGCTGGCCATCAATGGCCAGCCCTTTTTTCAGCAGGACTCTTGGAGCTCTCTAGCATCAGGGGCCTCTTCTGTTCTGGGCTCCATGCACTGTCCTCAAATAGGAGGAACTCTGTTTCAGCTTAATTTGGGCTCCGCCCACTTAGCAGCTGAAAACAATGTCAGGCCAGATACTTTGTTTCTTCAATTCAAAGACTTCAATTGAGTCTTTCCTGTTTTCCTGACTTCAAACTTGTTTTTCAGTCTATTGAGTCTTTCCTGTTTTTGCTGACTTCATGCTGATAATGCTCTTCAGGCCCCGAATTAAGAGACAGTATCAGAAACTCCTATATATTTTCTAAATCTAATTTATCTAACCCCTACAGTGGGCGCGTTCCCCAATCACCACACAGTTGTGGCTTTGCTCCCCACTGCTCATCTAAGAGTGTGTCCTTCTTCACTCTCTGTTGCTGTGGCAAAACACTAACCAAAACAAACCTGGAGGAGGAAGGCGCTGTTTGGCTTACATCATCATGTAAAGCAAAGGCAGGAAACTGAGACAGAAACTGAAGCAGAGACCCTTGAGGAAGGGTGTTTACTGGCTTGCCCCTGTTGGCTTACTCAGCTTTCTTGTACAACCCAGGACCAGCATCCCAGGGGTGGTACCACCCATAGGGTGCTAGGTACTTCCACATCAATCATCAGCCAAGAAACACCCCACAAGCAGGCCCACAGGCCAGTCTGGTGAAGGAAATTCCTTAATTGAGGTTTCCTCTTCCCACACAACTCCACTCTTGACAAAAACTAACCAGCACAGAGTTTCTCGCTGTCTGAATGGAAGGGGGAATGACCCCTCTTTGCTTCTGCAATGGTCAGAACAGCAGTAGCAAGGACAGCTCAAAACCACATGTGAGGGTGTTGGTGGTGGATGGCCATGCAAGCTCAGCCCTCAGCACTGAAGTTTGGGGCCACGGATTTCCAGGGCAAGTTTCCCCTCTCAGATCCTCCTCTAGAGCTAACTGGACCCTTTCACTATGCAGTCCTCTGAGGGGAGAGTCAGCTCCTCACCTAGTGGGAGGAGGCCACTGCATGGGCTCATATTTCAGGAGGGAAGTGGCAGCTCAGCTTATCATCCTGGAGAGGTGCTGAGCTCCACCCTCTCTTGCCTTCTCCTACCACTGCTCTGGGTTCCCAGCGGCCATCAGGGCTGTCCTTCAAGGAGAACTAACTTTCTTTTCAGGAGTCATGCATTTTGAAGGGATGTTTTTTCCCATTGTCATCTGGGACTGCTTTCAGCATGGCCTGCCTTGTCTCACCCGTCACCCTGCCAGAGGTGTCCTTTACAATGGCTGCACAAAATTACATATTATAAATGTCCCAAATTTTAATCATTGATGGATGAACAGTCAGGTTTTTTTTTTATCGACTGTTTTGTTTGTTTTTGATACCAAAAGAATCTTGGGCATGTATATTCATGAGTATGTGCTCTCGTTTCTGAAGGATCAGTTCAGATATCAGAATGTCTGCCTCCTGTTTCACACCCATACCCTCACATGTCTTTGGGACAGACACTTACACGGGTTGACAGACTCATGGTATCTGACAGCCTCCAGATCTATCCCTCCTTTCCCCAGCTTGTTACTTTCAAAATCTTATACCTACACACTAGTTACAAGTACAATACATACTTGAGCGCTCATAGAGATGGGTACATTACACATCCACACACGCACATGCACATACATAAATACACAAAGACACACATATAAATATAAATGCATACCCATGTGTATACATTTAAGCGCACCAAAAATATTTGCATGTACACACATGCATGGAGACACACAGATGCTTATACATGCACACACAATAACACATGTGCATACACACTTAAACAGCTTTGCACACCATCTCACTGAGCTGTTTGGCTCACAGCTATTGTGTGGCTTCTTTATTAAGCAAATCAATGATCATGTCCTTAAAAGCGGACATCCCTGACCGAGGTGGTTAAGCTGTTAAAGTACTTCCACACAAGCAGAGTTTGGATCCCCTGCTGCACCCCCTCAGAAACCTGTGTAAATCCTAGACACGTGTGCTGACTTGGCTGCAATCCCAGCCTCAGGAGGAGACAGAGATTCCCAGGACAAGCTGGCTGATAAGAGTCAGCCCGTTGGTTAGATCCAGGTTTGACTGAGAGACACTGAGTGATAAATACTGTGGAAGACCAATCAACAATGATTGCTAATATCAACCGCAGTTCTCCATATGCACATATACACACACATACAAACATACACACATATACACAAACGTATACATTCACACACAGACACACACAAACACAAATGGAAAAAAACAAGCAAGCCTCCTCTTGCCCAATTGCAACAACATATCACTCACTGTGCCCCCACCCTGGTAACAGTTATAAGTCCCAATCTTATGATCTGAAATGATTTCCATAGTCAATTTTTTCCAGTGGTCTCAATAATTCTTTTTATAACTGTTTTAATTTTTAATCCAGGAAAAAAATTCAGGGTAATTAAGGATCAGAAATTCTTCTGGTTGCAAGATTCCTTTAATCCCCTCAAATCCAGAATCACTCCCTAGACCTCATTTGCATTTCCTGTCAAGGAACTGGTACATCCGGGTAATTAATTTGCAGAGGAACCCTCACTTGTAGTTATGTGATCTGATCCTGGATAATCATTCTCATCAGGCAATGTCCCCTTTGCTGAGCAGTCCATCTGGGTTTGTGAAGTCACTGTATTCCTTTGTTCATCTCTCAAGTTTTATCACTGCACTTGGGAAGTGTCTGTCAGCCTCCTAGCTTATTAAGCTCTCTTTTGCCCACAGTAATTAATAAGTAACCATGACACTGGACTTCTCTGTGGAGTGGACAACCTCTCCAGCAGGCTCCTTCAACCCCTTGCTGTGAGTGTCCATTGATGTCCTAGCCTCAATCAGTTCTGATTACTGTGGCTGGGAAGTGACAACTCTACATTTATTTTATTCCACTTCCTTCAGGGGCTGATAATTCTAAGAAAAGAGTTGTTTCATGTGTCTAACTTCAAATTCCTGTTTGTTTGTTTAAAAGTTGTTCGGCTGGCTGAGTGTAGATACTCACATAGAATTTCATCCCCTTATTTGATGGGGTAAATACTCATCTGAGTTTCTGTGCTAAGAATGCCCTGAGCCTGGATCACTGGAGTCTCAACAAGCCAGCTCTGCTGTCCCACCACACTTTCTCTGTTTCCAGCATTCCCAACTTGGGGACATAATCTGCCCCCATGCCCTCTGAGTCTTCCCGGCCTTGCCTTGCAGTTCGGGGCGGGGGGTCTCCTAGATGCCTGACACCTTCTGGCATGGTTTATGGGAGCTGCCATATTGCTCCCTGCTCATTATTCTTCCCTTGACATCCCACGGTCCCTAGTGTGCATCAGGCTGAGTGTGGGTCTCTTCTGGAAGGATGGAGCCCTCTCCTGCATGGTCTTCCCTGGCCCTGTAACAAGCCTCTTCTGCCTTCTTGTTCCATGGTAGCTTCACTCACCCTGGGGCCTGAGAGGGCTGAAGCGGTTCCCAAGCCAGCACCCAGCCTCCCAGGCTTACAATGTCACTGTCCTTCTCTGACAACTGGCACCTCTATCAAGTAACCAAGTTCTGCCCAACTTGAGTCAGAAATGTCTGGAGGATATATTTTCCTGCCCACCTTCCTCTGACTGCACCAACACCAGCTCTCATCTCTGCAGTTGCCTGACTTCACACTCCAACTGCCTCTCCAGAACACATGAGACTGCAAGCATGTTCCTTGGCCACACCCCTTTCTGCCTGGGGAAACCCCCATGCTATTGGAACACCATAACACCTGCCATGTTCTCTCTGAAGAGGGCAAGCTAAATCATCAAGTAGGACTCCACGGCCTGTGGGCTAAGAGACTCAACAAAGTTTCTTTGTGCTTTTTCCTCTTCTTTCAGCCAAGGCTGAGGCTCAGTAGTCTTAAAGGCAGGGCACAGAACTGATAGACAGGAAGAAGAGCTGAACACTCATGACCTTCCAGAATTACTATGTTTAACTATGTCCTGATCACATGTCCAGGCTCTTTCTACCTGGGACATACAAACTTGAATCTTGTTTAACCAGCCCCAGATCCCAGCTGACACCACACAGCACAGTGGTGAGGAAAATCCCTCTGTGAACCAGGAGGAATCATGATGTGAGTGTGCTGGTATGATGCAGGTGGGTGACATTTTCACTACTCACACGAAACTCATGAGTCCACTAGCTAATGAGCTCCTGCCTCCCCCGGGTCAGCCATCCTGGGACACACACAGGACACAGAGTATTCATATAAGTAAGAATATTGAAGCCCCTTCTGGGCATATGTATTTGGGGCCTTTAACTAATGATTTCCATGTGCCTAATACCAACTGCATGAAGTCACATTTCCTTTATTTAGTCTGAGTTGATTTTCTTTACATTGTATGAAACGCCTTCCAGACTTGAGGGTTGGAATTTGGAGAACAAACTCTTCCCTCTTCTGTAACTGCCTTCTTGGCCTGATACATTGAATTTATGTCCTCTTGGAGCCTGTTTTGGAGACAGAGACTCATGTGTGTGTGTGTGTCTCCCATGAAGTTGTCTGTCTGTCTCACCTCAAGTGGACTGTGACAGTCCGAGGTGTCCTGAGCCATGCTGCACAACACCAGGTGTGTTTGTAGCTGGAGAGGACCTAGCACACCTGGACACAGCAGAAGTGGAAAAGGAGAAAAAGGAGCAGCTGCCTGGGTGTGAGACACACTACGCTCATGATAATATGACTTCTCTGTTGTATATAGGCTAATGTGCTGGGTTTACTCTTTAGATCAACCCAGGTTTCCTTAGGTCTCTGCCAGTACCCAACCAGAAAAGGTCCTACATGCTTACTTGAACATTTAAAGACCCACCTTACATGGTTAGGCAAACTCCCAGCATGCCCCATTGTGCTACTCATGGTCACTGAGAGAATGCTGGAGGCTGCCTCTGGTCTGGTCAGTCTTTTCCCAATGTCTGAACCCCAAATTCCTCAGTGCTCCTCACCAGAAAGCAAAGCACACAGCCCAAGGCATGTTAGAGAGTGCTTCACTTACCTGCTGTGTTCCAGGAAAAGTGCATCGCCTGCAAGCCTGCCCACTCAGCGGCTGCCACTGGACACATAAACCATCCCACCGAACACACATAAATGCCAATGTGGAGGCCCTGGCCAGTGATGAGTCCTACCTATTCCCAGGATTTACATTCTGGGTGTGAAAGTCAATAAAAACTAATTAGATGTTTACCTCATTTCCTTGGTAATGACCCTTACATGCCACTAATTGTCAAATTGAGTCTATGTGCAGACGTTACCTCTGTCAGGGTCAGGGCTAATTTCTGCATACACAAGGAAACATCACCGTGGTTATTTATACCTGTGGCCAGTGCGCTCCTTGCAGATGCTCGCAAGCTCATTTCCACAGGAGGAGGAGCTGCAGCCAAGATTTTAGAGCGCTGAGCAGGGGAATTAGGTATGCAACAACCATTCACAATAATGAGAGTTATGCACCTAATTCCCCAGCATTGCTTTGAAATTTGTTTTATTAAATAATGCTGTAATGTTATGTTAAGTAACATTGGCTTCAGCCTCATTAAATAATCTCCTTAACTATCACACTGGAAAACTAGTATCATTAAACAAACTATTTGTCACGGTCTATGATGTGATAGCTACAGAGGACTCTATGCTGAGGAATTAATCAATAAATAAGGTACCACCACTCTAGTGCCACTGATGGGACACAAGACAGCAAGAAAGAAGGCTCAAACATACTAACTCATGCTGGGCGTGGTCATGCACACATGTAATCCCAGCACTCAGGAGGCAGAGGCAGATGGATCTCTGTGAGTCAGAGGTCAGCCTGGTCTACAAAGCAAGTCCAGGACAGCCAGGGCTCTGGGGCTCTGTTACACAGAGAAACCCTATCTTGGAAAAAAACAAAAAACAAAACACTAATTCAGAGTGTGCTGTTGTCATTAAACTCAGACATAGCCACTCAAGCCTGAGGGGTGATATAAACACAGCCTTGTTTCTTTACACATGGCTGAGAGGCCTTGACAGGAGCAACTTGTGCGAGGAATGGTTTATTTTGTCTCACAGTTTGAGGATGTCTCAGTTCATCATGGTGAGTCACGGCAGCAGGAATGTATGACAAACTTGTTCATATCATGGTGAGGTAGGAGGCAGAGATCCGGCCAGACGAGAAGTGTAACCTTCAAAGGCTTGCCTCCAATGACCCACCAATTAGGACCCATGCCCCAAATATTCCATAACCTCCCAAAAGAGCCCCACCATGTGTATGCCAAGTGTTCCAACACATAAGCCTGAAGGCACAGTCGCGGTTCAAATCATGACCTTGACCCCTGGTGCCACAGGCTTATCGCTATCTTATAATGGAAATACTTTCACTCAAACTGCACCAAGCCCTTATATTCTGCCCCAACAATGTTCAATGGTGCAACATTGCTTCTGAGAATTAAAGTAGATGCTTAGGTCTGAGGCTGTACAGAATGAAACTAATCAGCTTACATCCCCACCAATACCTACTAACACAAAATAAACAACAGGAGGATATCAGGAAAGACCGGAACAAAGCAAGACCCAGAAGGGCAAACGTGAGAGCCCTTAGCTCCACATCCAATAGTCAGTGTGAGGAGCATCCAATGAATCTAATGGGCTTTGTAGCCTTGCCCCTGTGACCTCTGTATTCGAAGCAACATGGCTTCTCTCAAGATGTCTTCACTTGCCCTCCAGCTTTCCTGAACAGAAGCCCCACTGTTCAGCCTGGCATTTTCATCATCCTGGGGTCTCCACTGCAATCTGAAGCATCATCCCAAAAGGTCCATACATCAGCCGCTTTGCAAGGGACCCAACCCTGCTGTGTATTGACTGGTCTCTTTGATGTTCTTTCTGAAACCTTGGTGCTATCCTCCCTGATCCCGAAACTCTTGCATTCTAAATTTCAGGAAAACCAGCACCCATGGGTGATACCAACTCTTCTGCCATCTGAAGAACCATCCAGAGCCCTTCACATCACTACAGCGGTCTCTGAGCATCCAGGCTGCTGAGCCAGGAAAACAAATCCCTGCATGGCTCTTTCTGTCTGTGAATTCCTCTTTCAGGCACTATTCTTTTTAACTTAAGTCTTCCCACTAATGAGTTTGCACTCTACACCTTGAGGCCTCCCACGTGAGCTCTCTCACCCTTCAAGCACATTTTCTACCAATCCAGAGAAAGGCACAGTTTATCTTAATGATGTGATATCTCTCACATTGGCTCTCATTTCATCCATACCTGTCTTGTTTACAACACTGATACACTGGTGCCTTAGCACACGATGCATGATTTTCACATTCCTCTGCTCCTGTTTTGTTCAGAATTATCAGTATAACTATTTCTAAGATTAATCAGCAACAGCCGTGCTGCAGTCTAGATGCTGTGTTGTCTTGAAATTTCTTCTGCCAATCAAACTAACCCAGTACTTTTGAACTTCATTAAAAGTTTTAGAACTAGGGAGAATGCAACCTGACTGTTCGGTCAGAATGCCACATGAACAGTCTCTAGTTAGATTCTCAGTGGAGTCCTTGCTCCCATCGGAACCCCGTGAGAATGGCCTTTACCCTTCTCGTGCCTCTCAGCATCTGGTCTTTCCAGTTCTCATCGGAATTGTCCATTGACCTCTGCTAACAGTATTGCAGAGCTTCACTAGCCTGCAGCTCCAGACTTTTTTACAAATTCTTTTCACAAACCAGTTCTAAAGGCCTCAGAATCACATGGTCAGGCCATTCACAAGAATACCTCCCACTCTTGGTACCAAGTTGCTGTGTAGCTTCTCCTTGCCATTGACAAAATACCTCACAGAAGCATGCCAGATGGTAGCCTCTGGTAACCACACTGACTAGTGTGGTTGATTTAAGTTCAACTAGTTATACTTCTTGTAAATTCACGTATCCACAGTGGGTCTTGTACTGGGAGGCATGGAGCTGTGGGCTCACATGTGTTCAAGATGCTGGGAGACCCCAGGCATGTAGAATGGTCAGCTTTCAGACAGGTTCATCCCAGCCTCCAGGATCCAGAAGAATAATCCTTCTGTAAAAGCTGTGTGCATCCATCTATCATCTTGTCATTTTTTGTAAAAAGACCTTTAGTCTGGATGTCTTGTATCTGTCACTAGGCACAGTACCTGTCAATTTGTATTACACAGTGTGCCTTCTATGAGATCCTACCCCAAGGGGGCCACTCATGGTGCCTTTTTATTGCACACACAAAATTAATATAATGTTAATCACTGTCATCCATTAGAAACACAGTTCATGATAAAGAGAATCTTTGAATGTTTTGGAGTTCACAGACCCATGTGCAGACAGACATCTGGATGAGCAAGAACAGATAGACACCAAGGAGCTTCTACCCAAATTTCCCTCACCAGAGAGCTTGTCTTCATGTGTCACTCTTGGGATCCGAGGAAGAAAGGACCTCCCAGCCACTGTCACCTTAGCATGATAAGATCACAGGAGACAGGCATTTTCACCGTCGCATTGGAGTCGCCAGCACCTCCAGAGGCAGCACACCCAGACCATAATAATCCAGGTTGAGTGACATTTTCAAAGGGAGGAAGTGAGGTTTATAGATCCACTCATCAGCCTCAGCGTTTTGGTCTTCAAATTAAGCAGTGTGCATTTGGCAACTGTCATTGAGAACACTGTCTGTTTGGGCTTCCGTGGGAAAGGCAGACCTGAGTCCCTGCCTGTCTACGCCGCCATGGAAATTAGCCACGTTCATCCCACTATGCTCCGTGTTAGATCACTGTCTCTGCTCCATGTGCATGTGGGCTCTACTCCACACACCTGTTATGAAGCTATTTTATTGTTCTTGTAGGATCAGGGTTACTGTTGAAATGTAATCTCTCCAAGGGAGCCCCACACACATGGTGCAGGCAGCTCTTAGATATTTGCTCAGTTAAGGCTGCGACTGTGCTCACAGGCTGCTAAAGGGCACAGGGTAAACACAGCAGGCCCAGTAAACACACTCCCAGCGGTGTCATAGCCAGCCTGGGATGCTGCTGTGGGGGTGGGGGGGTGGGGGGAGCAGAGAGCACAATCTGAGTCACTGTGTGAGTCAATATTTATTTTGTGGTGAGACAGAAACCAAAGCAACCGGCACCAGCACCACTGTGTTCACCTAGGAATGGCAGGGTTCCTAACAAGTGCCCCAGGAGTCTGCTGGGGAATCCAATCGGGCTCTTTGCTTGTCTCCAAAGACTGATTTCAACTCCAAGTGGCTGGGTCCTCCCACATCGGTGGCTCTCAACCTTCCTAATGCTGTGGACCTTTAATACAGTTCTTCATGTTGTGGTGACCACCCCCCCCCAACCACAAAATTATTTTCATTGCTACTTCACAACTGTAATTTTTATATTGTTCTGAATGTAATGTAAGTATCTGTGTCTTCAGATGGTCTTAGGTGACACCTGTGAAAGGGCTGTTTGACCCCCCCAAAGGGGTCTCAACCCACAGGTCGAGAACTGCTGTCCTACGTCCACCATCAGTCATAACACCCTCTTAGAGATGTTAGCCCAGGCAAACAGGTTCCTTTTCCCAGGTGATTCTAAGTTCTAAGTTGTGTTGAGAATAAAACTAACCAGGACACTACGTATCAGTCCCAAATTATTTTAAATTATAAACATCAAACAGCAAGAAAGTATAGGAACATTTTGCTTGTCCCCTCTCAGGGCCGCTTTTACCTCACATACCTGGGAACCTGCATGTGGGCTCAGCATGGCAGGACTATGAGCAGGGAATGAAGACACACTGGCCTGAAGGGGCATCCAGGGGTCCTGACCCAGAGTCTGAGTGGAGGACTCTGCTCTTGAACACCACCCTGCCTCACCCAAGACCATCTGCAGCATCTGCAAGGACTCAGAGTGGGACCCAGTGTTTGTGACAAGCACTTCACATTGCAGAGACACTGGAAGTGCTGATCAGCCTGGCTTGCTCTCAGCATTTTTCCTGTCCACCTGTCCACACATCAACATGACCTGCAACCCCTCTCCTCAAACTCTACCTGAAAAGACAACTCTGGTCCTAATTTAGCCGGGTTCATCTTCTTGGCACCCTTGCAGTTCCTGCTGTTTTCTACTCAGAACACACTTGGAATCCAGGCATCAATTTCAGGCTCAAACTCTGTTTCACACATACACAGGGAAAATTAAATCAGATCAAGCAGAAATTACCTTAAAGCGAGTTAATATTCTGCCTAAACTCCTGCTCAGCATGGCCATGCTAACCAGATCTGCCACACTCACACTATTATCTGACAGATGAACAAGTCAGGCATCCCTTGGGTATCTTCTGGGGAACTGGCCCTGGGAAATCCCATTTACCTTATGGCTCTGGGTTTCAATTTATGACATGGTTAGTAGATACCAAAACAATGAAAGAATGGTGAACAATTCTGAATGGGTGGACAGTTTCAGGAAATTGTCTGTTCAGAATGTGAGAAGTGTAGACTGTGTCTGAGGTGTTTGGATGGAGGTCGCTGCTTTTATAGTTAGAAATTGAAAAACCCTCAAAAGCCAATGGGAAGGAGTTGGGAAGCAGATTATGAAAATGGTGTGGGTGTAAAATTGCTGCTGGAAAGGCAATTGCCAGATCATGCAGACAGCCCATGTTAGCCGTAAGGTAGGCTACAGGGTCAGCAAAATAATTCCCTCAAAATGTCACACCAGCCATGACAACCTTACCTTGCACAGCAAAAAGAACTTTGCAGGTGTGGCTAAGAACCTTGAGGTATGGGGACATAACTCTTTTGGTAAGGTGCTTGACATACAAGCTGGATGACTTCACTCTATCCCCTGAAGCCACATGCAAAAGCCAGGTGTGGGGCATGCTTTTGTAGTCCCAGCACCAGGGAGGTGGAGTGAGGAGGACACTTGAACTCACTGGCCATCCAGACCTGTGCTGTTCAGTGAGCTCCAAATCAATGCAAGCCTGTCTCATAGAGCAGTTCTTGAGGTTGGCCTCTGGCATTTACTCGCATGCACACAATTTAGTTAAAGGTAAGATATTTTTAAGAACTTTGGGACCTGGGATTGACTTGAGGAAGGATGTTAAACTGTGATCTGAGGAATGGAATATCCACTGGAGGCTAGAAGCAGAAAAGCCATGTTGTCATCCCCAGAAACATGCAGCAGGAAACCCTTCTGCAGACCTCCCCCCACACACTTTATTTTTGCTTGTCAGTTTGTCTCCTTTTATAAGACAGGGTCTCATGTAGCCCAGGCTGGCCTTGAACTCTTGCTCCTCCTCCTTCTATCTCCCAGGTGCTGGGATTACAGGGTTGAACAGCCATATGCAGTTTCTATTTTCTTTTTTGTTTTGCAGAGAGCAAAACAAAGGCCAAGTTAGAGCTACACTACTTCATATTTCATTAGCACATTTGGGGGAAATTTTTTGGAAGTCTTTCTTCCTGGTAGCATTCTGCAGGGTACCTGTAACTCCTACTAGGTTTCATTGTCTTTGGGAACTAACTCCTCCTTTGTCCTTGTCCTGGCCTGGGAAGGGCGGAGACTATTGTTGCTAGGTTCATTATTATGTCTCAGGCCCTGACCTTGGTCCCAGGGAAGTTACTCCTCAAAAGTCAGCAGAAGGGATTCTCAACTTCAGAGTGTGTCATCACCCAGTGACACATGGCCACAGTGTCCCTTTGCTGTGCAGTAATCTGGACACGTTTTGATGAGGAAGGGATAAGAAAGTGAGGTGGGACCACCAACTATGGTGGTATTCCCAGGCAGTATCTGTGAATCAATGAAAACTAAAGAATGCATACACGCGTGTGTCGATGTATTCAATGGACCTCCATAAACTGTCACATCAAGGGCTTTTCGGCCCTGTAATTCTAGCACTTGGGAAGTAGAAGGAGGAGGAACGGGAGTTCAAGGCCAGTCTGGCCTATCTGAGACCCTTACAAAAGGAGACAAGCAAAAATAAAGTGGAGGGGGGGCTCTGAATCAGGGTTTCCTGCTGTATGATCCTGGGGAGGATAACACGCTGTTCCGCCTCCAGCTTCCAGTGGACATCCCACTCCTCCGTCCAGTGGGTCAACCTGGTATTGATGTGTGAGGGAAAACAGTGGCATCTGTATTGTTTTTCATTCCAGAAACATTCTGATCATGTTTGTAGAGTAAAAAGCTGCCTGTCTTCAGAAATGGAAGTTTCATGGTGTGTGTGTCATATGCCTGTGTGTGCAGGCATGTGTGCAGATGTACTCAATCATGCAGGCATGTGTGTGTGCCAGCAAGAGACTGGCAGCAGGCATCTTCCTCAATCACTCTCTGCCTTGGTTTGGTTTTTTAGATGGGGCCTCTCTCTGACCTGGAACTCAACCATTTTGCCTTAGACTGGTTTGCCAATGAAGTCTGGGCATCCAACAGTGTCCACACACCAGCACTGTGGTTACAGGCACATGATACGTGTGCCTACCTTTTTAGGTGGGTGCTTGGGATTCCAACTCAGATTCTCTTGCTGGCATAGCAAGCTCTTTACCATTAAGCCATCTCTCCAACCCCACCTCTTGTTGCTTCTAGGCAAGGCAGTAGGTGTCTGTTCTGCCAGGCTCCAGATCTCTCTTGCTGCCTATAGCTACTTCCTTCTGATCATGCCCCTTGTCCAAGATAGAGTAACTTTGGTGTTGGCTTTCAGGCACTAGCCACTTTGTCCCTGGCTTCAATCCCACACCTTCTGAGAAGAGATGAGTTGGTTACTCCCAGTTGCTGGAGAGCATCCCTCCTGATCACAGATCTACATTGGATCTAATAATTTGAGACCAGGAGGAGCCCTGACTGCTTCTCCCCTTACCTCCCACCCTAGCCCACTCCCCCCACACCCCTCTGATACCTCATCCAAAGGTCATTGTTCCGCTCAGGTTCTGGATGTCTCTTCTGCTGGGATCTGTGATATCACCTCTCAGGGTCATGTCCCCAAAGAAGCTGTCTCACCCCTCAGAGTCCTCTGGGGAGGCCAGTCTCTGTCCTCACAGCACCTGTGTGCACCTGATATCGTGTCCACGAGGTGTGCTCCACTGAAATGAGGCTTCTGTACATGAAGTTCTTCTATGACCGGCCACATCCTCAGTGGCCACAGTGTAGAAGGCACACCCAGAGTGCTGCTCAAGTGAAAGGTGACTATTGCAAATTGTGAGGATATATGTCACTGCCAACAGCCTGGAAAGCAGGAACGGTCCAGATAGACATCTCCCCAGTGACACACAGGTGGTAATGAGCACGCACAAAAGAAAGTCAAGCAGTAGACTAAGCCTCATTAAAAATGCCAGTTCGAACCACCACAAAATGCTGTTGTGACCCCTCTTACAACAAAGTTTTAAAAATCATCATAATAAATAAAATTTTTGAATGATATATATTTTTTAAAGTTAAACAAAAAACTGACGATATCAAATGTTGAGGATCATGGAGAAACCGGAATGCTGGCTCTGTGCAGCAGGGGCTGAGGAGCGGGGAGGCCTGTGGAGAAGAGCCTGGGATTTGGGAAGAAGTGGCTTCCTATAAAAATAAACAGGGCTTCCCCAACAGTCCTGCTCCTAAAACAGAGAGAAATGAAAGTTTGTGTCCGTCACCAAAACACAGAAACCACCTGGATGCAAACAGCTGGGGCTGGCAGGGTAAATGTGAGTGACACTCCTCCCCAGAAGGGGCCTGTGAGAACCGACTCCAGGATTCCAGTTCGTTTGCAGCTTTTTTCGTAGTAGGGAAAGTGACATCTCCAGCACCTATGACCCTGTGCCCAGGCTCAGGTGGCTGGATGGAGGTGCCTGAGTCTGAGAAGGTACCACTAAGAGAGGCTGGGTCACATGGCAATCCAAAGCCTTCTATGGCCTGCCTCCCATTAAGAGCAAAGTACATGTCATGTGTCCACTGTGAGCCCTGAGCCAGGGACCTGAGGCAGGGCTGGTAGAGTGGTGAATGTGTCTCCCCTGCATTCAAACAGTTTACTTGTTTCACATAAGTGCTCTTAGGGTGGTCATGGTGCAACCTTCCCAAATGCTTCCTGGGGACCTGGCATGTGGCTTAGCCCTGTCACCCCCACAGGCCTGTGACCAGTGTCCTTGGATTTCCTCATCCAGTATACTCATAGCCCTACAGGGGTCACCCAGAACCCCTCATGCTCTGATCCCCAAACCTCTGCAGTGGGGTTCGTCAGACCCTCCCACTCTCCATCTCCCACACTCTGGTAGCGGGTCCCCTTGATGCTTCTCACCCACTTCGCCACACAGCTCAGGAGCAGATCCTCAACTACCCTACAGTGGTCGGCTTCCATTGTTAGCTTCACACAACCTGGAATTTCCTGGCGTGGTCTGAATGAGAATGTCTCCCACAGGCTCAGGTGTTGGAAGACTTGGTGCGCAGTTGGTAACCATGTTTGGGAGGTATAGGAGGTGAGGCTTTGCTGGAGGAAGCTTGTCTCTGTGGGTAGACTTTGAAGTTTCAATGTCTCGCACTGCTCCCAGTGAGCTCTCTGACTGCTACTTGAGGCTTAAGATGTGATTTCTCATCTGCTGCAGCATGCCTCCATTCCCCCTCTGCTCCTGGGTGTGATGTGACGGACTGTTTCAAATCCCTGCATTAAACTCCCCGAAGTGAAAGACTGTAACCTGAAACTGTAAGTCCTGGAATAACCCCTTTCTTCTCTACGTTGTTTTTTGTTGTTGTTGTTGTTTTGTTTTTTCTTCTGTCAGGGTGTCCCATCACAGCAACAGAAATGAATGTAGGACAAACCCCTACTACATAGGCTGACAGCCCTGGACCCCACTCTGCCAAGTGATAAGTTCTGGCCACTTTGCTCACTGAGTGAAATGACTTGGATTGGTGGGAACCTCACCCCTCAGGAAGACATCTGGTGATGAGCCTCTGGGAGGTGACAGGGGTACATACAGTTGTGAGTGTGTGTGGCTTCAGTGTCAGATGATGACGTTATGAGTAAAGGAGGAGGGATCTCTCCTGCATACCGGCTCTGTGAAGAGGACGCACGGAGACATGGCAACTGACTGTTGATAAATTACGGAGAGGTGTAGTCATATCAAATGGGAAATGGTTGCAGCTTTCTTTTTTTTTTTTAATTTATTTATTGCTTCAGGTTACATCTCCATCATAGTGTCCTCTTTCCACCTTTCCCAGTCCCGCCCTCCCGCCCTCTACCCCCTATCCCTTCCATTCCACTCCTCTGGAGTGGAGTGCCCCTACATAACAGTCCCCCACCTCAGTTAAGCAGTCATATGAGGGCCAAGAGCCTCCTCATACACTGGGGCCTACAAGGCAGCACCATTAGGGCAAAGTGTCTCAGTGACAGGGAGAAAAAAAAAGTCTATGTCCATGTTCCCTTTGGTTCATTGGTTGTAGTATAGATATCCTGTACTAAATGGCTAAAACCTGATAATAAGTGAATAGATGCCATATGCATCCTTCTGGGTCTGGGTTGGCTCACTCAGGATGAGCTTCTCTAGTTCCATCCATTTGACTGCAAATTGCATAATTTCCTTGTTTCTGATAGCTTCGTAGAATTCCATTGTGTAGATGTACCACATCTACATAATGTTTTTAATCCATTCTTCAGTTGAGGGACATCTGGGTTGTTTCCAGTTTCTAGCTATTACAAATAAGGCTGCTATGAACATAGATGAGGAAACTTCCTTATGATTCAGTGAGGAGTCATTTGGATGTATACCCAGAAGTGGTATGGCTGGGTCTTCAGGCAGAGCTATACCAAGTTTTCTAAGATACCGCCAGACTGACCTCCATAGTGGTTGCACAAGCCTGCACTCCCACCAGCAGTGGAGGAGGGTTCCCCTTTCTCCACACCCTCGCTAGTATGTGCTGTCATTTGAGCTTTTGATCCTAGCCATTCTGACAGGTGTGAGATGGAATCTCAGAGTCGTCTTGAGTTGCATTTCTCTGATTAAGGATGCTGAGCATTTCTTCAAGTGTCTTTCAGCCTTTAGGAATTTCTTCTTTGTGAATTCTCTGTTTAGCTCTTTTCCCCATTTTTTAATTGGATTATTTGGTTTCTTGGCATTTAATTTCTTGAGTTCTTTGTAAATTTTGGATATTAGCCCTTTGTCAGATGTGGGGTTGATGAAGTTTTTTCCCAATCTGTAGGCTGCTGTTTTGTTCTAGTGACAGTGTCTTTTCCCTTACAGAGGCTTTTCAGTTTCATGAGGTCCCATTTATTGATTGTTGGTCTTAGGTCCTGAGCTGTTGGTGTTCTGTTCAGGAAGTTGTCACCTGTGCCAATGAGTTCAAGGGTTTTTCCCACTTTCTCTTCTAGTAGATTTAGTGTGCCCGGCCTTATGTTAAGGTCTTTGATCCATTTGGACTTAAGCTTTGTACAAGGTGATAAGTATGGGTCTAATTTCATTCTTTTACATGTGAGCATCTAGTTAGACCAGCACCATTTGTTGAAGATGCTGTCCTTTTTCCATTGTGCAGTTTTGGCTTCTTTGTCAAAAATTAGGTGGCCATAGGTGTGTGGGTTCATTTTTGGGTCTTCAATTAGATTCCATTGATCTACTGGTCTGTTTCTATACCAGTACCATGCTGTTTTTGTTACTATTGCTCTGTAGTACAGCTTGAAATCTGAGATGGTGATACCTCCAGATGTTTTTTTATTGTACAGGATTGATTTAGCTATTCTGGGTTTTTTGTTGTTCCATATGAAATTGAGAATAGCTTTTTCCAGGTCTATAAAGAATTGTGTTGGTATTTTAATAGGAATTGCATTGACAACTAAAGGAGATCAAGGGGACACAAATTGGAAACAAAGAAGTCAAATTATCCCTATTTGCAGATGATATGATAGCATAGATAAGCAACCCCAAAAATTCCACCAGAGACCTCTTACAGTTGATAAACACCTTCAGCAAGGTGGCTGGATACAAAATTAATTCAAAAAATCAGAAGCCCTTCTTTATACAACAAATAAATGGGCTGAGAAAGAAATCAGGGAAACAACCCCCTTCACAATAGCCACAAACAATATAAAATACCTGGGGGTAACTCTAACCAAGCAAGTAAAGGACCTGTACAACAAGAACTTCAAGCCCTTGAAGAAAGAAATGGAAAAGGCCTTTAGAAGATGGAAAGATCTCCCATGCTCATGGATAGGTAGGATCAACATAATAAAAATGGCCATCCTACCAAGAGCAACATACAGATTCAATGCAGCTTTCATCTTGGAACTACGACAGTGACTCCTGGTGCCTTAAGCCCGAGGCCTGACAGACTGGCGTCATCCATCTAGCCTCCATGGTTCCCATAGAGGGTCAGGGCTGTGGCCTCAGGTGGGAAAGTCAGGCTTGTTTGATCTCAAATATGTAACCTCCCAGTTCCTGGTTTGGTTTTCTTTTGGGGGGGGGGACAACACTGCTGCCATTTGAGGCTGACACCCTGTGGGGTATGTGTGTGTGTGTGTGTGTGTGTGTGTGTGTGTGTGTGTGTGTGTG
>CAJQZJ010032083.1:12688161-12717864 GCA_907164525.1 Lophiomys imhausi
TGTGTGTGTGTGTGTGTGTGTGTGTGTGTGTGTGTGTGTGTGTGTGCATGTGCATACTGTCTACTCTCTGAGGCACAGTGACACCCTTGGCCCCTTGGTTTCTACTCCACTCTACAAGTGACAGGAATCATCCACCCTGCGATGGTTACTATTCTACATTTGGCTGGATCTAGAATCACCTAAAAGACAAATCTCTGGATGTGTCTGTGAGGACGTTTCCAGATTGGATTAACAGAGATGAGAAGAGCCACATCAGCTGCGGGTGGCATCACACTGTGGGCTACAGTCCTTGGACTGAATAACAAGGAGAAGCAGCCTGAATACCAACCTTCAGAGTTCTCTGCTTCCTGACTGTGCACACAGTGTGGCCAGTTGCCTCATGCTCCTGCTGCTGTGATAGACTACCTTTGAACTGTGATCCAAAATAAGCCCTTCTCCATTAAGCTGCTTTTGTGAGGGTATTTCATCACAGCGACAAGGAAGTATGCACCCCCAGACCGAACTGGTTCTCTGGAAGCAACCCGCAGTGGTTGTCTCCTACCTACTTCCCCTTGTCCTGCAGAGAGGTCTCCACTGTTTCTCTACAAAACCAGAGGCTGAGCTCTGCATTGTCAACTGACTTGCTGGCAGACACACAGCAAGAGCGTGGAGTCTACTTGAATCCTTCATCTGTGGACACTGCCCTCACCATCTGTGGACACTGCCCTCACTATCTGTGGACACTGCCCTCACTGTGATCCTCCATCTTGCAGCAGCATGGGTTGAGGCTGGCCACGGAGATCCCTATGGGTGCTGGACTCTGCCAAGGCAAGCTTCTCTGCCCACTCCTCCCCGCTGCCTCTGAGGGCATCAGCACTCTCAGGGGCCCAAGTCTGCTGGAAGGGGAGCTGGCTTTCTGTCTGGATCTTCGGATGGTCTCAGGAAGCCAGATAAGCAAGGCAGCTGGAGCACTTCATGTGCATATGTCCATATGTCAACTGGAGCTCTGACCTTCTACACCCAGCACAATACACTTCTGGGTGTTTCTGGAGCCAGGCGCAGTCTAAAGTAGACTTTTCAGCAAGGAAGCCCCTCCTATGTGGCACCTCAAAAGCACAGAGCCTGGGGTAGTGCCAAACAGACAATCTAGCCACACTACCACCCAGACCACCCTGGCTCTACCAGGCCAGCACAGCTAAGCCGGGAAGCCTTGCCTAAACCAGGTCACCAGAAATCAACCCAGGGAAATGGTCCTACCCAGGCTATACCTAGGCCATGAGCGTGTCAGCCCAGGAGCAACAAGGCTAACCAAATTCCACCCATGCTAGCTCCAAGTTACAATCCCACAGCCTCAAGCCAAGCAGATCAAACTACACCAATTCACTTGACTGGCCTTCAGCCACAGTACCACCACACCACAGGGGTGAAACACCCCAAAGATATAAGCAACCTGAATGCCTTGGGCAGTGTGCACTCTCAAATCTTTTACAGCCCATTCTGAGGCGGGGTAGGAAGGAACACCCAGACCTCCCAAAGCAAGGGACCGCCAGGCACCCCCCACTTGTCAGCTCCCTGACAGCCGCAGTCATAAGATCATTATACTGCCAGCTGCTTGACACTGCTTTCAAACCACTATTTTATTTCAATAACTATGAAGCTGTCTGGCCTCTGACAAACAAGACAGCGTCTTTCAGTCAACAGCCAAGCCTGGGAGGAGGTGACCAGAGTCACTCCTCGCCCTCCTGTGTGCTTCTGCTCTTCCTAATTGGTGTTTGCCCAGAGTAAACGGGGAGTTACAAGCGGGGCACTCATGTGCCACCCTGTCAATCGCAGTGAGGCTCTACATGATTGGATGTGCCACCCTGTCAATCACAGTGAGGCTCTACATGATTGGATGTGGGTGAATTACTCAGGATCTGTGTTTTGATGAGTGGGGAGACACCGGTGGAGAACACAGGCCTCTGAGTGCATGTACTCACATGTCCCGGATAAGCAGACACTGGCTCCAGCACCCCCAGGTCCACAGCCTGTGACATGCTTTCTGCTGGGCTCTTGTGCCTGTCCCATCAACAGCTGGACTCTGGAATTAAAGTGGTGTCTACCTGGGCCTCAGGTGGCTTCTCTGTATGTTAGTAATGACAGTAGGACCAAGGGTGGGCAATACTCTCATTATCCCAGCCTGAGTCACCTGCTCACTTGTGCTTCAGAACACTGTGCAAATGACAGCAAACCTCATTCTGTCATGGGACAGAACCTACTGTGCTTCCTGAGACAGATTTTCAAGGACCATGACCTGAGGGGATTCAGGCTTCTTAGTCCCCAGTCCCTGCTGACTACCATTGGAGCATCCTTTCAATCTGCCCATTGGGACATAACAGCCTCTGGACTTCCTCTCCTTCACTCTGACAATCTGGGGGATATGACCAGTGACACTGCACAGCTACTATCCCTCTGGGACCAGGGTGAGAACCTTGTCTGGGGACCGATGATGTCAGAGAGTACTCTGGGCATCTCCATCTTTGAGAAAGCTCCATCCTGGGTTAGATTCCATTTCCTAGCTTCCCCTGACTGTGGATTTATTTACTCACTAACCATCTCCTCTGGACAATTCCTTCACTTCCTGTTTGTGTAACCCTTGAGGTGGCTAGTGGGTTGGCCAAGGGCCATAGATGGTGAGAAAGTTCCCAGGGGAGGGGGCTGCTCTTGTCCCAAGCAGAGCTAGCGTCAGCATCTTGTTATTGCTACAGGTCTCCACCTCATATGATTAGTCCATTTACAGCAGAACCAATAACTCATACATTTGAGGCACTCTGTCATGCATACCTGTAAATAGATTGAAAGTTTACTGAAGCATGCTGGGTAAACACAGCTCAAGTGTCTGCATGTCTCCTGGAAGGCCGCCAAGTTCTTTAGATTCGGGCGATATTTTTTATAATGCATATGAATTCATGCTACAAAGGCCACCTTACCATCCTGGCCCCCGCCGCCGCCATCACCCCTGAAATTCCATTTACTTTCAATTTTGCTGTCGAGTTGTTCTGCCTGAGATGCTCCTGTGAAGGTGAAGCACTCCGCCGTCGCTCTCCATTGATTTAGAAGTGTCGCCTCCCCGTCGCAGGCTCCTGTCGCCTCTGTGCAGTCACCTGAGCAGATACTGCTTGGCTCTGCACAAGGTGAGGACCTGAGGGGGTCACCTGACTGAGCAGCAGGATTCAGCCCTAAGAACTCAAACAAACCAAGGAGAACTTCCCACACTGCATTCACGGGTGAGCAAGGACCACAGAAAGGGTCCTGACATATAGGTCCCATGAGGACAGCAAGTCTTTCTTTTTTTTTCTTTCCTCCCCCTTCTCTTCCCTCTCCTTCTCCTCCTCTTTTGCCTCCTCCTTCTTCTTTGAATTTGTTTTATTTAGTGTGTAAAGATGTTTTGGCATGTATGTAAGTGCACTGTGTGTGCTTGTACATGTGTGTGCATGTGTATGAGGTCGAGTGTGTGTGTCTGTGTGTGTGTGTGTGTGTGTGTGTGTGTGTGTGTGTGCTACCCAAAGAGGCCATAAGCAGATGTCAGACTACCCTGAAACTGCTTTATAGACAGCTGTGAGCCATCAAGTGGATGCTGGGAACTGAACCTTGGTCCTCTGCAAGAGCAGCCAGCAGTCTAATCACTAAGCCAATCTCTCCAGTCCCCATTTTCCTTTTAAGGCCTTGTCAATAAGAAGGTGAAGTGGTACCCAGCACCATCGTGTTGGGTTTCAGACACGGGACAAGTGGACAAATGGCTAAGGTGCATATTTAACATACCAAAGTGGACCTGACCTCCAGGTTCTCCCAGCATCCCTTAGTCCCTATTTGTTACTGGACAGGCTAGCATACCCCGCCTTCTACCCTGAACTGTCCAGCCCAAGGGCTAGGCTTCCCCTCCCACAGAAGCTCTTTCTCATATAATCCAAACATTCTGGTCTCCTCTCTCTCTCTCTCTCTCTCTCTCTCTCTCTCTCTCTCTGCATCTCTCTCTCCGTTCATGTATTAGCTCTTTCTTTCTCCTACCCCTCTCCCCCATCTCCCTCCCCTTGGGGACTTCCCTGGCCTCTTTCCTTGGGACCAATGAACCCACATGGGAGCTGCCCCCAATAAACCTGCATATACTCTCATCTGGCTTGGATTGACTAATTTCACCAGCAGAGAATGTTGATCACATTGCACCATGTCCCCTGATGTCAGTTCTGTCTTCCAGATCATGTCCTATAGGTCAGGTCGTCACACGGTGGTACCCTTAGCCCCGCTGAACTGCTCTAACCCCTCCATGGGTGCACAAGACTCTTCCTCCCCATCTGCCCCTCTTCCAGGTAAAACACTCTTGATCTTCTCCTGGGAACTCTTGGTGAGTGGTGAGTGTGATTCAAGCAACCGATTTCCGCCAGGCCTCTGGCTGTCTCTCTAGCCTGGCCACACAGAACACAGAATGATCTACTGGCTGGCTTAGCCAGAACTGAACCTTCCAAGGAAGTTCCCCACTAGAACTTTTGCCCATGCAACTGAATAAGCACGGCTCCCCAGGCATGGGGCTGCCGAGAATTTAGTGTCTGAACTCACAGGTCCAGATGACCTTCTTGCTCCTAGGAGATAGCTGATGCAGAATGGAGCGAATACACCCAAGCACAAAAGGAACTAAAACCCACGGGTCAAGAGCAAACAGTTACTAACCCAGATCCAGCCATTCCTGAAGTAACGGCTTGCCTTTGCTTTTGGGTTGCCTAAAGCCAATGTAGATCTTGACTTTTGAGTTACCTGAGCTAAAATGTCTTCTGTTTCTTTCAAAAGACATGATGAGTTCAGGTTTATTGTCTTCTGATTGAAGATGATAATGATACACCTTCGAGTCCATATCCCAAGGCTTGGTTAGGATTTGCCAACCTTTCTGACAATTGCAGTGGTTCCCTTGCAAGTCCAAGAGTCTAATTCTAAATTCGTGGTGGACTTTTGTGTTGTTGTTTTATTTTTTAATTCTCTTGGGTGCCACCCTTGGTAGAAAAGCAACCTCTCCCATTATCAGAGCACTCACTGATCTGGTCATGTAGAGGAAGAATATCTTTTAAAATAAAATGTTAAGCCTGGCATAGTGGCTCACACTTATAATCCCAACACTCCAGAAAACTGAAGCAGGAGGATTGATTACCTGGAGCTTGAGGTGAGTCTGAGCTACCCAGTGGGTCTCAAGTCAGTTTCAGCTACAGAATCAGACAGCAATACGCTGTCTCAAAATAACAATAATAGTAATAATAATAATAATAATAATAATATAAATGAATTGAAAACAAAGAGAGCACGGCCCTCCCTGTGGGCTTCTCTTCTCACAGTGTTTCCAGCCCAAATAGTTGAGGCCTCCTTCACCCCCTGTTTCTGCCTGGGGCACTCCCAGGTTCTCCACAGCTGGCACAGCTGTCCCTCAGAGTCAGAGAACAAGGCAGACCATCAACCTTCTGCCCCATGGTGCCCTGCGCTTTCTCACCCTTGGCCTTGAATAATATGTGTGAATACACTTGGCTTAGGTTGAACTATTAATTTTATTTGATTTTACATACCAAAGTCAATGGTATTTTGAACACAACAGGAAAACCGATGTCAATGAATATGCATGATTATGTAAAAGGCCATGCAAATGAGAGCCCCTGAGGCCTCTGGCCTGCTTGTTCTGACTATAGCAGACCTCAGGGAAACAGGAAGGCAGGTTTTAGACTAGGATGAAAAATAAAAAATGGGTTCTGCCCTCTCCTCATTCCCCAGTGCATGATGCCTGATGGTCTGAAAACAAAGACCTGGCTTTTATTTGCACAACTGTGGTTAAGCTTTGTGCCCATTCTCTGCTCGCACAGAGTACCTTCCCTCTGCTGACTTTGAGCTTAGGGCACTCTTTTTCTACCTCCCCGCCTCGCCCTCATGGAGCTCTGTGGCCACGCTTCGTGCCCCCTTCATCTTGCTTGCATATGTTTTATCTCTGTCAGTCTCATGATATTTTCTTATTACCTTTATGAGCTTTCCCTTGACCCTTCAATGTCCCAGTGTTGCTTCTCTGTGAATTTTCCAATAATCTGGGTTTGTCTCATTGTAGTAAGAAAATAAAATAAAATAACTAAAAAAGACCCATGCCTGTGGTTCCAATAGGAAGAAGTTTGCTTTGTGACCCAGATTGGGAGTTACCCTGGAGAATGTCCCAGACTCATTTAAGGAAAATATATCTATACTCTGGCCCCCAGCAGCCTTCACCCAACAGCCAGGCTACGCAGCCAACCCAAGCGTCTATTGACAGGCATCAGATGAAGATGATGTGATCTACAGACACAAAAGAGTGTGGATGACCTTAAACAAGGAGCTCCTGCCATAGGCAGCCATGCACGTGAGTCCTGGAGCCTATGCTGACTGAAATAAACCCAAGCCTGCTTCTAAATGGCAGGTCCAGGAGACTGGACACTGATTGGTGGAGACAGGGCATAGAGGGCGGGGCATGAGGCAAGTTCATCAGCAAGAAGTCTAGGCTGTGCAAGGAGAGCAGACTCTGCAGACCCACTGTGTGGCTTGGTCCATCTGCCTGGTTTGTGAGTGCACAGATATCATGGTGTTACCTGTTCTGTCACAGTCATGCAAACCTGTGAGATCATCTCAGGAGGAAGGGGGCAGGGAAGGTGTGATGCCAGCCAAGGCTGTGCCGTGGAGCAGGCTCTGGCCATGCACCTGGAGTTCTGTTCTCAGGAGACATTGTTAGAGCCCACAATCACATGCAGAAGGCCCTGCCCTGCTCAGGCCATAGGGCACCTTAGCTCATACAATCAGATCACTTCCCACACTGACAACTTGAGATTAGTTTCACAAAGGATGTGGGACTCCTTCTGCCTCTTGCTCTCACTCTCATTCTCTCTCCCCCTCTGAGCTCAGCCTACACACAGCCACAGAGCTGCCTGAAGCAAGAAGATGGCTGAGCTGGGTAGGCAGCCTGTAAGGAGGGACACCAACATGTCCTCTCTAGCACAGAGGGTCCCTCCTAGACGGTCCATCCTGAACCCACCCTTTAGGCAGAAGCAGGTATGTCCTCACCCCACCCCCAATCAAGCCTCTTTTTCCTACTGCCTCCACTGGGTGGTCCCTGGGAATGTGACTTAGCTGGGGTGATACTTCAGTGAAGAGACAGCTCTAGAGACACCACATTCCCCAGGCCTGTTCCTCAGACTCCAGTGGCTGGGCATCCAGGACTGATAGGAGGGTCTTCCGGGTTTGTTTTCCTCACTGATTTTTCTCTCAGCCAATCAACACACATCTGCCTTTGACATTGCTGCATCCCTGGATCTAGGATTCTCCCAAAAAAGTCACAGCTAAGCAGTCCACCTCAAAAGGAAAAATAGAGACACAGTCTCTACACACGTATCAGTCTATGAAGGGGACAAAGCATCTCCATCTCTCCTTCCTTGGGCTCAGGCTAGACTCAAATATTCCAGAACTTTGAGCCTCTCAGGTGCCTCAGACCAAGTAAGTTGTGCAGGCTCTCTCTTCCAGTGTTTCATGGTGCTCCTCAGAATACCAAATTCCCAGTGAACTGGGTAGACCCTGTGATACCACTAAAGGTCATTATTGCTAAGAACAAAGTGTGTTTACTTAGAATATGACTTAGTATATTCTAAGTATATTTACTTAGAATGTGACTAGCAATGATTTGTAAACAAGGCAGAAAAATCATAATTGCAATTGGACAACCCATAAGGGAGGGGACTAACCTAAATGCAAAGCACTTTATTTGTTCTGATCTGGAGCTGCAGTTCCCACGTGGGGAAGAAATGGGGGTGATTTTGTTTGTTGGTGACTAAAGCACCATCTTATAAAAGATGCTTCCCAGGACTTGTCAGGGCTCAAGGGATTGGTTGGAGTTTGTGAGGTTCATAGAAGCTCGTGGGGGCTCACAGCACAGAGGCACTCTTAGTAGAGGTCCCGGGTAGCTTGCTCACCAGACAGAAATGCTCACCGCCAACCCATCTGACAACATAGGGAGCAGCAGCTGTGCAGCTGGGAAGGTGGGTGAAGACAAGAAGTCAGTGTTTTATATGTATGAAGTCTGTGCAGGGAAGGTAGGCAAAGAAACACCTGTCTGTGTCCCCAAAAATCTATGTTGTAGAATATTAGCCAGTTAAGAAAGGTTTCCAGGGTTGGAGAACCTTCCAGGGCTGGGAATCCTTCTATGCTAGAAGGGAGCATTAAGGATACTTAGCCAGGGAAACTTTCCTGAGTGGCACCACGGAGCTGGCCACACTGTCTCCATTCAAACAAGGGATCCCCCAGTTGTAAAGCCCAGACCTCAGTAACAGTGTAGCTATGCAGGATTGTTAACTGTTACAATCTTATTAAAGTGCCCAGACATTAGTGTGAGGGAAGGATGTTTCACTGGGGTGTGCTCTAGGGCATACCTATGTGAGTACTGGGTAGGGAAGCCAGTCTAATCTCCATACTTTCTGACCAATCTTTCTGTAAACCTAAGGCAACTCTAAAAAAATAAAGCCTTTAAAATTACACTTATGTATTTTATGTGCCTGTGTGCAAATGTGTGACACACATGCCATATCAAGTGCATGGGGGGTCAATGGACAATCTGCAGAAGTCAGTTCTCAAGTTCAGCTCCTCAGGTACTGTTACACACTGAGCCATCCTGCCAACCCCTTCCAATCTGCCTGCCTCTACCTCCCAATTATGGAGATTACAAATACGTTCCACCATATCAAAGGTATATGGTTCTAGAGGTGGAATCTAGGACTTTGCGTGTCCTGGGCGAGCATTCTACCAGCTGAGCTACAAGCCCACCCCTAAAATATAAAGCATTAATTTTCCCAAGGTGGGGGAGGGGTGTCTACTTAGCACAGGACTCAAAGGCAATACTAAGGAAGTGTAGGATGAGATCTCAGGGACACAAGATGGACATCTGTCCCTGCTGTGGTATAGCTGCTTGGTCCAGAGAGCTTGCACCACCCACAAGGACCTCAAAGAGCTTGCACCAACACAACAACCTGGCTTCTGACGCTTCTGCCCCACTCTCCAGGGAAGAGGTCCCTGTGTTCTGACTCCACAGCATAAAGGCTGACATTATGAGGCTGGCTTCTACATGTAAGGGAGTTAGGGCAGGCTGAGTTCATGGGTGTGAATCTATGGAGTGGCTACCATGTGCACCCACTGAGCCAACTAACCAAGTTTTTGTTCTAGCCCCAACTTCCCCATCAGACTGTGAGAGCTGCCAGACAGAGTGTGACCACTCAGTCCTTCTTCAGTCCTGAAGCATGGCACAGCACTGTGGTCACACCAAGGATCACTGACACTGACCTTTCACCAAGGACTAGACCAGACTGGCTCAGTTTACCTGATCCCAACATCTGCTCTTCACCCCTGCACAGGAACCCAGCTGTACTAGACTAAGATGCTGGCTGGTGGATCAGAATGGTCTCTCCACAGGTGGGCAGCTGTGGTGCCCAGACACACACCCAGGCTGTGGGGAGTACCTAGCTCTGTCTGGATCAAGTCTGCTTTTCATTCTTTTTCCTTGATCCTGCAAAGGGTCCCAAGGAAGTCACACCCTACATTCCAGTGGTGATGGCCTCTCACCTTATCCTCATGCCGAGCTCTCAGCACACAGTGTCCAGTGGTGGCTCCACATGTGGTAGCCACCAGTCTTGAACTGTGTGTGTGTGTGTGTGTGTGTGTGTGTGTGTGTGTGTGTGTGTGTGCACATGTATATGAAGGCATATTCACATGAGCACCCAGGTTGGTGCAGATGCAAATGTGTTAGGAGTCAGAGATGTCTTCCTCATCACTTCCCCAACTTTCCTTTTGAGAAAGGCTGTGAGAAATACCATGGCCAAAAGCAACTTAGGGGAAGGGAGGGTTTATTTCAGGCAGACTATATAGTCTGTCACTGGGGGAAGTCAGGACAGGATCTCAAGCAGGAACTTGAAACAGACCATGAAGAAATGCTGCTTGCTGGCTCCTTTGAAGGTTCACACTCAGTTAGCTTTCTTACACAGCCCAGGACCCCTGCCTAGGGGTGGTGCAGCCACAGGGGGATAGGCCATCTGCATCAATTAACAATCAAGTCCAATCCCCACAAATTTGAACACAGATCAGTTTGATCCCGGCACTCCCTTAATTGAGACTCTCTTCTCAGGTGATTCTGGGTTGTGTCATGTTGACAATAAAGTCAGCTGGGACACACGGTCTCTCACCAAAGCTGAAGTTAACAGATTCTACTAGGCTGGCTGGCCAGTGTACCACCCTGGTGCTGGAATTGCAGATGTACTACAGTCAGCTTTCAAGGGCTGAGATGCAGGAGCTGCAACTTAGAGCCTTATGCTCACCACCACCTCCCTGTGACCATCTTCCCTTCATTATAGTGTGATCTGCGCTGGGTAGTTTTTGGTTTTGTTTGGTTTAATTTGGTTTTGGGGGAGTTTTCCATTGTTTTGTTTTTTGAGGTTTTGGGGTTTTTTTGTTTGTTTTGTTTTGTTTTTTGTTTGTTTCTTGTTTTGTTTGAGACAGAGTTTCTTTTTGCAACATCCCTGGCACTGTCCTGGACTCACTTTGTGGACCAGGCTGGCTGTGAGCTCACAGAGATCCACCTGTTTCTGACTCCCAAGAGCTGGGATTGAAGGTGTGCCTGGTTATGTGATGGCTAGTTTTATTTCAACTTGATACAAACTAGAGTTATCCGAAAGGAGGGAACCTCAACTGAGAAAATGCCTCTGTAAGATACGGATAGGACATTTCTTAACTAGTGATGGATGGGGGAGGGCCCAGGTCATTGGGGATGACTCCATCTCTGGGCTGGTGGTCATGGGTTCTTTGCAGGCTGAGCAAACCATGAGCATCAAGCCAGTAAGCAGCACCCCTCCATGGCCTCTGTATCAGTTCCTGCCTCCAGGTTCCTGCCCTATTTGAGTTCCTGTCCTGACTTTCTTCAATGATTAACAGTGATATGGCAGTTTAAGTCAAAAAAACCCTTTCCTCCCAACTTGCTTTTGGTCATGGTGTTTCGTTGCAACAATAGAAACCCTAACTAAGATAGCATTTTTTTGCCTCCTGTAGCAAGCCCCTCACTGGAGAGACAGCACTGCTCCTTCCATGCTGAGGTGCTGGGAAGCTCTAGAGGTGATTATACTCATTAGGGAGTACAGGTGTCAGTTACCTGGGGACATGGCTTGTACTGAGCCTTGGGGCTGCTCTCAGTCCCCACATTTACAATGTGACCTGGCAGCACTGCAACTCACCCTTCCCCGAATCTCCAGGGACCCTGAGGAGGAGCCTCCCTACTGCTGCCTCTGCAGTTTCTTCTCCATTGGAGTTATTGTAGACCCTGGAAGTGAAATGCTCTTTCAGGAGCTGTTGGGACACACCTCCTGGGACAGGGTGCTGAGTAAGGCACCCACCTGGTCAGGCCTCAAACAACACTACCTGGGTGGCATGACCTGGGCTGAGAATACCTGTCGCTCAGCCTCACCTTGCTCCATGTGACTCATGTTTGAGACAGAACAAGAATGGTCCCCAAGTTCAGCAACAAACCTGCTTACATGTAACAAGGAAGGGCTCACCACCACCTGGGTGACACCTGTGTCCCCAGGCCTTTCTGGGCTCCAGAAGCCAGGGAGCATCTTTTCAGGGCAGGCTTCACAGTTCCAGGCAGATTCTTAAACCTGCACAGGCCCACTTCGGCTTCCTTTCTGTTTTCTCCATGTCTCTGGTTTTATGGCCACTGTCTGCTCATGTTCCTAGCTTCCCGGTGTCCTTCTTCCCTTTAAATCTGATATTATCCACTTTACTGCTTAATTTCATTTCCTCTAGTTGAATACTCTTTTTTTATCTTCCTCCTTCTCCCCACCCCTCACTTCTGCCTCTGGGATCCCATCCCATTAGCATTGTTAGGAGCCCTCTTGCTGCACTACTCCTCCAGCCCCCTCCCCCACTCCAGGCTGCCTTGCTGAGTCCACCTCCTCTCTCAGTTATTCTTCCAGAACTTAATCAAATATGTGTTGAGCACATGCAAGGGATGCTGAGGACAGCACAGAGCACCAGGAAGAGATGGCTCCACTGGAGACAGGAACCTTGAGAGCCAGTGTGTTCCTGCCCATGTAGAAGCTACCGAGACCCCAAAGGGACCATCTGCAACAAGACCACCTCAGATCCGGCTTCTCAGCAGATCCCTCAGTCCTGGTGTGCAAAGTACAACAAAGAGAAGGAAGCTGCAGGGCTCCAACCACTGGCCAGAGAGAGAGGGCATAGACTTAGGGTGTGCTCTGAGGGAAAGTCTAAAGAGGAGAGATCTTTTTTAAAAGTTAGAAGTCAATCTTCGACCCACCGAGGGCCTGGGATCTGGGTCACCAAAAGCACTAAATCCAAGAAAGAGACAGCTTTATCCACATGAGGAGGCCTTAGAGGATGAGCTGGAGCCCCTGCCATGCTATGGGGAGACAGGATTCCTGCCCTCATGGGAGTGTGATGATGTTATCCATCCATGTCTGTGACTCCATCCATGTCTGTGACTCTCCTCCTTCTGAGTGCTTGTAGACACCAGCAAGTCACTTAATGTGCAATGCAGGGTCATGTGAGAGTGCCCTGAGCTATCTCTCTCCATCCTGCCACTGGTACCCCCTTTTTCTAACAACAGACAGTAATCCAACAAACAAAGCAGTAACAAAACAGGGAGACTCAGGTCACAAGAGAGTTGCACCTCTCTCCACAGCAGACCTGTCCACTGACAGCTGCTCACTTTGACAGCGTCTTTCTGAGTGTTCCCTTTTGAGGAACACTCACAGACATTTCACACATTCTGCATCCCTTCTCACGGATCCAGCAAACATCACAGTGTCGTGGCTAATGGCATGAGAGAAGATCGAGGCATCCTGAGGCCTCAGTCTAAATAAACTCCTATGATAGCTTCAGTCCTCAGTTTCTTCCTCTGAAAAAATGGACTAATGGGACGTGTGCCAAAGTGGCATACACAGCCTGCATCACTGAAGTGTACCAAAGTGGCACACACAGCCTGCATCACTGAAGTGTGCCAAAGTGGCATACACAGCCTGCATCACTGATGTGTACCAAAGTGGCATACACAGCCTGCATCACTGAAGTGTCTACCAGGTGGGAAGCGGGTGTGCTCCAGGAGTGGGTGAGCGTCTGGTGTCCCTATCCTTTTGGGGGGACTGGGAGCAGATGCACAGCAGTCTGCTGCTGTATGGAGTGAGGGCCAGGTATGATGCCCTAGGGCCCACCAAATGCTTTCCTGCCCCAGAGCAGTGCCAGGCAGAGAAAGAGAGAGTGCTGAGTGGAAGAATGAGGCCTGGCATGGCTTCTGAACTCTGAACTGGTTGTAGTCAGGCTGGATGTGAAGTCAAAGGAAGAGAAGATAGGCAGCCAGAGCTTGCCCACTTTCCCATTGTCTCCTTCAATCTCTGTACCAGGAGGGATCCTCGCTGCCAAGCACCAGGTCCAAGTTGCACTGCTCCTTGTTGTGGAATGGCAGCATGGAACTGGGTGTAATGCTACAAGTCTCTAATCCTAGCACTGGGGAGGCTGAGTCAGGAGGATTGCCAAAAGTTGGATATGAGAGAATATCTGACAATGGGCCATGATAAGCCATCCACAGAGTCAAGTCTTTCCCCTATTGTGGGACACCAGGATTGCATGAGGTCACAGTTCCAGGCTTGCACATGCAGGATCAGCAGGCTGTAAGTAACAATGGATACTGAAGGGGAAGAGAGCAGGCTGAAATATGAAAACTCAAACAGTACAAGGATGCCTCCTCCTTCTTATTCCCAGGGATGCTCGGCCAGGCAAGTAAGTGATGCTACACTTGCAGACAGAGAGCTACTTGTGCTGTGTTCACTCTCTCCGTCACTCCCTCTCCATCTCTCTCTTGCTTCTTCCCTTAAGAATCTCCTGTCCTCTGTGCAAAGAGGCTTTCAAGAGCCGGTGGCAGGTAGCTCCATTCCTTTCCATCCTGCCTCAAATATTCTCAACAACCCTCCCTCAAGGACTTGACTTTATTTTATGAACACATTTTTTGCTAAGTCTGCCTTCTTTACAAGACAGCTTTTTCCTTTAACACTGAGGAGCCTAAAAGATGATGATAAATGCAGGCCAGGGAGATGGCTCTGTCGTTAACACTCTTACCACAAAAGCATGCAAACCTGAGTCTGGATTCCCAGCACCCACTTAAAAAGACACCCATGGCAGCATGCCTCTGTAAACCCAGCACCTGAGAGAACAGACAGGAGGAAACCTGGGGCTCGCTATACAGCCTGCCTAGCTGAATCAGTGAGCTCCAGGTTCTGTGGGAGACACCCTGGAGATATCAAAAAGGTGAAAAGCAATTGAGAAAGATACTAGAGTCAACCTCTGGTCTCCACACATATGCACTCTTTTACACCCACATACATGCTTATGTACCTGCATGAACATGTGCGTACCTACACACACACACACACACACACACACAGAGAGAGAAGAGCACACACACACACACACACACACACACACAGAGAGAGAGAGAGAGAGAGAGAGAGAGAGAGAGAGAGAGATGGTAGAGGCTGCAAAAGTACATATACAGGAGGAGTCAGAGATCTGTGCCATTTGACTGTGGAAGCTGAACCCCTTGCCAGATACCCCAACAAGTGGGAGGTATAGAAGACTACCTTGCTTGCAAACATCAACAGCTTTATCTGACACCCTCTCCCTGAAGCCTTTTCTTAAATCCTCTTTGGAACAAAGGCACACTTCCTTCTAGGGCCCTTCACCCAGGTCTGAAGTTCCAGATATCAGTGACTTCCCCATGCTCCATCCAGGCAGTGACAGTCTAGAGCCTCGTCTTTTACCCACAGAATCCCAGATAATGGACCCAAGGCCCAGGAAGCAGCATGTCCTGAGGATCTCTCTTTGGTCCAAGGCACTCCACCGCAAGCAATGTCTATGGTTCAGATGTTTGTGTGTGTTGTTGTCCAGGAGGGTGGCTGCTAAATGCAGGGGTACAAGGGTTTAAGACCCTATTCCCTAGATAGCATTGGTAGTGCCAGACCCTTCATTCTTTGTTTGTATGAAGAAAAGACAGAGGATTAAGAAAAAAGGCTTCATGCTGGGCGGTGGTGGCGCACGCCTTTAATCCCAGCACTTGGGAGGCAGAGGCAGGCGGATCTTTGTGAGTTCGAGGCCAGCCTGGTCTACAAAGTGAGTCCAGGACAGCCAAAGATACACAGAGAAACCCTGTCTCGAAAAACCAAAAAAAAAAAAAAAAAAAAAAAGAAAAAAGGCTTCACTATAGATTTTAGTATGGGCATTAAGAGAGGGGGTGGAGCTTAAGGAAAAGATAATATTGGTTCACCCCTGTAATCCCTACACTCAGGAGGCTGAGGCAGGAGGATTGTTGACAGTTTGAAGTCAAGTTGAGTATTAAAATAGAAAAGGCAATGAAGGAGGGAGGGAGGAAGGGAAAGATCAAGAAAGAAAGGAAGGGAAAAGGCAATGTTGCCTGTTGCAAACAGGTCTTGGGAAATCTGTACTGTCATTAGGGATCTGCATATTACCTCCTGAGTAGATGGCTGTGTGTGTGTGTGTGTGTGTGTGTGTGTGTGTGTGTGTGTGTGTGTCCTGTGGATCTCAGCAGGGAGTAGTGGGTGAGGAGCCTAAGAACCCATATTTTTAAGTGAGCTCCCTTGGTCATGTGGCTGGCCAGACTGCAAGAGACAGACTAGGACAGTCCCTGGGAAGAGCTGCTCCGTGTTTGTGTGTCTCAGCATGCCCTCTCCACTTCCCTCAGAACAAGCCTGGCAGAGCAATGCTCCCTGCTGGACTTGCATGGGTTACTGCAACGCTTCTGAGCTATATTCTTGGAACCATGGGTTCCTGTAAGAAACCTAAGCAGATTGCTTGAATATGTAAGTTTGGGGGATGCTGTTCATGCCAGGGGTCCTGGGGTCTGCATGCTGGTAGCCAGCTTCTGGTCCCTGAGTGCTCTAGACTTCCCTGTGCCTGGCTGTATAATGGGAAGCCTTACAACTGCACCCCTGGTGTGGATTAACTTACATAATGCTCCGTTACTCACAGTAGGGCTGTTAATGCCAGAATAGCAAGCTCTGTCAGGAAGTCACAATGCATGTCTGAGGGGTCAAAGCTCTCTGACACTTAATTGTAAACAACAGTGACATGTGCTAAGGACCCACCTGCTTTCTCAGAACCATGGCCTGATCCCCGAAGTTGACATGGCTGTCTGCCAGAACATAAACTGGAGAGAGGAGGGGCTCCTCCAGGTGGCTGCTGCTTTATGCCTAGGCTTACTGAGATCACAGAGTGGCCCCCATGATGGCACTCAATACAACACAGAAGAGAGAAGGGCTCAACAAACTGATGCCACCTGGGCAGGATGAAGAGTGGCTCAGTAGGGAGGCATGGCTTTAAGGGACATGTGCACTGGCTACAGAACAGAATTCTCCAGAAGGATTCACTCCTGTCTCTTCCTGACTGCAGTGGATCTGATTCTATAGTGTAGCCAATTCCTCCAGGTCCCTGCATTACGGCAAGTAATCCCCAAGCTCACCGACTCACCAGGCCACATTCAAGTCTTTCTTTGGTCCAGGTACCTCTCTATTTGGGGGTGAATATTTCTTTGTCTCCTCAGAAAAGGCCACACGGCAGAGTCTAAAGACTACCCAGCCAGCCTTGTTAAGTTAGTAGACCCTGCCGCCCATGCTCTGGCAGGCCAACACTAGGACAAGTTGTGGGATAAGGCCAGGCTGGCACAGGCTTGGTAATCAGATACTTGGCAGTACAGTCAGACCCAGTCTCACACCCTTGGACAGAGCCTACTGTGCACCCAGGGTTACCTAGACCCTAACTTCATGGCATGAGTGATAGCCAGGAGACCAGCCAAAAGCCAAGGGACCCATCCACTATTGGGGGGTCAAGGACAAGGCAAGAAGGGAAGGGTCTCTCTGTCCAAGCTGATTCTGACCTTGGGGCAATTTCACTCGCTCTTCTCAAACCAAAACGATTGTATTCTAGACACAGATTCCCACGGAAGAGAGACAAAGAACATTTGAAATATCTGAGCAAACATTTTTCTCTACATTGCTTAGCCAAGGGAGGATGGGGAAGCCTTCACTCACATTCCAAGCTGCCCTTATTGTTCAAAGGGAGCGATATGGTGCTTAAAGAAATGCCCGCAGTCAGGGTTGGAAATTGCCCATGCGAAACAAATGGAGCTGGCCTGGCCAGGGAGCTGACAGGCCTGACAGCTCTGCCCGCTGGAGTGCCTTCCTTCTCAGGGCCTCTGATTTCTTCCTTGCCTTCTCAGGCCTAACTGCATTTTGGTTTACAAACAGGAATGAGCAGGGACCCTCCCCAACCTTAGAGTTTAGCCAGAGCCGGGCACTGCCACCCCCTCCCTTCTCTTCTGACCTCCCTAGGTATACTCCTGAGCATCTCGTCCTGGAGGCCATCACAAAGGCCTGTGTCAGGGGACTTAGATGACACAAGGGCTGAGGGAAATGTCCATTCTCCACGGTGGGCTCTGGAAAGAAGTTGACCTAAAATCACCATGTGATCGCAAGGGGGGGTCCCGCAATCTACAAAGGACATCTAACTTTGGGACAGAGATCCCAGTACCTTTTCAGTCCACACAGTTTTTGCTCCTAGAGACCAAGTGTGTCCTGGGCTACTACTTCTGCCCAAACGGAATCCTAGATGTCCCGCGGAACTGAGGCCGCAGCCTGGCCAGCGAGCAGCGTTGCTCGCAGGCTGTGGAGTGGCGCGGGAGCGGCTCCTTTAAGGCCCGCGCCAGGCCCGGCCGGAGGGGCGGGGCCTCGGCGGGGCCGCCGCGCGGCTTCACCTGCAGTTCCGAGCGCGCGGAACAGAGGCGCGGGCGGCTGCGAGGCCGGCGGACGCACCGGTCGAAGGGAGCGCGCCGCCGGCCCACTTGGCCTGGCTCCCGGAGCCCGGGCGACGAGCGCGGGGAGCCCCAGAGAGGGCGCGGGCGGAGCATCGCCGCGGCGAGGGAAGCCGGGCACCGAGAGAGCGCGCCGGGGCGGCGCGGCGGGGACGATGACCACGGGCTCGGTGCTGCCGCTGCTGCTGCTAGGGCTCTCGGGCGCGCTCGGGGTAAGTTGCTGCCTCCCTGCTCTCGGGCGGTCCGGGAACCCGTGGGGCTAGCTGGGCTCTCCCGGTCCTCTCATCCCGCCGCCCGCGCTGCACGAAGCCGCCCTCGATCGAAGCCGGGATCCGCGGGGCGGAGCGGGCGGGACCCGGGGTGCCATCGCGCTGCCCGATCTGAGCTCCGGGGCCGCCCTCCGTAGCGAAGCCCAGGTCTCCACCGCCCGGCAGCCGTGCATCTCGAGTGCCAACCGCGCTCCGGGGTCGGCTCGGCTGCGAGGGGCGCTCGCCCGGGTCCCGTGGGTGCCCTGGAGCCGGGCTGCGGTGGGAGGCGGAGGCGACTACGGGGCGCGGGCTGTAGCCGTGGTGTCTGGCGGGTCCTCCCGACTTAGAGAGGGTCCGGGAAGAGGGCGCGGCGGGAGCGCGAGGTGCCGAGGGCGGAGACAGTGGCTGGACACCCGCGCTCTCCCCGCAACGCACCGTCTCGGTTCTCTCCCTAGCCGACTTAGCAAGGCGGCTCCGATTCGCTGCGGGGTCTCTGCGCGGCTCAGCCGCAGCTCCCGCGGCGACCCTGGGCGGAGACCGAATGGCCCGAACCCCCTCTCGTGGCCGATCGGTCCGGTGGCCTACTCGCAGCCACGAAGTAGTAATCTCTGCGATTAAACCAGGGCTGGCGACCGCCCGCTCCGAGGCCACCGGATCGTCGCTGTGCGCGGGGAACACGCCCCGGGGAGGACAGAAACTTTCCCGGCCGACTTTCGCCTCCCGGGGGTTGCAAGTACATTTCGGGGCTGCAGTCCACAAGAATAGGACTCGATTCTAAGCTAGGCTGGGGAAGGTCCCGGACCTGGCCCACCCTCTCCCAGCCTTCGGGGCTGGGTTTCAAGCCTGAGCTAAAAGCTGCGGGCTACGGTCGCTCTGCGGGTGGCCTCCCAGCTGTACCCGGGCGGCGCCGTTGCGCGGAGCTGGAGGACTCGGCCCGCAGGGAGGCGCGTTCCGCTCCGGCGGCCCGCGAAGCCTGGACTGCTCGGTGCTGGCTGCGCTCGCGGCTCCCAGAGCTCGATCACTAGGGACAGCGCCTGATACTCTTCTCCTCCGTAGCGGACTGGACTGGTGGGGACACATGCTATCTCCCTTGGTTCCTGACAGCTTGGGTGGAAACCCTGCCCACTGGCTTCCCTTCCCTACAGATCTAGACTCCACAGGAGCAAAAAGCAAGCCCTTCTGGTCAGTTAGGAAAGCCCTCTCTCCTGGCTAGGCTTTAAATGGGGGCTGCAGAGTGAACAAGAGTCCAGGACATTGGGTGGGTGAACTTCACACATACACACACACACACACACACACACATACACACACACACCACGCACCTTGCCTCTTTGCAGCCTAGTGGCAGAACTGGTCACTATTTTTGCTCAGCTTGCGAACAGCCCTGGAATCTCAGAATTTGCCAGCTCCTTTTCTAGGAACTCCACCCCTGTGGCCTGCAGAGGGAGGCTGCCTCCTCCTCACCTAGCCTAAAGGCAGAGCCCCGCAGCCTGGAGAGATGCTTCTTAGCAGAGCTTCCTCTCTCTCCAAGGGCCTAGGGTTTTCTGTGGGAGGGTGAACTACTGGTGAAGCCTGCTGCTGCTGCTGCTGCTGCTGCTGCTGCTGCTGCTGCTGCTGCTGCTGCTGCTGCTGCTGCTCACCCACCCCTCCTGGGTACATCTCTGCCTTTTCCCCCTGCCATATACCAATAAGGCCCCTCTGTTACATGGTCCAGGCATCAGCTGACCCTGTGCTTCCCACAGAAGTAGGGACAGTTGTCCAGTGTGGGAAGATCCTCCCATCCTGGGCCAGTACAACCTGAAGTCCCTCAGAGACCTGAGGATCCCAATCCCACCTCTGGGTGGAGATGGTGGTTTATCTGCATTTCGCAGCCGGAGGCCTGGAAGGTGGCCGAGAGGAATGAGGGTTGGATTACATTTCAGTGAATTTACTTTGGTTTCCTGCTCTCCTTTCCATTCTCAGGCCCACCGTGAGGATCTTACAGTCAGAGAGGCCTGTAAGGCTGGCTTCTCCGAAGAAGACTACACCGCGCTGATCTCCCCGAATGTCTTGGAAGGAGAGAAACTACTCAAAGGTAGGACGGGGTGTATGAGGGGTAGAGGGATGAAGTGGAAGGCTTGGATGGCCTTGGAATTCTGCTTTCTGCAAAGAGAAGGTTGTGAAGTCCATGAGCTTCTAGTGGGCCAGCTGAGAGGTTCTTTGCAAGTGGTGAACGATTCAGAAGGCGCCTGTCATTTTAGGCTGAGGTGAATCATTTCCTGGGCAACAAACTGGAATTTGGGTGGAACACTGTCACCTGATGCCATGCATGGAGACTTCCTTACTGAGTATTCCTTAAGAGCAGGACTCTTAAATTATCTGCACTTTGAAATGCATGACAAAGCCAACGATGTTGTTGGGAGCTCAGTAAATAAGCCCACAGACGTTCTGATTACAAATGTGGCACGTGGTTTTCACAACTGCACCCCCAATGACAGGAAAACACACATAGGGAGGGGCATCAGAGAGCTTCCGGAACCATGGTGTGTAAGTGGCAGGAGGAGATAGATGGCTGGAAAACTCATTGCAGATCTATTTGTTTCCCTTTTCCGAACAAACTAATTAAACTTTCTGTTTGCACAGAGCAGGAATTAAGAGGCTGAGATTGGGGTTTCAGAGTTTAGGAGCTTTTGCTAGAAGTTTGACGTGGTTTCATGGAGACACAGGAAGGGAGCTGTGAAACGTCATGATGGGCTAATTTCCACGAGGACCCTGAAGTCCTAAGGCTTCTTCCAGTGGGTTTGTGTTCTAGGGAACAGAGCAGCTGCCTATGAACAGGTATGCACAGATGTGTGGAAGCTCTCACCAGCACAGTGAGTCCTGGCTCTAGGTGTGTCCACCCTGCAGAACTGGTCTGTATGGACTCAAAAGTGGCTGTGAACTCACTTTGACATAAAATCCTAGACTTTGAACATTGTGAGTTTTTCCCTTTCTTTCCTTTATGTGTGTGTGTGTGTGTGTGTGTGTGTGTGTGTGTGTGTGTGTGCTTGGTTGTGTGATTTTCAGGTGTGAACTTCACAGACAGTGAATATCCCTTTGTAATGTCAGGTTGCCGCTGCCTGGTAGACATGCTCCCTTTTAGCAGGAATGGCAGGAATCTTGCATATTATTGTCCCTTACAAATTATGGGAATTAATACAATAACCAGCTCTTCTTACTTGATTTTTTCTCTTTTGAATTATGAAGTCAAAACCATTGACTATTGTTGGTTATAAGAAAGACAGAAAGAAAGAAAAAAGAAAGAAAGAAGAAAAAGAAAGAAAGAAAACTCTTCAGACAGGTGGCTGAGGGGTGGAATGCATGGGCCTCAGTGTGAAAGTGTGTTCAGGATACTCCAAGAGCTGCATGCATGTTTTGATGTGGAGTATGATGAGGTGGGCCACCTTCCCAAGTCAAGTGAGGCTCATCCTTGCCATTGTTACATTTTGAGCTCTATCATGCTGACACTGGGACACGAGGCCTCTGGGAACTGCTAAGAAACACAGGGAGATCTTGACACATCTAATGACCAGGGACTCAGGAGAAAAGCACTATTTGGTAACAAGGGTTTTTTTTCCTTTCTTTTCTACAACAGAAAATAAATTTCCATATTTTTGCCATGCTTCCTAGATCTCTCTGATTGTGTGTGTAGCCAGCCCTACTGTGTGCTCTGGTCCTGATAGGCATGGTGGGTACTGGGCTGGGCTCACCTAGTGTGCTCTGGGTGAATACAGTCAGGCCCAGATCAGGGGGGAATGTGGCCATCCATGTGTCTGGGGTACGTGCTCATCTTGTTCATCCTGGGGGGTGGGGGTGAGTTACCGCCTCAGCCACATCACTTCCACCCTCTGCTCTCTCCCTGTTTTCTTCCCCTTGAGCTTGAGGTTCAAGAAGTCAGAAGCAAAGATGTTTTTATATCTTAGAAATAATTTTGCACACATGGAGGTGAAAACTGAGGCCTGCAACACATTCAAGGTAGGACATGCAGAAATGGCTGGGTGCACAGAAAACTTTGCCACCCTGAGAACACAGTGAGGGTGCCTCTGTCAGAAACAGACATGAGCTTGGAGCTTCTGGTAGGCTCTGTGCTAAGTAGATAATGACTACTGATAATTGAGTTATTCCAAGGGAGAGAGCTTAACCTTACTTAATTTGACAAGCAGAGCTTCCCAGTCATGGTTTTACAGTGAGCACGCCATGAGCTATTACCGGCCGCCCCGTGGCTTCCTCTCAATGCCTGAGTCAGCTCACCGGCAGCCCCAGACCTCCACATTCCAGCAGGAGAGATCTGTTACACAGTAATTAACTTGTTTGTGATAAATGGGTGGAGGAAATGTCGTGGCATTTTGTTTTATGTCTAAATGAAAAGCATTTGCATTCTAAAAAAAAATTGTGCTAATTAGGCCTAAAATAGTTTTCCCCAACAGGGTAACAAGTGCACGTATAGCGACCCTTTGGAGGTACAGAACCACCAAGTACAGAAAGTAGGATGTTCTTTGGGCCCTCACTATTCCAGGTCTACTTGGCCTTGCATTTCCCTGAAGCCTCTGCAGGCAAACATTGAATGTTGCCTGCAGTGCAGGCGTGGCTCTGTTTTTAGAATAATTTACTTATCTAATATCTAAATATGACAGTCAGGTCCTGAGGGCTATCTATCAAGCAGCCTTCTCCAAACCCTACATCAGGCTGGGGCAAGTGCTCAAGCCGGTGACTCTTTCTTGCGGGATGAATACTTAATGGTCAGCCTGCCCAGGAAGGATGCAGGCCAGTGTAACGTCCTCCCACAAGAAGGGTAAGAATCCAGGTCCACCCTGCCTAGCTTCACAGTGGAGGACCCTGTGTGTAGGAAGGTTTCAGGTGTTTTGGGGGGGGATAAAGGCTGTGTGATTTGGGTCCCCACCATAACCGCAGAGAAAGGTGACAGCCTAGGCTTTGTTTGCTGAGTAGCAGGAGGGCTGGGGTTGGGTGTCACCTGAGCAGAGTTGAGTTCAAAGAAGTTAGAAAGGAGGGCTTTGCCACTGAGGACTTCATTTAAAGATTCCCTCACTGTCTCCATCCTCTAGTAGCCTGGGACAGTCTGTGTACCGGCCACACTTGCTCCTTGTCAACCAACTGTCTCTCTTACATAAACCTTGAGGTTTGTAGAAGTTACTGACATGTCACTCAGAGATGTTGTCATATTTACTATTCCAAGACATAATTGACCAACAAGCTAAGACCTAACTAACAGACCCTTAAATAAATGGGGTTAATTTATTCATACTACCATGAGTGCTGAGGTATTACGGTCAGAGGCTGGGCCAGTGGATCGGATCCATGCCTACCACAAGCCTAATCTTTATTCTTACCCCAATCGTTCTGTCATCTAATGTGTTAGTTTATTACCACATCACTGCAGACCAGCAGCTGTAGCTCTGTGTGTGACATCTGAGTTCAGGGCAGAAGGAAGAAATAGAAGGCCCCTCTGCATTTCTTTCCTGTCTCAGGAAAACAGTTTCTTGTAATCCCTATAAGGGTTCTCATTGGCCACCACCAGGTTACACGGTGCTCTGAGCTTCACAAAATGAATTGTTGGATTTGATTAGACTCCTTGCTGGATGGGGTGCCAAACAATTGTCTCAGGACAGAACTTAGAGTCCTGTTTTAAGCAGTTTGGAGAAAGATGCTGTGTGAACAGCCTGAGTATCTGGCACATGGTGCTTCCTCAGTGCTAGGGCCTGTGCCGGAAGAAGGAAGACAGGCCATGAATTAGTGGTTTCTCCTCTCTCTCTCTCTCTCTCTCTCTCTCTCTCTCTCTCTCTCTCTCTGGTTCTAATGTAGCTCAGCTTTGCCTCCAACTCAATATGTAGTCAGAAATAATTACCCTGAACTCTCCTAATCCTCTGTCTCCTCTTTACAAGAGCTGAGAACTATGCCTGACTCCTGACCCCTAACCCATAGGCTTGTAGGAGGACAGCTGGGCAAGGGTCATGAAAGGCACCTGAGGTCAATGTCTAAGACATTGGTGAAGACCGGCATGCACGCCTTCCAGAGGTGCTGTCTTCCTGAGTGTGTTTTAAAGATTTGGTTTTAATTTTATGTGTATGTGTTTGCCTATGTGTATGTATATGTACTAGGTGTATGCAGTACCCGTGGTGGCCAGAAGAGGACATCATATTCCCTGGAAGTGAAGTAGAGAGCTTAATGAGTCATCATGTGGGTGCTGGGAACTGAACCTGGGTCCTCTGCAATAGCAACAAGTGTTCTTAACCACTGGGCCACCAGTCCCCACTCCCAGTCACTCTTTCATAACTCAACAAGAAGTGTCTCTTTGCCCATGTGGTTTGATAAGACCCAACTCTAAACCCAGTGATTCTGGCTGGGCAGAAGGCTTGGTCAGGTGTCAACATGTTCACGGCATGTCTGTCCTGGGTGAGCCTATTTGGGGAGCTGAGCCTTGTCGTAAGTGAACAGCCCAGAAGTGATATTCTTGGTCAACACATGGCAGAGCAGGAATTACTATGGATGGTGAAATCAAGACTCTAATGTCTAGAACCCTCAGACCCCTCAGGCTGCCTGGCCATGGCCCTCCCCACTCATCCTCTGTACTGTCCTATTTTAAATGTCTGTAGGCTTTTACACCCACCTGGCAATGTGGCTGGCCTCTTTCTGGTCAGCGGTATTTAATTAGGTTAGGCTTCTGGGAAACGTAGACTTTAAAAAAAATTTTTTTTTCTAACGAAAAAGGAAAAGCTAAGATGGCCACACCTGTGCCCTCTTCCTTCTGTCTGGAACACGGGCATGGTTCTTGGTGGTAAGGCAGCATTTTGTGATTGTCAGGATGGCAGAGCTGGCCCGGTCACAGATCACCCCTGAACCTCGGCAAAGGTGCGACAGGTAAAGTGGAAATACCATGGTTGAGGGACTAAGAACAGCCCCTAGCCAAGGGGCAGCAGTGGCTGTGGGCACGGGCCATTGAGTGCCACCTGCGCTGCTGTCTCTGACTCCTCCACCTAACATGAGTCTGGGCCTTTGTGCATTGGGGTCTCCTCCTGGCACACTGGGGGGTGCAAGGGAGCATGTAACAGCTAACCCTTCAGATTCCCCTCCACCAGGGAACAAAGATACATTAAATGTGTCAGGTCAGGGCCTTCACCCAAGGCTCCAGGATATACTGGTTCTAGCCGTATCCTTGGTAGCCTGCAGGAACAGAAGCTGTGCTGGGTGTCTTTCCTGTACACCCCAACACACCACAGTCTTGACAAGAGCAGAGGGGTATAAGGCTGAGGGGACATAGCCCTGAACGCCAAGCTGGCTTGCTTGCTGCTCCTGTGGCCGGAGGAATGTGTTGTAAGCATGAGACACCATGTTTCTCTTGGCTGTCACCCCCTGGGTCTCCCCAGAATGACCACACTGTCTCTGGGGCCAGTCTCAGCAACAGAGTCATTGAAATGTTTGACAGCTTCTCTCTAACTGGCCTCATACACAAGGCTGCCATGTAGAATGGGCAGCAGGACTCTGCAGGGTAAAGGGGAGATAGGCCAGCGATAAAGTCTGAGAAGCACTACTAGCCCCTAAGTGTGTGGTTCACATGCAGAGAGGGTCCTGGCAGCCAGGGGAGTAAGTGCCCACACTGCCCTTAGTGTTCTTCCTGCAGTTTCTGGTTCCTGTCCGTAAATGACGTCCTTGGGAGATGGGTCCCAGAGTCCCACTGCATACAAAAGAATGAAGGCTTAATCAAGGGAGTGTGGCTCTTAACTCCACCCCACACCGTGGACCACGGCTCCCACTATGCTGCCCTCCTCTCCTCTAAGCCTGTGACATGCCGATGTCAGAAAATAGCTTCTAGGATTATCACGCCAGTCCCAGGCAGGGAGTGGGGACACACTGAAGACTGTGTGTCTTCAGACATGCATTTTAATCAAACCTTAAGATGAAGGGCCTGAGACTTCTGATCAGCCCTCTGCAGGTATCTCATTAGATCTTCAGAGAAGTCAGTGACTAGATTAGGAACTGAGGGTCAGCGAGGCCGATTGGCTGAGCCGCTCTTCTCCCCCAGGCCTGTGCTCCTAGCTACTTCTCATCTCCCTGTGACGTCAGAGCAGAGGGCATAGAGAGCCCAGAAGTGGATGTGTACAGTCCGATCCCCAGCATGTTCAGAGCCCCTGGCATAGTTGACAGTGACCAAGAGATGTGTTGGTTGTCCCTCTGCTCAGACAGCTGCATCACAGACTCAGAGTGTCAGAAGCCCTCAGCAACCATCGCTCATGCTCAGACCTAACTCTTTGCACTACTGGCCTTGTACAGACAGCTCTGACATTGGAAGGCTGGGGTTCTACGGCGCCATTCCTGGGCAGGCAGTGCCTCCCCTGCCTTTCAGATTGTGCCAGCATTGAGCTTATAGCACAGAGGATCTGGATGCAGGTTGGCCAGCTCCGGAAGCCTGAACACACTCACTCCCAGCTGGGTGTACGCACAGAACCGCTATCACTTCACATTGTGATCCCTGGCACTAGGGACCTGGGGGGAGGCTGATCACAGATTCATAAGAAGGTCCTGGGATTCCAGTTGCCTGACACATCTCTCGAAGGACCTGGAGACACTCATTCCTCATCTCCCCACATGTGTGTCATTTCTGTCAGGACATGGGGTCCTTGCTGTGAGTTGAGCACAGCCTCACTGTCCTAATCTTTCAGGGTGAGCTGAAGCATCACAGAGCTCCAGAGTCCAGGGTCTTCCTCTGATTCCTCCAGGTGTGGTCCTTGTGAGCCTCTGTGAGGTTCCTCCATGGTGCCCTCTGTAGTGGGGCCCAGGATCCATTCCACCTAATGGCATATAACTTTTATTTACTTTTATGTGCATGGGCATTTTTCCTGATTGTATGTCTGTGTACCATGTGCACACCTGGTACCTATGGAGGCCAGAAGAGAGTGTCAGATTCCCTGTCATTGGAGTTATAGGCAGGTGTGAGCCTGGGAATTGGGGCTGGGAATTGGGAATTGAACCATGGTCCTCTGCAAGAGCAGCTCAAGTTCTTAACCACGAGGCATCTCTCCAGCCCATGATTTTTGTATCAGCTGCCAAGACACTGTTTTGTTTTAAAAATAGTGACTTTCCAATTCTGCCTTACTGGGTCTCTTGTAAATTTTACTAAAGATCACAATGAACATGGTAGCACAGTCTAAATGAGCTGTGTGGTGTGTAGGTACCTGTGGTGTTTCCTCGTGATCTTAATTTCAGAATGGGGAAATTTTGTGAATTCCCCAAATTTGCAAGTGGATGTAGGTTAAAAGTGAGGACAGGAGCCCCTCCCCGTCCTCTTTCTTTTTCCCTTTGGAAGTATGGTTAAGTAAATGCCAGAGCTAATCACAAGGTGAGAGCGAGCAGGCAGGCATTCATCTTTTCCAAGAATGTGCCTATTATTCTGACTTCTTGAAGGACCAATTTTTCCTGTGAGTGAATTCCACTATTAAAAAAAAATGTCATGAACCTAGAGAAGCTTGTGTCTGTGGAGGGTGGTAAAGTTCCCAGAGCACCCTCAGGGTGTCTGCTTGCTCCCCCAGGGGGCTCTGGCCTGTGTTGCTAATGAGTCATTTTGTTGAGAGGATTTTGCCCTGGCTCTGGGCTGCCCTCTTCCTGCTGCCTTCAGTACTGACTGGGGATTCCACATCAGCGGATTCGCCATCTTACCTGCAGCCTGTTACATTGTGTCTGTTCTGTGAATTCGAGTGCAAAGCTATTTGTGCTGTCTCCGGTTCCCCTGCCATCTTGTCCCCTTCCACCCCCAGGAGGCCCTGTTCCTCCTTCATGTCACATGTGCTCTGTGAGCTCCTCTTCCTCAACGACCTTCTTTCCTCGTGATCTCCCTTCTGCTTTTATGATCTCTTACCTCACCACCCCCTACCCCCACACACAGATGGACAGACATAGCAATTAAAAGCCGAGATCTGCATGTGAGAGGGAACATAAGGCTTTGTCTTCCTGAAAACTGGCCATCCCACTTGACATAGTAATTTCCAAATCTGTCAGTTTTTCTGAAATTTTCATGGCTTCCTTTATAGCTGAATAAAATTCCATTGTGCATATGCACTACACTTTCATGATCTATTTTTCTGTTAGTCAACATCTAAGCTGACTTCACTTCCTTGATATCCTGAGCAGAGAAGTGGAGAACGTGGATGTGTTCTATGGTAGGATATAGACCCTTGGATGTATGCTGGGCCACAGTATAGCTGGGTCATATTAATTCCATTTTTAGTTTTCTGAAAAAAACCTGCATCTTCGTTTCCATGATGGCTACACCAATTTATATCTCCATCAATAGAGAATAAAGAGTCCTCTTTTCCCATCTCCGCACCAGCATTTACTGTCCTTTGTGTTCTTATTCAGAGCAGGAGTGGGGCAGGGCAGGCTGGAGTGGTCAATAGTGCTTGCTGTTCTTCCAGAATCTTCCAGTTAGTGTGGTTCCCAGCACCCATGTTGGACAGTGTCTTAGTCACTGTTCTATTGCTGCGAAGAGACACCATGACCAAGGCAATTGATACAAGAGAAAACATTTAACTGGAGACTTACAGTTTCGGAGATTTAGTCCATTTTCATCATGACGGGGAGTACGGTGGCACACAGGCAGGCCCCAGAGCTAAGCAGATAGAGAGAGGCAGACACTGGGCCTGGCTTGAACTTTTGAAGCTTCAAAGCCCCACCCCCAGTGACACACTTCCTCCAACAAGGCCACACCTCCAAATCCTTGTAACCCCATTAAAAAAAACTCCACTCCTTGATGACTAAGCATTCAAATATATGAGCCCATAGGAGCCATTCTTATTCAAACCACTACAACTGGTTGACAACTGCCTATGACTCCAGTTCCAGAGGATTTGATGCCCTCTTCTGGTCACCAAGGGCACTATACTCTTACAATATATGCACATAGAGCACACACATAAATATGTAAGGATAAACAATATTTTTAAAAGAACAAAGGATTTAAGTGGGGAAGCATTCAGTTAGCATTTGCATATTCCCAGGCTCCATCACTAACACCACAGACTTAAGCAGAACAGGACACTTGACTATCTGTGACCAGGCTGTACCTACAAAGGCCATTCTTTCCAGTGCCCCATCAGGGGTCATGGGTAAGGGAAGCAACCTGTGTCTGGAGAATGGCCTCGAGCCTGTGTGTCTCCTCCTGTGATTCTGCTTTGGTACCCACAGATTTCAGGTGGCTCTAAGGGATGCTCAGGTCATATGCACAGACTTAGGCTGGGTAGATTCCCCCAGTATGCAGATTACATAGTTCCTATTGTAAGATAATTCTCACAGATGTGGAGTTTGGCAGCCAACAGTTCTGAGTGTCAGGAGGCAGCCATGGACTTAGTGGGCTGAAATGAAGGTGCAGTGGTGACAGACTGGCTCCTTCTGAGGGATCCAGGGAAGACATTTTCCAGTTTGCAATGGCCATTGTACTCTGCAACCCAGGCCGGCGGGGAGGGGGTCACCCAGGCCGGCGGGGGAGGGGGTCACCCAGGC
>CAJQZJ010032083.1:12732864-12753226 GCA_907164525.1 Lophiomys imhausi
TGTGTGTGTGTGTGTGTGTGTGTGTGTCTTTCTTCTTTTGAGGCGACTCTTTTCCAGGCTATCTTAGAATTCACTATGTACAACAAATTGGCCTTTAACTCACAGAGATACACCTGCCTATATTTCCTGAGCACTGTAATTAAGGGCATGTGTCGTCCCATCCAGCAAAAATGTGAAATACTTTTCTTACTGATAAACACTTCAAAAAGTTTTTGAGGCAGGGTTTCACTCTTTGGCCCTGGCTGGCCTGGAAGTTGCTATGTAGACCAGGTTGGCCCTGCAATCACAGAGCCCCATCTGCCCTACCTTCTGGGTGCTAGGATTAAAGGTTTGTGTCTTATTTTTTGAAACAGAGTCTCTCACTAGTTTGGCTGGCTGGTGGTGAGCTCCAGGAACCACCTGTCTCCTCCCTCCCCTGAGCACTGTCAGGCTTGTATGACAAACACCTCTCTGATGAGCCATCTCCCTAGCTCTGAAAGGTTTCTTTTAGGTCACATTAATCTCATTTAGAGTTATAATTGCTTCCTCCACATCCACCTTGGCTCTATGGTTAATTTGCTCACATTCTCTTCCTCGCCAAACTTAATGTTCCCTTTTTCATGTCTTTCTGCCCTCGCCCACTGTAGATCTGACCAAGAGCAGTGAGCAGTAATTGTGCCATGTTCCCGCTGCCAACAACTACAACTATTGCTTTTCAATCCAGTGCCCCTCAACTTATGGAGGCAAACACAGCTGGATTCTGTGTCAGAATGGCCTCTAACCCAATGGGGGCAAACACAGCTGGATTCTGTGTCGGAATGGCCTCTAACCCAGTGCAGATAGAGCCCTTGTTCTCTGAACCCTCATGAGCCTGACCTCTTCTGTCTGCCTTTCTCTCCACATTCTATTCTTCCAGATTCCTACCACCAAGGACCACTAGCACCTCTTCTAGAATTCTGTGGCTTCTCTAGCCCACAGTACCACATTTTTTCCAAATTCCTTCCACAAACCAGTTTGGAAGGCCGATTAGCCATGTGGTCAGAGATCCCTATTTCTTGATCCCTATTTTCTGTAATTTTGTGTTCCTCATCATTGTGACCAAATTCACAACAAAAAGCAACTTAGAAGGAAAGGTTTGTTTTGACTCCCTGTCCAAGGAATGCAGTCTCCTGTGAAGGGGAAGGCTTGGGACAGGGGCAGTTTAGCCCCAGAAGCAGAGCCCGGAGAAGGCCAGTGTTCATGTTGCATTTTCTTTTTCTCTCTTTTTATGTGGTCCAGAAACTTTGGTTTTCTGCCCACATGCAGGGTTGGGCTTCCTTCCTCACCAGAACTTGTCTGGAAACACTCTCAAAGACACACAGAAAAGTGCCTCCTACGCGATTTCAAATCTAATCAAGTTGACAATGAGGTTGGACCACCCACCATCTATGCCAGCACGCTTGGGAGATGGAAAGGGAGCCTTGGCACAATCCAGACTGGAGCTGCAACAGGCTACAGAGAGCACCTGGCTAGGAAAGGGTCACTAGGATGACCTAGCCCTGATTTCCTAATCTGAAAATTAGAGGCTTACTGTGTTCAACTCTGGCCTAGGAACCTGCCTGACTGGTGCTGGCTCAACTGGCTTGGCTTCCGAGTTCAATCTTAGATTCTCTGCAGTGAAATGGACAGGGGCCCCCACTGGTCCATCATCTGGGAACTTCTGTGACATGCTATAAAGAATGGTCATTGCAGATGAATCTGCAAAGATGATGTCATCTAAGAATCTCAAGATGATGTCATTTAAGAATCTCAAGATGATGTCATCTAAGGATCTCAAGATGATGTTATCTAAGGATCTCAAGATGATGTCATGCCAGGTGTGATGGAAGAATGGCCCCAATAGGCTCATATTTGAATGCTTAGTCACCAGGCAGTGGAACTATTTGGCAGGATTAGAAGGATTAAGAGGTGTGGCCTTCTTGGAGGAAGTATATCACTGGCAGTGGGCTTTGAAGTTTTAATAGGCCATTCTAGGCCCAGCTCTCTCTCTCTCTCTCTCTCTCTCTCTCTCTCTCTCTCTCTCTCTCTCTCTGCCTGCAGATCAAGATGTAGCTCTCAATTACTGCTCTAACACCATGCCTGCCATGCTCCAATTCATTGATGATAATGGACTAAACCTCTGAAACTGTAAGCAAGCCCCCAGTTAAATGCTTTTTTTAAAATAAGAGTTACCATGGTCATGATGTCTCTTCACAGCAATAGAACAGTAACTAAGATGCCAGTTAACTGAGCCTGCCCTACATCCAGAAATTTTCATTACTAGGGACACAACGGATTCAGGTACATGTGAGGAGGCCATGTGGGGACAAATCCGGAGATTAGAGTGATGTAGCCACAAACCAAGGTCCTCCCTGGTACCTTCAGGCAGCTGTGGCCCCACTCACTCCTCAGCGACTGCCCTCAGATGTCCAGGTCTGCAGAGACTAAACCATCTGTCATCTGTGCTACCAAGTGCTTGTTCATTCATTGCAGCACCCAATGGGAGCTAACCCATCCACTGACTTAGAAATCCCAGGAATGTGGCCTGGAATCTCCTGACTGACTGTCTACCGGAGGATCTGATGTTCATGAAGGTTGGAGAGCTTTCCAAGGGTCAGCATGCCCTATGAGCACGTGTGTTGCCCACCAAGGCATCCTCTGTTACCAGTATCCTTAAGAATACTAATGGTGAGTGAGTAGGATGGTGTCCCTCCTTTCCATCTTGCCAGAACAACAGAAGTTTCTCAGACTCATAATGTCACCTTGTGCATTATAAAGCGTGGCATTAAACAACCTCAGTGCAACTAAGTTATATATTAATTGGACTTGTAAGATGACTCAGTTGTTAAGAGCATATACTGTCCTTGCAGAGGACATGACTTCAGTTTCCAGCCCCCCTCATTGGGTAGCTCACAACTGCCTTTAATTCCAGCTCCAGGGGATCAGACACCTCTGCCCTCATGGGCACCTGCTCCCATGTCACATATGCACATACAGACATTCACACATAGTTAAAGATAAACTAAAATCTATGCATATATGCACAGATATGTATGTATATATTCCCTGCCCATCATCCTTCCCTGTCAAATGGGGCTTGAGGGCTATCGGCCACAGGAGATCTTTAGGAGAGATACCTTGTGAATAGCTTGTTAATATAAGGACTGTATTTGGGGGTGGACTGCTTGGCAGAGGCAGGGCACACTTCCTCTATGATTGACGCATGGATGCACGCAGGAGAAGTGTTTGTAAAACAGGCCTTTTCTCTCCCCAAACTACTCTACCGTGGAGATGCAGAAAGGCCTTGCTTCTGGCTGGAGGTGCTTACTTCTCAGGTGCAAGCCGCCATGCTCTCCAGGTCTAACCGCTCAGCACAGTGGCTGGAGGGAGCCACTGCACAGCCTGGGGTCTGTGGGCTGTGCACTCTGACCCACACTCCTCGTGCTCTGGTGGATCTTCAAGCTGTCCGGGTCATACCCAGGTATGGTGGCTGTGGCCAAGTGGGCTAGCTCTCCCATGTCTGGGTACCTCGAGAGACAATCTGGAATGGCACAGGGCTTTTCCAGAGGATGACTGATGCTACTGGTCTCCAGACTACCTTGGTCCTGTCACTTCTGCAGGCTTGAGGTTGAGGTGGAGACTAAGTCTGTAAGAGAGGAAACAGGAGACGCCTCCCCTAATCTGAAGTGGACATGTCTTTGCTAGTGTCATAGGGCAGCTTAGCCAGTCTCTGGAGGCTGAGTCAGGAGTAGTGGATAGAGTGCGAAGGGCCCCACTGGCTGGTGATGTCAGAACCAGAAGCATTGGGCAGAGCAGGAAGAGCCCACTGAGCAGGAGAGCTCAGAGCCAGGTGTGCGGGGGTCTTATCTTTCTGCCTTACCAACATACCTGATGGTGTGTTGCTATTCACCTCCCCAGTAGTCAGCTTGGCATGAAGGGAGATGTCTTCTCCCCTTCTCTCCCTCAGTGGGGTATCCACAGAGATGTTGGTGGCTCATTGTTGGGGACACCCATTCATATTTGGTTAATGAAAACTTTCCTGTAGGCTCCTTTGGTAAGCATCAGTACCTCCCAGGAGCCCATTATGATTCATGGCAGCACCCATAAAGGAATGGACAAGACAGCTCTGTAGCTCTCACCTACTGAATGAACTGCCATTCCTTCCTGCACGGGCTCTGGGGCAGACATCTTGTCCATAACAGCTGGGCTGATCTGCACCTTCCTCACCGCTGGTACTAGATGCCTCATGAACTCCTTCTGACAGTTAGGACTCAGATGTGTGTGGATATGGGCTCCCTTGCTTGAGATTCTGGAAGGGCTGGGTTTACAGTGAGGTCTAGCCCCCACCCCTGCTCTGAGCATGGTTGGGAACCAGGATTCACCCTGCCTGGAGACTGTGGTTCAGAGTCTGACCCACTCAAGGTTCTGGTCTGTTACTAGCCATAAAATATTAGTCATGTCTCATAGCTCTGTGGACCTTCTGTGGGTTAGGGTGGCAGATCCCCTTCCTTGGCAGAGTTTAAAGATGTGGCAGGCCAATACCTGATGGTGTGTTTCTATTCACCTGACCCGTGGAAACTTAGAATTGCACAGACTTAGTCCCCACCACCAGGTGCAAATGCATAAGCCCCACCAAGGGAATAAGCACAGCCAGACTCTGCCCTTTTCCCTCTTCATCCAGCGGAATGTCATCCCTTTTCCTTGTCTCAGTCTCAGCCTCAGGCTTCAGAGCTGCCAAAAGAATCGGCCCCAAAGACTTTCAAAGCATTTCCAAGAGTTCAGCTCATTCCTGGAAAAGAAAGGGACACTCGGAGACTTGGAGCCCTTCCTTTCCATTCTTCTCAGTTGTCTATAGAGGACCCCAAACTCTCACAAGAAGCCCACTCTGGATCCTGGGCTCTGCATTTGGAGGCGAGTGCCCTCTGAGGTGGACATTGACCCTGTCACAGGCATTCTATGCCTCTCTTTGAAGACTTTCTTCCTAATGACCTTTGCATTCCCATGTGTGATGAGAGACCTTTGGGGCAGAGGTATGTTTTTAAAATTGAATAAATAAATCATGGAGTGGCCTGTCTAAAGCCTCCTGGGATTGTGAGCAGGAGAGACATGTGAGCGTCAGTTGCTTCCTCTTGCTATTTATTGGCAGCGCACTGGGATCCCTGAATTGGGTTGTGTCATGGTTAAAGCTTCAGTGCTCAGGAGCTTGTGGGGTTGGAAGCAAGTTGCTATACACGTGGCCCTACTGTGGGCCCCACTGTTAGCCTCACTGTGGGCCCTGACTGTTTTAAACTAGACTAGACTTTTTAGTTCTTATCTTTCCCAAGTTAACAAAGAAGGGATTATAAAGCTTGCTTTATCTGGGTCTTATATTTTAAGATAAGCATAGATTCAGTGCAGGGCTGAGGAGGCCAGGGCAGGGCTGAGGAGGCCAGGGCAGGGCTGAGGAGGCCAGGGCAGGGATGAGAAGGCCAGGGCAGGGATGAGGAGGCCAGGGCAGGGATGAGGAGGCCAGGGCAGGACTGGGAGGTATAAAATTGTGATCAGAAGTCTGTAAAATTATAGAAGTTACATTTTCTCAAGGAGAGAAAGATAGTTTCAATGACTCTTTTTCCTTCTTAAAGGAACTAGACAGCTTAAAGGATTGATCCCCTCAGGAGTGTAAGATATACTTCCAGGTGGGGGAGAAGGGAGTTACATGCTTGAAAGGTTAATGGGTGGTAAACGCCAATTTCTACAATCCTGGCTAATAAAAATAGCTTACAAGACATAAAATGTCATACTGCCAAAATTACAGAGGACTTCAAAATCCATTTTGAAGCTTTGCATCCATTGAAATTGGTGCATAGAACATTTAGTGTCTTCTCTTCATGGTTGAGAGATGGCACCCCTAGGGGAAGGTACCCATCTTTCCATATTGAGGTATGAATGTGTCTCTGGAGGGCTTTAACAGAGTCTCTGGGTCTTTGGTCCTACACCCTGAAACTGCATTTTATTGTGATGTATCTGGCCACATTGATTCACTCAGACTGGTCCCAAGTGTCCCTGATGAGCCCCAGGGAGGATGTTGTTAAAAGTCCAAGGGCAACAATCTTGGCAAATTTCAGCTTTTCAATATGGTGGCAGTAAGAGACTACTCCTGCATTGTACATCATACAGAAAGGGATTATTCAGATTGTGATTCCCTCACAGACATTCTAGAACTTTCTGGAATTTTTGTGTGTGTGCTTGTTTGTGTGTGTGTTTGAATGTGTGTATGTGTGTATATGTATGTGTGTACATGTATGTGTGTATATGTGTATGTATGTGTATATGTATGGTATATGTATGTGTGTGTGTGTGTGTGTGTGTGTGTACAAAGGTCAGAAGACAACTCTATAGAGTCAGTGGTCTCCCTCCACCTTTATGTAGGTTCTGGGCATTGGATTCAGACTTGCATGTCAAGTGTCTTTACTCACTGATCCATTTTGCCAGCCTGAAGTTTTAAAGAAAGACAGGGAATGAGAAACTCAGAGTCCCTTGCATGAGTATTTCCACCTTTATGTCCCTGACTTGTTGGTTTTAACACAGAACTCAAGTTTGAGCAGTCAGAGCAAAGGCCTTTGCATCTTGAGAATCTATGAAGAGCCTAGCTAAAAATTAGTTGCTCTCTGTGCTAATTTCCTAGAGCCCTTTGGGTCCAGTGTCTTCTGCTGTATTAAATCGAGCCCATTACAACAAAGTTCTAAGTGATGGAAGATGGCCTCAGCATCCAGCTTGCTGAATCAGCATAACCGACAGGCCAGTGGGCTGTCTTTGTAATTTCTTTGTGAGCAGGATTAAATTACCCTGCAGGCTGGCATTGAGCCACAGGCCCCGGCTTTGCTGTCTTGGAATATGACGATCCAGCCCAGGAACACACGTGCCTATATTTAAATTCTGACAATCTCCTGTGCTCACCTGATGTTCCATTTATGGCTCTGGCCTACTGTCCTCTCATGATGCTCAAGGCCGCACCGACATAAAATAAGAATTAGATTTCTCAGCACTGGCACTATCAAACTGGAGTCCGTGCATTTCCTTGGATGGGAGAGAAGGTGCCACTAATGAGACGGTTCTGTCACAACATGGGGGGTTCTGATGTTGCTTTCTCATAACTGAAAGTAAAAATGAAGAATGAATGACATCCCCTCTCTGTGCCAAGGTTTGCTTTTGGGTATGGGGTGGGACTTCAGACTGACCCTTTTCTGTTTCTATGCACTGTGCTCAAATAAGGCAGCTCATCTGAGGGAGAGGTTGGGCCGGCTAATGGCTGGGGTCAACACCAGAGCCTAACCTTAACCCTAACTCTGGGGAATAGCCAGACAGAGCAGGATGTTGCTTGTGAACATCCTACTTCTTCCTTTCCCCTAAAATTGTGTCACTAACAGTTTTGACCCCCTTTATAAAAGAAGCCTCAAGAAGAGGCCTTTTGACTCAGAGCCTCAGACTTCTTGGCAGCCCTGGGGTTGGGACTTGGGATTTTCAGAAATCTGGGCCTTGTTGGTTCTAAAAGGAGGAATCTGGAAGGATATCATTCTCTAATGTACACATGAAAAGTCCCCCAGCAGCTTCCTAAGGTCACACTTCAAGGAGGCACTAATTAATCACTTCTTCCAGCCCCAGGGGAGCCAAGGAGCTGCGCCCAAATAAGGAGGCTGTAGCCACCTTCTGTCTATCTGTTCCTCCCCCCCAGGCAGGACATGTTTCCTCTGTGTGAATGGTGCTTATTCTGTCAGAGGGGATCCCCTCCACAGTTATCGAGGTTTTCTTAGTGCGCCTCCTTATTGGGTTTTGAAGTAATAGTCTTTCCTTTTGCTTAAATGCCAAGTGGGTCAAACACTCATCGTTGCAAAATAACATCTTGAATAATTGCATTGTTTATTGTAGGTGTACCCAGTCACCCTCAGGAATGGTAAACTCTGATGTTAAGACTAGGCACAACTCAGGACCCCTGTCTGCTTGTTTTGGATGGAATCCCTGTTCTGAACTCAGCAGAATGGAAGATAAAGCCTTATCTATTTATTTCCCAACATATTGCTCTGTTAATCTCAACTGCAGTCTCTCTGTGGAACTGTTCTTGGTGAGACTGTGGCCTCTCTTCAGGAAGTTATTTGATTTTTGATGTAAGAAAAGGGATTAATGCGCATAGATTTTGATAAGGCTGGCTGTTTGACGTGGCTCAGATACTCTCATCCCGTCTGTATCGCTGACAGTTGCTTCGTTATGTTGGAGCACTGCGGAGTGGCGATACAGAACATGCAGAGATAATTGTAGTTTTACTATTTAAAAAAAATAAGTGTACAGCTTTACGGTGTTAAAATGATCACCTGTTTAGGGAAACTCTCAGTGCCTGTCTTTTGGCAAAGAAAAACCTTTTCTAGCAGCTTGACTTGGATCCTATTAATCTATTTTTATTTTTCTGAGTATAATTTAAAGTCTCATTGCTGTTTGAACTTCTAAGCTAGAAAGGAAGGCCAGAAGTGCCTGTGTGTACTTTAGAGATAAATGCACCTACAGAGGTTCCTGTGCCTTAGCATTGACCTCAAGCTTTGACCTCAGACACACATGGCTAGATTTGGGACAAGAGCCTTAACCTGTGGTGGGCATTTTTGATAAAGGAACTACTCTTGGTGGTTTCCTCATATTGGGAGAAGGAAGATTTAGGAGGCCCATTTGACTAGTGAGCAAATGTCATTCCATTTTTTTTTTTTCAGCTAACTTCATGATCCCTCCAGGAAGTAAGTGTTGCGTCAGAAGATATACTCTTCAGAGACTGGTGTCCAATGATTTCCTTTCAGGCAATGCTACTTGCTTTGTTCCCAAGCCAGCTGCTTTGATGGGAAACCATCCTTGGAGGCTATGGTGCTTCTGGATGAAGCACCTGAGGCCTACTATTCTCTAACAGTGGCTCCAAGGTGGCCACCTGGGTACAGGCTACCGGAAAGAAAAAGATGGAGGGTTAGCAAGGTGCATAACGTTCACTAAAACATATCCATTTTTTATCTTTAGAGTTTTACTGATGCCCAAGGGTATCGGGGATTTCTGCATATCAAAGGAGTTGTAACTAGTTCCCCTGCTAACCAGCAAGTCCCAGAGACCCTTAGACTCTCTAAAATCCCACAAAGTAAGACCCAACTGCTGTGTTCCAGGACCTTTATTCAGGGTTTTCACACCCTCTCCCCTTTTCCCTAGGCAGCAACCCTTTACTGCCTGATGAGATAGCTAGAATTCGCTACTTCTTTCCTGTAGTATTTTTTGTTGTTTTTGATTAAAAGATGATTTTTATGTGTATTTTTATCATATGAATGTTTCCCCTGCATGTTATGTATATGCACCATGCAACTCCATGTAACTCCCTGGACCTGGAGTTACAAGCTCTCGTGTGAGCGCTAAGAACTGACACGGGGTCACCTACAAGAAAAGAGAGAGCTCTTAACCATTCAGCCATCTCTCCAGCCCCTATTCCATAGTGCCTGTTTCCCCTGTGTATGTGAACACCTTCTGGGGGCTTCTAACTTACATGTAACCCCCTATTTATTTTTATTTTAATATACTCAATCTTGCTGACTTCTCTTCCCAACTGCCTAAAATAAGACAATGTATTTCCACCATTGTTTTCTTATGATTTTCTTAAATGAGTAATGGTATCATGTTTACTGTACTCTATTTCATGCCTTTCCAAATTGTGGTCATATTATTATTTTAAATGTGCAAGTGTGCACACATACATGTATGCTGGAAACAGCTATGAAAGTGAGGACTCTGTGTGTGTGCACGTGTGCGTGTGTGTGCACATGTGCGTGTGCGTATGTGTGTGTGTGATGGAGTCATAAAGGGAGACAGATGTTACATTGCACCCACATAAAACCAAGCCATCTTCCCAGGAAGGATCTTTGTAATGATGCAGATGAGTTTTGTCCCACTTCTAGGAATGGGGAAAAACTGAATTGACAAGCAAGAAAATATGAAAGCATGGTAACTGAAGAATGTTAGACATAAAATGGCAAACTCAAGTATTTTTCATTTTGCACCTGTGTATTAGAGCTTACTCGGTATATTTATTAAGCTATTATCAAAGTAAAGTAAGACAAGTGGGCCTTGATCTAATGAAACTGCCCCTCTGAGGGCTGTGCTACCTTCAGTTATCCAAAGCATAATTGGATAACAATGACAGTGATTGCATTGAGAGCTTTGGGACTGGACAGCCCCTTCGTGTGCACGCCTGCCGGTCATTCTAATGAAGCAGGGCTGACTCTCCAGCTCCTTGTCCTGACTTGAAGCAGCAGGATGGATGAGGGTCCAGCCTGACAGGCCCCACCTTCCAGCCCTTCCACTGTTCTTATAGTCAAGCTAGTGCCACCACCTCACCAGAGAGTATTTGTGTTGCCATTTGGTAAAAATATTTTCTCCATGGCTCTTGGCCTGTTTTTCAGCAATCTGCACTCCAGGCAGTTGCTCTTCTAGGGGGCAGGCAGGCAAGGAGACCTACCTCTAAAGTCCACCTTGTTTGAAGTGCTTGACTTATTCCCCCCTCCTCAACCTCATCCCCCTCCCCTTTGGCCGTGCAGTCTTCCAGTTTCATCTCACTACTGAGAATTAGGCACCTCCATAAAATTATATTGACCTGCAGGAGCTCAGGTATACGAGCGCTCCTGTCCTTAAATGTTCAGGAGTCAAGCTGCCAGGCTGATTGTGTCGATTCACCTCCCCCCTCTCCTCCACTGAGCCAGAGTTTCCCGTGTGAGGTAGTGATGTGTTGGTGCTGACCATGGCATAGGTGTGTCCTCACTGTAGACACTGAAGTGATGTGTTTGTGGGCCGGGGACATTAGTGTTTGTCATGACCCTGGTGTACTAGGGCAGCATCTCACATGACTGCCGTGATTTGGCAAACTCCTATGAGAACAATCATCTTCCTTTCCTTGCTGTGCATCCCCCTAGGACCCCACCCAGCTTAGCCTCGTTTTAAAGTCTTTTTAAAGTATGTACAATAATTGCAGTAAATGAGAGTGTGCAAAATGAAAGATAAATTGAAAACATTTGCAAGGAAAATTTGGAGAGAGTGGAAGTTTCTGTAAAGCAGGTTTTCTTTTCTTCCATGGGCAGTTGAGACTGCAGAGTCTCCTCTCCTGTCTGAGAGACAGACCTGTGACTGCCGAGGGCTCAGAGGAGAATAGAACAAGGCCATCCAGAAGTCTAACCAGCATGCTCTGAATATGTGTTTCTGGCGGGGGGGGGGGCTGACAAAATCTATTCCTTAAGTAAGGGGTATCTTTGGAGCTTTGTGGCAAGAAATCTTTATTTGGTGAGAAATGAGATTTGCTTTTGAAGCCTCTACCCCTGCCAGTGTGAATAGCTGAAGGTGGTGGATATGCATACAGGCAGGCATGCTTTCTGGGAGCTTAAGGAGTAGATTGGTCCCCTTTCTTTTTCCCTAAATTGTCGCCCATATCTCTTTGTTACTAGTGACGGGGAGTCCCTTGTTCACAACTTAGTACTACGAGCTGTCCATCATCTCTGCAGCCTCTTACCATGAATGTAACTGAATGATTACTAGGGAACATTTCACATGCTGGGTAAGGACTGAGGATAGGAGAGACATGGTGAGGCATGCTGTTCCTCCTATCCAGCTGTTAGCAAAAGCTTTCCCTGGGGCTCTCATCCTCTACACCCTCCCTTTTCACCAGGGATGAGCTTTGTAAGCAGCAGCCCAGTGGGTCCTAGCACATACAGTGATCAGGAACGTGTGCATGAACCCCACCCCTGACCTTCACAAAATCCTAGCTACCCATACCCTGTCCCTCATCTTCTGCTCCCCTTGACCATGTGGACTAGTTGCCAACAGTCCACGCAAAAAGAGGAGACCCACAGCTATGATGATCCTTAGTTAGCCAGGTAGGTAGCAATACACAGCTAGCAGAGGAGCCAAGCTAGTCCAAACGCACCTGTTTCCTGCCTCCTGGATGACAGAATAAATCAGGGATGTTGGAGGCAGGCAGTTGAGTGAACCCAGAACCAAAGGTCTGTGTTCAACTTTTCTCCTCACAGGGTCAGGCCATGCTTGCCATGGGATAGGCACAGCCGGGAGCTGTCAGTCTGTCAGCTGTCTGTCGTGATTGTTGACTGTTAAGCAAAGGAGAAAACGCTCTGGGTTTGCAAATTACCAAGTTCTTTGTATAGCACTATGTCCAACTGAGTGTTTCTTTTGGGAAGTCCAGCTGATAGGAAGGAATTCAGAAAGGCAGCCTTCAGCACCAGCACAGGGTGGAATAAACGGAGTGTCATTAGCATCTGGAAGGTGTTAAACTGCCTTTACCCGCCCTTTTATTTTAATGGGATGCTTTCTGGTTTTGCTTTTCTTTTTCTCTCTTCCTTTTATTCCAGATCATCTCACTGAAGAGCCCTGGCCAACTTGAAACTTGTGATCCTTCTGCCTCAGCCTCTCAACTGCTGAGGCTAAAGGTGTGTGCTACTAAACCAGAGTCCTGGTTAGGTTTTTGTCATCTTGGCACAAATTAGAGTCATTTGGGAAGAGAAAACGTCACCTGAGGAAATGCCTCTACCACAGTGGCCTGTGGAAATTTTCTGGACTAATGATTGGCATGGGAACGCCCAGTTAACTGGGGAGAGGGCACCACAACTAGGCTGGTGATTCTAGAGCGTATAAGAAAGGAAGATGAGCAAGCAGTGAGGAGAAAATCAGTGAGCACTCCTCCATGGCCTCTGCCTCAGAACCTACCTCCAGGTCCCTGCCCTGACTTCCCTTGGATGACTGGACAAAAGCTGCTAAATGAAATAAGCCCTTTCCTCCCCAGTTTGCTTTTGGTCATTGTGTTTTATCACAGCAATGGAAACTCCAACTAAGACTACCAAACAGGCTTTAAGTATTCTGTGTTTTTTTAAATGTTGCCTCTAAAATGCAAAGAAAATAATTGTAACCTATCTCCTCCCCCTGAGCAAATTTCTTTCAATCATGTGGTGTCTCATTTGTGTGTGTTCGTCCACATGCATGCATGCATACATGAATGTGTGTATACAGGTAGGCATGTATGGGAAGTCATTATTTGTGTGCACATTATATATTCATGTGTATGTGTTTACCTGTGTGTACAAGCATGTTATGTTCATGCATGGTGCTGTATCATATGCACACATGTAAGTATCCTATGTGTGTGTGCATGTGTGATGGTGCATGTGTACATGTATGTGTATATGTATGGATACACATGATAGGAAGAAGGGCATTTGCAGTCCTTTACTCTCAGGACGGAATTGGTGAGGAGAAGCCTCTGTAGACATCACCTGCAGCTCTTATCTCTGTGTGCTGAGTCATTAGATGTGCATGACAGATTCTGGTTCAGAGAAGGCTCTGTTTGTGATTGGCCCTGGATCCGGGCATGTAAATATTCCAGAGTGGTGGAGCCAGCCGTTTGCCAAGGGGCATGCAGGGTGCCCTCTGGCCTGGAATTCTGCCAGGGGTCATTCTTCTGCATCATTTCCCATGAGGCAAGAGTGACATGGTGTGTCTGTTTACTAACTTGCGGAGAGGTGGAGGTTTCCTCTGGTTTCCTCTGCTCTCCCTTTCCCATGTTGTGAATTACATGCTTGTGATTGCCAGTTTTTCTCCTGGAGGAGGCAACTAGCAAGGCTTTCCACAGATGAAGGTGGATTGGGGTAGTTGGGCATCTGGCTTCACCCACAGCACAGCTTTGGCGTGCGCTCAGCCCTGTCACCACTGTCACTACTGAGCACTCCAGCCATGCCTAAGGGTTTCTCGAGCATTCTTAAGGGTCTGCCCCTCACTGCTTAGCATGGAGTCAGCATGAGAGCGCTGTCTATGTATGTGGTTGGTGGGACCTGTCTTTATTTGAAAGGAAAGGGAACTTCCTGGGGACTGGAACTAAGGAATCCTCAGGACCAGGAAAGAGGGTTGGCATGAGTTTGCGTGAAGTGCCAGAGAGTAATGACCTCAGGCTTGTCAGGCCTGACAGAATGTGGCTGCTCACTCTGTTTTGAAGATGCCGCAGAGAACAGATGGGGCATGAATGAAACAAGTGGATGTGTGTGCTGATAAAACTTTCTTAGTAACAGCAATTGGCACTAGATTCCACCCTTGAGCTGCTGTTTATCCCTCTCTCTGAGAACACAGAGCTTCTCATTGCTGCTTATCCATGTTATCAGCGGCTCATCTCCCCTTCAGCCTGGCCCTTTCCTGTTTTGTGTGTCTTTGGAAGAAGACTATGTGTGTATGCCACTCTGCACACATTGTCCCTCAGTCCTCAGAATGAGTTTGTGAGAGCTGAGGAGCTGAGCTGGAATGTCAGGTAGCACAGGGAAGGTCACTTGATGTTCAGAGGCAGAGTTGACATTGATCCCTCCCACCCAATAGTAGCACTGCCTGTGTAAGTTCAGAGCTAAAGGCTGTGGTACCTAACTGAGCCGCAGCTCCACCAGTGCCGCCCAGCCTCAGGAAGCAGAGGGGGCAAGGACTCAGACACCCCGGCAGGGAGGGCTGCCCGGAGCTGCCCTGCTGATCCCTGCCATGGGGGCGCTTTCTGCAGGGCAGATGATAATGGTGACACCATGCCAATGGCCATAATAATGAGAGATAAAGGAAATGAAACATTGTGAACCGCTGATGGATAGGTCTTCGGTCTGCAGTTTAATGATCTGCAAGTGCAAATCTGTACTTAAGAATGAGCCAATTTCTCACTTCCTTTCTGCTCTGTTCACCCCAGATAAGGAAATGAAGTGCTCCGCAGACATGGAACCAAAATGTCCCAAATGTCACTGTTCCACCTTATTAGAAGGAGGGTTGCTAATGCCCTGAGAAGCCATGAGGTTCTGGTGATGTCACCCCCACCTGACGCCATGACAATGAGAGGTCACTCTCGGGTATACATTTGAACACTTGGTCTCTAGCTGGTGGCACTATTTTAGAAGGTGGAGGAGCCATTTCTAGTGGGGACCTAAATAGAAGAGGTGTGTTCTCCAGGGGTTATGGCCTGGCCCTCTTTCCTATACACTATGCATCTCAGTTCACCCAGATGTGAGCTAGCAGCCTCTCACTGCCTGCCGCTGCCATTGCCAGGATCCATCCCACCATCCTCTCTCCATTATGGAAAGTACCTTCAAAGTTTGAGTTCAAACAAGCCACTCTTCCCTTAAGGTGCCTCTTGTCACACACATATTTGGTCAGAGCAATGAAAAAAGTGATCCCCCTGCTCAGGCTATAGCCACATTGAGCTGAACCCATCTTTGGGCCTAGGTGGGCAGGGAGGATGACTTGGGACCAGACTCCAGCTGGGGGCAGGTCCCCTGCAGGTGAGTCCTTCCGTCCTTGACATAGTCTGCTTCTCTCTCCCGTGCTCCATGGTCTTTCTGGCTCAGTTAGGGCCACATGCACCTTGCAGGCAGGTGTATACAGCTGTATACGTGTAAGGAAGGGATTCCAGGAGGTGAATTCTGTCTTGACTCTGTGCCAGCTGGACCCAGGGAGGTGCAGGTAGGCACCATTGCCAAACAGACAATAAATGTCACACTATGGGTTAACTCTGTTCAGAGTCAGGCCTGACGTCAGCCAGTAATATTGTCAAGGGCCGCAAGACTAAGATCGGAGAAGGCAGCAGGCTGGCCCATGCTCCCAACAGGCGCGGGTAGCTACAGCCCACTTGTGCAGCCATCAACACATAATGACTCCATGGACTCTTCCGGATCAAGTGACACCAAGTTCTACCTACACGTTCTTGGGGCGAGGCTGAGATGGGTGCAGGGGCATGCTGATGATGGTTCGGAAGCCAAAGGGGGTCGCTCAGGCCTCTTTGCTCAAGAAGGGAAATTATGAGCAAACATGTCTGCTCAGCAACTTTGGGAAAACAAACATACGCCAGTGGAAGAGCTTTTTAACAGCCCTGCATATTGGTCTGGTTCACAAGGCATTGAAAACCGAAAATAAAACAATGAGGAAGGGTGCGTGCCAGCTTGCTGGAAGATCCCTGAATAGCTGACGGGTTCATTTTTCCTTGTTTATGGGTAGATTTCAGAGTCACATCTGTTACTTCTTTGTGAGCTTAGATACGTCCTTCGGGTTGTTTGCTTTTTCAGCTTTCTTTCCTTTTTTATTTTTTGGATGCTTTGAGACTGATATTGGCCTGAGGTCGAATGTCAAGGAGGATGATTGGAAGAGTGACTGGGATAACTCCATGACACCGATGACCACCATGAGACCTGTCTCCCGTGAGATTACTTAGTGGCACTTCTCAAAGCATTTGCTGAGTAGAATGGCCACCTGAGATGGGGTCGCAGATCCCCAGACGTGCAGAAGAAATGACACACCCATGGGCTGCCAGTGCCCTCCCCATCTTGCTTTTTGGCCCCAAAGCCATGAATCCCTTGTGAGCCCCATCTTTCCATCTGCAGACTCAGTTGTGACTCATGGCATCTAGTGCTAAGGACACAGACCTTACACATTGGTTGCTCTTCAGGATGTGTGGTTGGTGACCACCACGTCATCTTTGCCAGCCACTTTCTAAACAAAGGGCAGTCAAGGACATTGTGAGGTCGTCATGGGTCTCTCCAAGCCCTGTTTATTTCTCATGATGGGATAGCACTCTCGTGTGAGTGGAAGGGTCTCCACTCTCCCCCGTGAGTAGAGAGATGGTCATACCTGTGCATTGGTGGTTTCCTAAAGTTGAAGAATTCACCTCACCTCTATGATGTTAGATTTACCTGACATCCCTGGGCAGACCTTGGGACAGACAGACAAGGCACTTCACCTTGTGAGGTGGAGCTTGCTGAGTGAACCCCACATAAGGCCTCCCATAAGTAAAGAATGTGCCTGTCACTGGCCTTCAAAGTGATTAAGAAAGAAAACCTAATCAGAAGGGCAGAGGCCAGACCAGGTACCCAACACCTTAGCACCAAGCTGCATAGTTAGGAAACCAATACTTTCTTGGCCTTCTGAGTGCAGTGAAAATATGATTGTAGTCATATGTTTTTCCATGGAATGTGAATTTTACAGAAGGGAAGAAAATGATAGACAGTTGTGTTTCAAAGGAGAATTATCGCCTTTAAGAATCATTGTATTTGGCCAGGCATACTGGCTTATGCCTATACTCCAGCACTAAGCGAGCTGAGGCAGAAGGATTGCTGTGAGTTTGAGGACAGCTTGGGCTACATAATGAGTTCTAGTCAAGTCAGGGCTAGATGGAGGGCCTGTCTCAAAACAACAGCAGCAAATAACCATTTGGTTTCCCCAGATCTACCCGCGGAAATGCTCTCTAGTGCTTCACACATGCCTTGGCTTTACGAAACACAGTGTGTTCCTCCGAGTCTTTATTCATGGCACCCAGGAATACTTTTCTATGAAAAATCCCTTTTCACAGGACTGGTCCTATTTTATGGCTGGGTTGCACAAATGGGGATTTCTCAGTCTTGTGGTCAAGCCCCTGAAGTCTGTCTGTATAGCCTGCTTTAGCTTTAAAAAAAAAAAAATCCTGATGCTTGCTCACGGCCAACAACTGCCACACTTGACAGCTAGTGTTTGGGACTGTAGCTGTTGACTGCCGAGTGGTCTGCTGCCCACATTTGAGCTTGGGTCTGGGTAGGAAGGAGTGTGGCTTACTAATGGTATTGTCCATTGGGTGCTGGCTGTGGAGAGCCCAGGAGTGAAATTAGGGGGCATTCTGAACAATTCCTGATTAGCAGGGCTGTTTACCCAGCAGCCTCCTGCTGTGTTCAGGGACCTTCCTGGCCTGGCCAGCCAGAGACCCTAGGCCCTTGTGGCTCTCACTTGGCAAGGAGAGTACACATCATTGCACAAAACCTAGCCTTCTGAGGCCAGGGAAGCAGCATCAGATCAAACTGCAAATGAAGGAGCCTGCTCCAGGAGCACGCACACCCAGCACTGACTTTATGGGGTGCTTGGAACAATACAAATATAAGCAGTTTCTGCTTTCATCTGTGTCGGAAGGTTCAAGGGTATTCATCATCTGCAGGCAATAATAAAATCATCATGTTCTCAGGTGGGAGTCGCAGGCATTCACTCCTGGAAAGTAAACTGGGGCAAGGAGGACAGTGGCTTACACAGATCCTATTAGGAAGTACAAAGCCGTTCCCCTTAGAGTGGTTATAATGGAAAGTGGTTCTGGGAACAGACCCTCAGAAGATGCCAGGCATGAGGTTTGCAGACACATCTCCAGCCAATTCTGCTGTCCCTGTCCCTCGATCTGTGGGTGGTCTTGTCATGTCTGAGGACAACAGCTATGTGCATGGAGCACCTCCCTGGTGCCTGGGGTCTGTGGTATAGAACACTTCCTGGAGACTGACTGGTCTCATCACTCAAGGCTCTGGGGAAGCCCCACACTGCTCCCACTGTTCCTATTTCAAGCCCCCCAGCCACAGAGCTTTCCCCAAATACAGTCTCCAAGGGACCATGATGGCCAGTCCACTTTGGAGAGCACCACACCCACGTACATACTCCAGATGCCACCTTTTCTGAGGGCAGGCAAATAGCATGGGTACCCTTACACACATGGCCCCTATCTATCACTTACTGCAGAAGCCCAAGCTGGTGAGACTTGAGACTGATACACTAGGGCTGTGTTGCGGAAACCGCGTCCCCAGGGCTAGGCCAGACCAGGGACTTCATCATAAGGCATCAACTCCAGCTGGAGCACTGGGCACCAGGTCGCTGGTCTCCCAGACTGTCCCTCTGTACACTGGTGTGGTGTGGCCTATGGTGTCAGGAGAATGAGCTAGAGATGTCTGCTCTACATAGAGGGAGAATGCTTCCTGGAGTCTATCCTTAATACTGTGGTGTGAGAAGCCACTCTGTCCATCTCATTGGAGAGCTGTATCTGTGTGGTGTGTGACGTAATACAGTGGAATTGTTAACACATATGTACATATTGATCATTTGATGAATTGGACTATTATATGGGTTCAAGGAAGCTACTTTGTTTTCTATAATGCATTTAAAGACTCGTTCTGCTTGTGGAAAGGGTTTTAATTTGGTTATGTGTGGGATGTGTTTATGGACGACTCAAGCCACAGGCAGTTAAGACCTTGAGCTAAGCAAAGGGTGTTGGATCCAATGTTGGCAACCAGAGCCGGTGTGAGGGGCCAGCCACGTCACAGCAGCTGCCACCTCATCCAGGGGCCACCACTGCACTGCTGAGTCCCAGCAGTTGTGTCCCTTGGTATTTCCTGTCTCCTTAGTTTTAGTCATAATTAATTCCCTAAGGTGTCATCCCGCAACCTCTTGGAGGTTGTAAACCAACCAGAGGCCAGAGTTGACAGATAAAGCATTATGTAATTGGCAAGTGGGTACTAAAGAACCATGTGGGAGAGAGTCCATGCCAGCTACAAGAGGTGAGAGGCTTGGGGAGACAGACGAACAGAGGCAAAGATAGGACTGAGGGACAAGGAGGAAGCTGTCTGAGCAAAGCAGAGGAAACAGGATTGTAACACCATGTTTAGGGTTAGATGAAAAATTTATCTCAAACAACAGTGTGCATGTGTCCATATGTATGAGTGAGTATGAGTGTGTGTGTATGCATATGTGTGTGCATAGGTGTGAATACCTGTGTGTGTGTGTGTGTGTAGCAGCAGTGCACAGCCTGCAGTCACTGTTCTCATCACTAAGGTGTCAAGTCCTTGCTGCCATAGAACTTGTCATTCAAACCGGCTGTGTCTACCCAGGGCTGCCTCTCAACATCTTTTGATTATGACTCAGAAAAATATATCATTGTAAACCAGTAAATACCCTCAACTGCTCACAACACCTAAACACAAGCATAAATAATTGTTACAAGATAGTGTTGAATACTCTAGTCTGTGTTTCACATTATTAAAATGGGTATTTTCATATTGCCTATTTTTTAAATAGAAAATTTTTATTGCTGCCCACGTCAACAGTGCCAATGATGTGAGTAGAACCGTCTGGAAGGCTAGGTTCTGAGGGGGTATTTAAGAATGATTTAGAAGGAGTGAGTGGGAGAAGATGGTGAAGAACCCTAAGCTTCAGGGTGCAGATCAAGTCAGATATGAGGATGAGGGAGTGGATGGTGGATGATGGATGATGGATATATGTATGGACAGATAGATGACAGATACGCGAGTGATAGATAGATGATGGATATATGAATGATGGGTAGATGGATAGATGATAGACTATGGATGGGTGGGTGGATAGATGATGGATGGATGGATGAATGGATGATGGATGATATATGGATGATGGAAGGATGATGGATGATGGAAGGATGATGGATGATGGATGGATGGATGATGGATGGGTGAATGATGGATGGATGAAGGATGAGGGATGGATGGATGATGGATGGATG
>CAJQZJ010032083.1:12759469-12771398 GCA_907164525.1 Lophiomys imhausi
CGTGTGTGTGTGTGTGTGTGTGTGTGTGTGTGTGTGTGTGTGTGTGTGATAGAGACATCAGAGCATGTCAGACCCTTTACGGGGGACTCTCATTGTTTCAGTTCACTCCTTTAATCTAATAAGTACGTGCCCTTGGCTGAACTTTTCACCAGTCCGTGGGGATCTGGAATGAATGCATTATGCAGTGTGGAGGGAATGACAATCAGAAGGAGGCGTCTGATTAAAATATGTCATTCTCCTGGCCTTGCAATTGTGGGTTGTTTCAGGGGCCTGTTGTTCTGTGTCAGGAACGGCTCTAGGTATCCCAGGAAGCTTCTGTCATTGTGTACTGGCTTGTTTTTTAAGATTTGTTATTTATATGTATGTATGTGTCTGTGTGAGCTTCTGTCACATTTGTACAATGCCCACAGAGGCCAAAAGAAGGTGTCAGAGTCCCTGAAGCTGGAGTTACTGTCAGTTGTGGGGTGCTAGATGTGGTGCTGGGAACTGAAATCCATTCCTCTAGAAGAGCAGGAAGTGCTTTTGCTGAGCGATTCTCTAACTGGTATTCATTGGTGTTTGGAATATTAGAAGAGCAGATGCTGATCTGGAGTCCACGGTGATCTGGGGGAGCCAGTTTTCTGTGTCTGTCCAGGGGCCACCAAGCTATCTCCACTCAGTGACTCAGACCTTGTCAACCATAGGTTTGCTGGCCACCAACTCCACACATGTAGGGATTTCATTAAACTGGGTGTGTGAAGTGTGCGGATTACTTTAGAGTATATAGACTTTGGAGTTTGGGGGTCTGGGTGCTCAGCAGTCTCCCCTCAGAGATCCTCAGTTCCCAGCTCAGTAGGAGACTCACCCTCTCCCCACTCCCCTCTCTCCTGGATCTGGTTTCCAGAAGGTTTTCACAGGCCACATCCTGCTCAGACCTAAGAAAACAAGGGCCACACATCTTTTTGCATTGGCCTTGAGCTTCTTCAACTAGATTCTGTTAGGCACCCATGGACCTCACGTTTCCTTTGAAAAGTAAAATCTGACTGACACACTGAGACTTCTAGCACACAGCACTCTCTGATTTTACTCTGGTCATTACCCTTTCTTCCTACAAAAATATATTAAAAATAATCTTAAAAGAACACAAAGCAAAGGGAATATTTTTCAAGTCAAGCCGCAGAGTGGCCTGAAACTGATCACGAGAGAGAGCCTACTTTTTTCACGGTAACAAGAAAAGCAAGTGTGTTGTGTGTCTGTGTGTGATAAACACGGAAGTTTGATGGAGTTCAGGAGCTGAAAGAATGGAGTTAGCTTCCGAAAGAGGAAAAGCCACAGCTGTGGTGGTCCAATTTGAACATTTTTTTTTTAGTGTGACAGCTGAACAGTTTGTAACAGAACTCAGAACCCATGAACGTGACCTTGTTTAGGAAAACAGAATCTCTGCAGTGAATCAAGTTCAAGAAGAGACTATCAGGGTGAATGCTGGAGAAAGGAACCCCAAAATTGCCCTCGGCCACCAAACACTGGGAAAGGAAGGGAGCCTTCTAGGGCTTTCTTAGGGAGCACAGCCATGCCCACACCTGGAGTGTGGGATCTGACCTCTAGAGCTTGGAGAGGATTGTACTCTGCTGCCTAAGTTTCCAGTTTGTAGCTGTGTGTTAGTGGACATGGGAGGGTGAGTCACTGAAATGGCAATTAGAAAAACCATGAAGAAAAATGTCACTCACGTCTACTGTTTCTCCATCACTCCTAGCAGTGATGTGGAGGAGCTCCGTCCACGATGGGCAGGCATGTTCTGTCCCTGACTTGCTTGCTGGTATTCATCTGCAGTGCCAGGGCTGGTACTAGCCCTTGTAACAGAGGCTGTTACAAGGACATCCGGGTGTTGTGATCCTCAGGATGAGATCCAGCTGTGCACACTCACAGCCTGGATCTTCCTAAGACAGAGGTGAGGGAGGCAGGCTACCCAAGCACTATGGATTCTGTTAAATTACCTGCATGGGTTGGCTGGCACTGTCTTCTAAGACCATTCAGAATGAAGACTCAGCAGGTGACTGGACCTGGAATCAGTTCATACAAGGGGCCTTTACTATTCATGGAATGTGTTTGTTTATTCACTTAGCAAACACCATAGATGGTTTTATCTACTGATGGTCTATTGGTGCATAGTGGAGTTCACTGTTGGCAGTGGAGTGCAAGCCTCGAAACACACAGTTGCACATTTGTGAGTACCCTAGGCCACAGGTAGTACTTCAAAGCAAGAAAGAAGACAAGCTCTCAGGATCCATGACCAGAGGCTGGGGACTGACAGCAGCTGTGACTTCAAAGGAATGATGAACAGAGGAGTTCCCTGTGGATGGGAAGGGACAGAGGACACGTGAACAGGCCCTGAAAACTCCACACGATGACCAGGAGTCTTGGCTTCATGGGCCCTGGCCCTGCCTGGTGTCTGCAGTGATCCCACCTCTGGGTTAGAAGGAGACCTCCCACTTTCTCTGACACAGGCCTCGGGTAGCCCAGGCCCCTCACCACACATATCCACCTCCCCCGCAGCTGACCTAGCTTGCTTCTGCTCTACTGTCTTCTCTCTACTGGCCTTGTCTGTGCCCATCCATTTTAAGCTGTCAGCCCTGCCTCTGTCTGCTGCCTCACTCTGCTGTGCACAATGCCTGGCCGCCCCTGCCCCATCCAATCTGTGCAACTTCCACAGAGTCTGCTGTGCAACATGAGGAGTTAGGTTTGAATCTAATAGATACCTGATAATGGTGGTGCATGCCTAGATCCCCAGCTTGGGGATCAGGCACATCCTTGAAGGTTGTCAGCCAGGTAGCATAGACGAATAGATGTACTTTGGGTTCAGTGAGAGACCCTGTCTCAGAAAATGGAGGTGAAGAATGAAGAAAGATGCTGAAGTCAACCTCAGGCCTCATATACACAGTAACAATACATGAACAATAGAGACTCACAGACACACATACACACACCTAACCCTACACATGTGTACACACACTCAGACCCCACACATGTACATGTACACACACACACACACACATTCTCATAAGCCTTGGGAAAGACACAGATTTACCCCAATATGGAATTCTAGTAGCCTTCCAAGAAAGTGCCCAATATGGGAACACCATAGCTCACTGACTACCCAGGGGACCCACAAAAAGCCTTACTCACTCATTCCTCTGGAATCAAAACAGACAGCAGTCCTGGCCTTCACATACTTTCATGGGTGCAACATTGGCACACACTGATGGCATCTGGGAACCAAGCAGCCACACTCTGGAGGAGAAAAAAGTCCCGTTAGTTTCAGGGAGGTGACAGCAGTGCTGCAGAGCTGCACTGTGCCTGGACAGGTTCCTTTGTTTGTATTCATGGCACACCTGCCTTCCTGCCTTCCTGATGGCCTGTTGTGCCCTCCCTCGGCCAGACACCTCTGGAGAGTTTCCTGCATTTTAAGTTGTTTCTAGCAATTATTCTCAGGCAATAAAATTCATCTCTAAAAATAGGTCGCATAAAGGCCTCGGCTTCTCTTCTAATTAGTGTAAGGATTTATTGAATATACATCATATCTATAGGTCATAATATTATTAAAATTACTATTAAGACTTTACTCATCAAACTCTTTCAGGCAGTGGAGAGACAGGGAGCCCGATGGTCCCCGGGAATCGTATCTGCATTAGCAAGATAAAGGACAATTTAGGACGATTACAAAAGCAATGATTTAGGGTACAACATAAAACTCTGCTGAGAACTAATTCGTAATACCAGCTGCTGCTAAGCTTCTTAATCTTTATCTAGTTCAATTAAAATCTGAATGTTTGGGATTTCATTAACAATCGGGGGCTTGGAAATCACATGCGCTTTTACACTGTGCTCTGTTGCTGACTTACAGTGCTGGAAGTTGCCCCAAATGTCCAAAGGTAGAATTGGGTATTATTGAAACTTGGGTCCTTTAAGGATACAGCAAAGTCAAGACTAGATTCCTATAAGTCTCTAGTCAGATCTAGTGCTGAGGTGTGAGACCTGTAGGGCTAGGATCTCTGAAGATGAAGAGATCGTTTAAGGGTAGCTGTACTAAGGTCTTTCCTTCTGGGGTCCTGGCCTCATCCCTGAGGGGCCATCCCAGTGTAGTCTGCCGCCTGTCACTTCATTAAGCCTGATCAAGTCTTCACAAGCAGGATTTACTGGACTGAGAGTAGCCAACAGGCTCTGTGTGTGACTCCTAGTTGGCTGGGAAAGCCAAAAGGCCAAAAGGATCCATTTCGTGTGTTTTTCCTTGACATGGGTGGCTGGCTGTTGGCTCAAGCTTTATTCCGGGGATTGGGAGGACACCTCTAACTCACTGGGAAGTTCTGTGGGACAGCAAATTTTCTTTATCATGCTTCTTTGCGTATCATCCTGAGACTCCAGGTCATGACTGGAGGTAGAACTGAGGAGCCTGGGTTCCCCTGAGGCTCAGATGCTTCATGGTCTCCACGTTGCCTTTCAGTGTGTGGCCTGAGTGTTTTCCCCCACGATGTCCATGCCCTATGACTGTCCCATTTTAAATAGTAGCAGGGACTTCTGCAGACAGGGTGGAATCTGTGGACACTGAGATGTGATGATGCCTTGCTAGTTGTCCTCATAATGTCCTAAGTCTGCTCCCAAAGGCAGGTAGGAAGATCAGAGTGGTAATCAGAACACAGGAGTTTGTGCTGCCTCACTGCACAAAGGTCAGTGAGCAGGAACAGGGCTTGGCTCATCCATACATGCTATGTGCATGCGTGTGAAGGGAAGGTGCACTCACTGTGCATGTTTACCTGACAGCCAGAGGTCAGTCTTCCTGAACCACTCTCCACCTTTTATTTTGAGACAGAGTCTCTCCCTGAGCCTGGAGCTCACTGTTTCAGCGTGGCAGGCTGGCCATCACACCCCTTACGTACTCTAAGACTCCAAGAGCTGGGGTTACTGATACACGCTTCCATCCTAGCTTTTATTGGGGTACAGGGATCCAAACCCAGGATCCCGCACTTGAACGTCAAGCTCATTATCCTCCACTGAACCATCTTCTCAGCTCAGATAAAATCCAAGATATATGTGTTCACGGAACACACAATCTGAGGAAGCACTCAGACAGTGCCCTATAAGCAAGCCATGTCCCTTCTTATCTACAGCCCGAGGCTTCATGGGGACCAGGACAGAGGTAGTCAATCATTCCAAAACTCCCCAGGCTTGCAGTGTCCAAGGCCAACATCAAACATGCCTTTATTAGGCACAGAGAAAGAAATCCCTCCTGTCTACATGCTGCCCTGAAGGCCCATCTTGGTTTTCAGTTCTTTCTTCATAACCTTCTGAGCCTAATTCTTAGAAGTTGAGGTTTTATAGAAATATGACAGACAGCCTATGGTTGTACCCGTGCCCTCGGTCATTCTGCTCCTGGCTTTTCAGGGCCCAACTTACTGTTCTCCACTGGTATCTGCTGCTCAAGCATCAGCAGTGCTCCCTTCCAGAGCAGAGGTCTGGGAGTACAGGAGACCTGTCTTGTCATATGTGTTCTCTGTGTATGTTACATGTATATATGTGCCACTTGTGTGTGTGCACTGTGTATTTTAGATGTGTTTTTGTCATGTGAGTGTGCTGTGTATATTATATGTGTATGTGTGTCTTGTGTGCTATGTGCATTATATATGCATGGATGTGTATGTTACACACACACACATACACATATATATCACATGTGTGGTGTTGGGTGTATTATATAAGCATATGTGTTGTATATATTATAATATATGTATGTATGTGTCATGTATTAGATATGTCTGTGTCATGTGTGCATGCTATGTGTAATGTGTATGTATGTGTGTCACATGCAGTGTTATGTGATCTTTATATGCTTAAGTGATAAATGTGTACATGTGTTGTTGAGTGCTATGTCACATGTGATATTCTGTGTGAGCTATGTGATATATATATGCATGTATGTATGTGTGTGTATGTATGTGTGTGCATGGTGTAGCACTCTGTGGTGTATGCATGTTGTTGAGTGCTGTGTGTGTCTTATGTGGTATGTGTGTTGCTCAGCATCATCCATTCTGACCCTGACAATCTGTGAACATGGCTGGCCTGGTTCCATTGATAAGTCTTTTCAACCTATGACTGGTGTCTCTATGTCCCAGGGAAAGGAAGAAGCTTATGAAATGCTGAGTGTGATGTGGCTGAACCTCAGGCCCCAGTCTGACTCTCTGGCTTCTCAGTGTGTCTCTGGGGGTCATATTGCAGGACTGAAGACCTGCTGCTCCTGAGTCAGAGGGTCTGGGAGCCTGTATCTGCAGATTCCAGCGAGGATGTCACCACCATACAAGTGCTAGGAAGGGTGTGCCCCTTAGAGCCTGGGTAACATCAAGGCCGCCACTGGCACTGTGACTTGGAGCTTGTCACACTGGCTTAGGAAGGAGAAGACAGAAATAAGTGAATGAAAGGTGCTCCCATGTCCCCAGAGAATATGATGGTGTGTCAGCAAACATGTGGAGCCTTTGGAGCTGAGGATCTGACTCCTATCTGTGGACTTGGCCTCTGGTCTGAAAATCTGGGCCACGGATTGATCCAATCACTAGTAAATGTCCTGCCTGTAATTACTTTGAGCATTACAAGGATTCTAATATCACCCTTCCTTTTTCTTAGCCCTCTTAATATTTTATGACAGAGCCAGGCACTCTAGTGCAATTCAAAGTCCCAAGACGGGCTGTGTGTGTTAGCTCTTGGCTGTCCTCCCCGAACATTCTGAGCGCTGCCCTCCCCTGCTTCTGGACCACACAGGCTTTCTTTTTCATCTTCTGCTGTTGAGACTTTTGGAGGTTGTTGAAAGAATGATTCTTGTGAATTTGACATAGCAGATGACTGTAGAAACCTATAGGAAGAACATCCTACCTTCCTTTAGAATGCAGGACGCAAGTGGCTGATTTGTGATGGTGTGACACCTTTAGGAACCTGTCATGCACATTCGAGTATGTTCCAAGGAGCACACATCGGTGTGTCCACGTGATGTGCAGAGCCGACCGTTGGCACCAACTCCAGCCAGAGCAGGAAGCAGCTGCTTCCCCTTCAGAGCAGTTACTGGTTCACCTGCTATGGTAAAAATACCTGAGAAAGTAACTCACGGAAGGGAATTTACGGTCTATCACCACAGAGGAGGCAAGGGAGTGGGAGTGTAAGGCAGCCGGTCACGGTCACATTGCCTACACAGCAGGGAAGCAAAGAGCAGTGAAGCTGGTGCCTGGCTCACTTCCTTCTTATTAGTCTTGGAGCCAAGCCCGTGAGATGGTGCTATCCACCTCAGTTAAACTAATCTAGATAATCCCTCAGAGATGTACCCAGAGGCTTGTCTCCCAGGGTTCTAGATCCTACCCAGTTGGCAGGGTCAACCATCGTGCCTCCCCAGTCCATGACAGATGGCCTTGTCTTTTTGAACTTGGTGGAGATGACACCAATCCCTCTGCCTCGGGTTTGCATCAGGGGCTCTGTAATTCCTCCCTCCCCCTCCCCCCTTCCAGCATTCCCAACTGTGACTGCAGCAGGCTCGGCTTCTCCAGTCAGCTCTCTATGGACACTTGTGTGTTGCTGAAGATGCAGACTACCGCAAATGCCAGTGCAACCTCCCACTCGATGGCCATCTGCCAGCCTCAAGAGTGGCCCTTTGAAAGAGCAGTAGTCCTTGTGGAAATGAAATGAACAGAATTCCAGGAACCTGACTAAAGGTGGGCCCTGCAAAGCTCCATGGCCTGGGGAAGACCCGGGTGTTCTGTATGCTTCCAGGGGCTCCCTAGGAGCCTGTGGCTTTGAGTTCCTGTAGCTCAGTTCTTCATGTTCATGCCATATTGGAGATGGTGAAATCTCTGGGCTCAGCAAATGAACTCTTCAATATTAAATTTGGAGTATATGTTTAGCTGTCACAAACCACCTTAAGCTTCGGCCTAGGGTGGGTGGACTTGTGTTCACACTATAGACAGGATCCTAAGTCCTCTGTGGGGAGGGGGAGGCCTGGAGCTGGGAGGCCAGACCCCACCCTTCTCAAAACACTAAGCAGGAGAGTGGACCAGCAGTCCATCTTTGCCCACCTGCAAACTGGCAAAAGCCAGATGTGCCAGCAGGGCCTAGGATTTGTCTGCTGAGTCAGCAACTTTGTCTGTTCCTTGTGCTGAGGATGGCATGGAATGCAAAGAGATGGGCGTTATGGAATGGAATGCAAAGAGATGGGCGTTATGGAATGGAATGCAAAGAGATGGGCGTTCCACATAAGACATTGAGTGTTCCTGTCGTCTTTTTCCATGCTGATGCCACCAGTTCAGGTTCCTTCATGTCAGGCGTGAACAGTGAGTGATAACTTCAGACAACAGACGTGTTGCGATCCAGGTCTTGGAGTTTTTTGCCAGCATCCTGCCCAGTCCTTAGATGTCCCTTGCCTGTGCATGGGAAGTTGCTGTGGATCTGTTGGAGAACTGAATTAGGACTTGCGAGGCCCTGACTGTGAAGGAAGCCTCACTGGAGCAGCTCCAGGTCCATCTCTTCCCAGCAGACTCAGTCCCAGATGGACTGGCTGCAGACTTGCAGGTCCAGAGCACATTGGAAGTCTGGGACTTTCCACTCAAAACTTGGGCAGTTCCAAGATGGCAGTGATGGGACACGGGTGTAGGTCTGTGAGTGCAAGCCTCTGAGCTCTCATCTGAGAGTGCTGACCCGAGATCACAGGCCGGGGAGTGACCCGGTCCCTCCATGGCAGGCCAGCCCTCATAGAATCAGCTGTGATCTCTATGGAGAGAGGCCTGAGATCATTGGCTAAGGGGAGGAGGGGGTCATTCCAGCCACCAGCACCGGTAGCAGCAATGGTGATCTGGCAACATCACCAAGTGGAGTGTCACTGTGGGACCAGTTGGCCCCACCTGGTCCCCACCACGGATCTGTGCTCAGCTTCTCAGCTGCCCTCTGTGGGGAGGTGTCCTTGTCACTGCACATGCTTTGTGCAGCATGTGACAATCAATGCTGCTGAGAAGACATTGATTTGAAAGCAAAGATTTCATATCCAAAAAGAAAGAAGAGGAAAGCAATGAACAGAACAAGCTTGGGAGGCAAGGAAGAGAAATGACTTGTGACATGGAACATCCCCAGGGCACCAGCTCCTTTCCAGCTGCTATCTGAAGAAAAGTTATAGCCATTCTAGCATTTTGTATATTTTGTAGATTTGGACAGGATAGGATAAATTTGTAGATTTTGTTGTTTGTTTCCCAGCTCCCTCTTTTGCTCTGAGAGCCAGGCCTTGTCCTAGGCATAAAGCATGAAGGGAACAGAAGGAGGGCACGTCTGTCATGACAGACATGTTACTTAGAGTTGTGAGATTGAGTGTGGTTAAGCCGCTGCATGAGACAGCTTTAGAAGCTCACAGTAGGGACGCGTGAGGCCTCTCAGTGGGTAAAGCAAGCCCGACAACTTGAGTTCTATCCCTGGGACCCACGTGGTGGAAGGAGAGAACTGACTCCCACTAGATGTTTTCTGATCACCACATGCAAGCTGTGGCATATATGCACGCCACCCCAACACACACAATACACAAAATAAATAAACATCATAGAATTGTAATAAAATATTTCTTAAAGTTCAAGGAGGAGAAGACTCTATGGGGTTATAGCTGCAACTTGTGTGCCCTCTCTGCTGTCGGCTTTGCTCTCTGCTGCAGGATGACATTTGCAAACCTCTGTTACTGGTTCACACAGGTGGGTAGGCCAGCATAGACCTCAGGACTGATGCTGATATGGTCTGATGGTTCAGGTCACTTGCCTATCTTCAGTCTCCTGGCTAAGCCCAGGGAGTGCTAACTCCGGACCAACCTCAAAGCATTGAGGGGCCAGGAGATGGGCTGGTTAGCTTTCTTTCAACAGGATCCTTGCTAGAGCCAAAGTGAAGTTTGACTGTACCCACTAGGTCACCTAGACAACTCAGATCAGGGCCCAGTGGAAAAAAGGGTTCTGGGCGGGATGAATAGCAGAAGGAAGCCCCAGACAGGAAGCTTTCTATTTTTCCACAACACTGGGAATGGAATTCAAGACCTTAGGCTCACTCGGCAACCACAATGGAGAGACACCCTGTCATAGCTGGGGCAGAGCATACACAACCAAGTCATGACAGAGACAGCAGACTTGCTTATGGGAATGACAAGATGGGCTGGGAGATGGCAGAAGGGAGCCTCTGAGGGCCCCTGGCCTCTTAGGCACAGATGCCAAACTTGGGGTCATGTGATCTTGCTGAGTTGAGTGTGTTGCTGGACTCTGAAAGGCTCTATGTTAGCCCACTAAACACATACACACACCACACGTGTGTGCACTGTATGTACAGATGTGCTTGTGAGAATGTGCACGGTAGGTGTGGTTCATATATGGGATGTGTGAGAGGCATATTGTGTATGGTGTGTACATGTGTCTGTGTGTGACACGTGTGTATCTTTGTGGGTACATCCCTCTGTGTGAACCTGGGAAGGCAAGCAGAAAAAGTCAAGACAAGCAAGTAAGCACCAGTGCGTAAGAGTCCAGGGGCCCCCAGAGGCTCCCCTCTGCCATCTCCCAGCCCATCTCATCATTCCCATAAGCAAGTCTGCTGTATATGGAAGTTCCCAGTATCCAGTTCTATTCATCTTTTGCCAGCTTAAAGTCACTTCCTCACACACAATAGACCTGGCTCCCCTCTCCATTGTACATGTCTTCCTTTAGCCACCCCGGCTGCTGAAGATCTCTGGTCAGGGACCCTTTGTCCTTTCCAAACTCCCTGTGTTCCATGAAGTTCATTTTGTGTGGTGATACATACCATCCAAGCTGGAATGAGCCATTGGTCCCCGGAGCTTATGGAATGTGCAGTACCCCAGGCCTCTCTCTGTCATGACCCCCTGTTCAAGTGCTGAGTGACACCCATGTGACTGCAGAAGCATCTCAGCTCAGTCCAAGTCATTCTGTCCACACTGCTGTGTCCCTTAAGTGATTACGCTTCCTTGCTTGGACTGAAGTGAGCTAGAAACTTCTGTGTCTTCAACCCTTCCCAAAGACCCAGAGGCATTTCCTCTCACTGGGCCTTCCAGAGAAGTCCCCAGTAATGCCACAAAGAATGCCTGTTTCAGTCTGGCTCCATTCCAGCAAGGATTTCTTATTTGGGCTTATGGAGGCCTACCAGTGTTTAAAATCCCATTTGTGCTGTCACTTCTCAATCTCGTGTACTACATAGGCTTGGTTTAGCCGTGCCTGATACGCAGTCGGCTAAGCCCCGGTACTTGATGATGCTTCACTCTGCATCTCCAATCACTGTGAAGGCAAAGTCTAGCGAGCATTTCCCTGGGAGCAGCCAGAAGGGCTGAGTGAGACACTTACTGCCCAGTGAACTGCTGGGTTTCTTCACGGAGGGGCCCTGTCTCCATCTTGTGCCCTGGACACTCTTTCCCACACTGCTTCTCCCAGTGCATAAACCTCTTCATAAGAGCTCTCAAACCAAGTGGAGAGGGCTGTTAATTTCACGCTCAGAGTAAGCCATCAAAGTCTGTGGCAGGCAGATCAAGGACCGTCCACTCTGGAATGGCTTTGTTGAGATACAATCAAATAAAGATCCTGTGATCAGGTTGGGGAGATGGCTCCGTTGGTGAAACGTGCTCCACGCAAGCTTGAGGACATGAAGTGGAGCCCCAGAACCCACATGGGGAAGGTGGCACACCCCTGTGATCCCAGTGCCGCAGAGGTGGAGGGAGGAGGATCACTGGGCTCAGGAAGGGGCCTTACTGGCCAACTGGTCCAGCCTACTTGGTGAACTTCAGGCCAATGAGACACCTTGTCTCAAAAAACAAGGTGTATATCCTGGGAAAAGGATATGTGGTTGTCCTCTGGCCTGCGCACACACACACACACACACACACACACACACACACACACACACACAC
>CAJQZJ010032083.1:12773137-12783568 GCA_907164525.1 Lophiomys imhausi
CACACACACACTCATACACCAGGCACACACATACCACACACACACACACACACTCATACAACCACACACACACACACAACACACACACACTCATACACCACACTGCACACCCGCACAAAGTTGTGTGGGGCAGCCCACGTTTCTCTCTGGCATCCCACTGGGACTGAAATACACTGCTTGCAGAGAGGCCTCCTGGGGTCATCCAGTTCTGTGCTGGTGCACCAGGCTGGACAGCACATGGTGGGGGCTGGAACTGGGGTGAGGTTCAGTTGAGCCTCCGGTTCACAGGGGAGTGCCAGGTGGTCGGTCAGAAAGAGTTTTCTCTGATGGTTGAAGTTCCTTTCTTTTAGGTGAAATCACAACAGCTCTGAGGAAGGGTATTTTGTGAATCAGCAACTCTTAACTCTTTATTCCAGCTTAGGTGTCACCAAATCTTAACTCTGAACTCTGGATAAATGAGGTTTTATGAACTGTGGGAAGTGGGGAGGAATTTTTGGGGGAGGTGAATGCATTCTATTAGCTGAGATTGAGATGCTGACAATGAATGCCCTGTTTACTTGGGGAAAGGTCAGAGGGGCTAGGTACATGACCAAGCTCACCTGTGACCTCCTGGTGGGATGCTTGGATTAGGTGCTCCAAGGGAGATAAGCCACTTTGGCAGTTCACATGCATGTATGTGAATTTTTTAGATTTCCAGGGTTTGAACATGCTCATCTCACCAACTCCATGGCAAATCTTCTGGAGGCATATCCCAACATACACACACAACACACTCACACACACAAGCACACACACACTACACATACACAGACATACATACACACCACACATAAACATACACCACAAACTCACACAGACATACATGCACACCATATGCACACAAACACACACAGCACACACTCACACATGCATACCACACACTCATAGACACACACACACACACACACACACACACACACACCACTCACATACTGTCAAGAAAACAAGAATGATGTTTCCAGATAGACTTTTGATGGATCTTCATTTTTCAAAACCCATCTCATCAGGAGAAGTTGAGGAAAAGTTTCCTAGTCTCCACAGTTGGGAAGGGCTCCCGCGCTCCCTGGTGGGGCCAGCTTCTGACCCACTTTGTAAGCTGAAGCTTCTAACAAGTTTGAAAGCAGTCCATCCCCCTCAGTCAGGTTCAGGCTCCAGAACAAATATGCTGCTCCAGCAAAGACAACGGAGGTGGAATAAACCTCTGGCTGGGGGAAGAATGAAGCCATCAGCTCCTTCTTATCAGGTTTTCCTCCTCTCTCCCTTCCCTGCCCACCATCTGCTCGGACTTTGAACAGGAATCGCTTTGCTTGTTAAAGGGAAAGAATTGCTTTTCGGCACAATTAATTAAGTAAGCCACCAGTGCTGCTGGCTGTTGGGAGTGAGGTTTGATCAAACAGATCAGCTAATTGGTAGCGAAGACGCGCTGACCATGTGAAACAGGCTGCAGGAGGAACTGGGCTGCACAGTCTTCAAAGTGCCCGGGCTCCACTTCTGCGGAGCACGGATGGGTCCTGCCTCTCAGTCCTTCCCCATAGCTGGGGAACCCCTACCTGTTCGTCTCCTTTTTGTACAGATGCTGGTCAGATGGGGGCACCAACCGTGGGTCCTCAGGCTGCCTCAGGGATATGGAGCACCTTACCACATGTATGAAGAACACATACACAGAGCTGCAACTCTGCAGCTCTCACTTCCACAACAGGGTGCTGAGCGGCCATGTCTCCGGTGCCCCTGCTGAAACTAGGTGCCCCTGCTGTAAATTCTGTCAAATCCTGTTTGAATTGAAGTGTTTGTTAGGAAGTCCCTGTCATGTGACTGGGTAGATCATGAGCAGGTAGTCACATCGCAGTCAGCTGCATGCAGCTGGTTTTGCCCTGGATCAGCTTCCCTGGCCACAGCACACCAAGGCTGGGGGACTCCCTGAGGTTGTACCGTGTGTTGAACTGTGTTGAACAGACACATGACTTCTCTCCAATAGAGGCCAATGGCAGCCAGTCTCCCCGACATACTTGTGAGACAACTCAGAATGCCATGGATGCCACCAAGAATCCCTGGGGGGGAAGGGGGTCCCTGTTTTGTTTGCCCCTTTTTTTTGCTTGTTCCTGGTAAGCTGAGGTGAGCATCATGGGGTACATCCTTAAGTGTCTTTGATTTCTGCTTTGAATGATTTAAAAACTATAAGGACATGAAAATGAACTTAACCAATACTGTTCTCTTAATCCTTTATCTGGTAGAATCATTTTGAGGCTGTTCTAAGGAAACCTTCCTCACTGACAATTTTATTTAGAGCACCAGCCTGGGTGGCTGGATGCCTACGGTGTTTGTAGTCCAGGAAAGAGCAGAGGGGCACAGGGGGGGCACAAGTTTGCTTCCTACCCAGAAGGACTTGGGATCAGTAGATCCTAACAGGATATCTGCTCCTTGCACAGCACAGATTGGGAAATTATAAGCTCCAGAAGGGCAAGAGAAGTGTGTGCAGCTGGTTTGAGTCTAGACCACTAATGCAGAGTGTGACACAATGCTGACTTCTGAGCTGCAAAGCTGGAACGCTCCTTCCCAGTCTGCTCGTTCCTGTGTCTTGTTGCTTTTCACTCATTCTTTTGGCAAAGATCAACCGTCCTCATCTGCCCAGGTGTGGTGCAGAGGGCTGAGCCCCCTTCCCCTAACTGCCAGCAATGCCACTGAGTGTCTTAGTCATGGCTGGTTCTGCTCAGAGATGTAGAGGTGCATGAGGGTCAGAAGCGTGCACACACACACACACACACACACACACACACACACACACGTACATGAGGGGTCACTTTCTAGTGAGTGATATCATTACAAAGTCACTTTCAATGAACACTTTGCTGCACACTTGAAAGCTGTCAAGAGGCTGGCTCTCCTGTTAAATGCTCTCCCTGTATAACTTTTAATAAAATGTCCCTGCACCAACCCTGGGTTTCCTGAGCAGGATGTGCCCCTTGGTGCCTCCTGGCGTGGGGCTCAGTTTCTGCTGAGCCCTGTGGGTGTGTCTTCCTCCTGCTGCTCTGTTTTGTTCTGAGCACACACCTGCTGACACCTGAGCATCTCTCTAGTCAGCTGGACCAGCTGCCGGGAGTAACTCAGCCTCTTCTTCCTCAGGAGGTGGTAGTGCTGAGCAGGGAGCCTCCATGGAGTGTCCAGACCTTATTAAATGGCCTGGGGACCAGAATCGCTGATGAGTACAATCACTTCCACAGGGTGTTGCCTAAACCAGACACTTCTGTCCTCCCTGCCCCCACTCTAACCAGGGCACAGTTGGCAGGGTCTACTTTCCATGGGTAGGTCAGGGTGTCACTGACATCTAGCAATAGGAACCAGCAACTCTACAATATGCAGGGCATTCTCAGACAGAGAAAAGACCAAACCTCAAGTCCTCATGCGGCAGAGGCTTGGAAAGCCTGGGTTCCACTGCAGTTCAGCTGAAGGAAAGGGAGCTGACCAGATGGAGAGGGAGAAGACTGACCCACATGAAGGGACGGTGTATACACAGGGGCTTTGTTAGGAAACGCACAGGAAGAGAAGGAAATGAGAAGTGGAGACAAGGCACGGCTATAATGTGGACACAGCACATGGGGAGGGTGGTGGCTGCAGGTCCTTGTCACCTTGGCGGTAACATGAGAATGTGTCTCTTTGCCCTGCTCTGAGAAGTGTCATGTGATCTATGTTCTGTGGTCAGTCCAGCTAGTATGCCCTGGCTCACTCTAGCCCATTTAGCCAAGGGCCTCCTTCTCAGAGGTCTCCTGACATCTGAGCTCTCTGTGGGGTGGCTGTAACCCACCTGGTGTCGCCTTGCAAAGCAATAAGGTAGACTTGCAGAGACTGGGAGGGGGGCAGATGGAGGAGGGCAGCGGCTCCGTGGTCTCATTAGTGGTTGATGGAGGTCAGAGTGCACTGGCATTTATTTAACACTGCAAATTAGACCAGTTAATTCCCTGGGAAATAAATGTAGTCTTCTCATTGATCCTGGAGTTCCCTGCTCTACCTGGGAGTGTAGAGGGAGGTGCTGTAGGCTGTTCTGCGACTCCTGAGGGGAGGTCACCTTTTAACAACAGAGAAGGCCTTGATCATCTCTGCTTTTCCAATGTCCTTAAAATGTGGGACTTGGGGTGTTAATCTGTTAAATGTCTCCCTAATTTAAAATAATGCAAATTGTGTGTTTGTGTGTGCGTGCATTAAAGAGAGAGATCATAGGGCAAGGTGCGAGGAGACCCACATGACCCCACTGCCACCTGAGGCTTCTGGGAGATTTGGCTATACACAACCCAAGGGTGGGGCCACTCTCAAAGAGAGTAGGGCATTAGAGTTCTTTAGGATAGACCATGGCAGCGCTGCATACCTGTCCTAGGTACCAGTGACCCCAGCAAGGCTGCAGAGCAAAGAGAACCCAGCCAACTCTATTCCACAAGGCAGAGCTGAAGTTCCAATGGCACTGATGTAGGAGGGCCCAGCTCACTGTGGTGGTGCCATCCCTAAACAGGTGGGTCGAAGCTGTAGAAAAAAATGACTAATTCGATTATTTAACTGTACTTAAATTATCGGTAATTGGTTAATCCTTAACCCGCCATTATAAATGAGCACACACACAGACACCGTGGATTTTATCAAGCCTGGCCTGCATTGAGCAATCCTAGCCCATCTAAGCTAACTCCTAATTCTATTACCCAAATATGACCCCATATATACATACATCCCCTGGACTACTATTCTCCTGCTAGGCTGATGTTCCAGGCCACGTGGAATGAGGTTCTTTTCTCTAACCCGTGGTGTGTGTCTTCCTTCCTGCTCCAGCTGCTTTCTTTCGAGGCTTCCTCCACCCATTTACTGGAGGCTTCTTCTTCTGGCTACTCTAGGCTTCTGAAGCCCACACAACCTTAGTCCTGCCTACCTCTGTCTTAGCCCAATCTCAGGCCTCAGCATTTATTCAACCAATCAGAGACAATGTAAGTAATGCCACAGGTACCACTTCCTCCCAGGAGGGCCCTTTGCTCTGCCTTTCCGCTTGGCTAAAGGATGAAGGTGGATCCTCTCTGTATCCTTTCAGCCTCCCCTGTGCTCTCCCAGCCACCAGAGCTTCAGCCCTCTCAAGTCTGTTTAGGGTACAGGACCAGACACAGCTCTACCTTCGTTGCCTGCCTTAGAGGAGGGTGGTTTGTAGTTGCCCTGGGCTGATTGTGACTCTGACCTGCTACCCATGCCCACTGGGGCTGAGCGCTTTCTTGGCTGTCCTAGTTCTGTAAAGCCAGACTTACCCCTTCTGGTGGGTGTTCCTGTCCCTGTCAAGGGTATGGATCCAGCCTGTCTCTGGCCTCTTGTGTAGGCAGATACCACAAGCTGTTTCAGGCCAGCCGCCTCTAGGAAGCCTCTCTTCCCAGCCCTTGGAGGTTCCATCCTTTCACAGACCAGTGTCCTGAAGCTTGACCCTACACAGAGCCCCTTCTATCCTGATCTGGAATAAGCTCTCTTCTATGACCTCATTAGACATTTGCTTATTGAAAAGACAAGATCTTTGAGCAGTGTCCTGCCCTGGCCTTTGGAGAACAAGAAGCTGTTCAGGTATGGTTTTAGTAATTCTAATAAAGAAAGGAAACAAAAATAGACACGTGAACTGCTTTCATACATGCATGCATGTGTACGCGCATTCACATGCACACACCTATGCTGACAAGCCAGGCAGGTTGACACTTCTTAAATATTCAGTCAAATACAGGTCATTAAACCTTCATTTTGGGTGCTTCAGACTGTGATCCAAAGGCTCTGTTCAATGGAAGCAATCACAGGACAATCAGAGATCAACATGGGCTAGCCTAGGAGGGTAGGGATTGTGTTGTGGGAATGTGTGTTTCTCACATCAGGTGCTGACAGGCAAGCACGTTCAGCTGGGGGCAGGTGGAGGCTGGAATAGTTGGAGAACAGGGTCACAGGTCGCCTATGCCACCAGAAGCCACATGTGTCCGTGCAGGAACCTGAGCAGATATTCAAAGCAGGTGCACCATGATAGAAAGTTTATTGTCCTGGTGGTGGCTCAACATTAAACTCTGGGCTGGTTTGGAAGCTAGTTGTGGGCAGGGATCCATGGAACCCTTGGGCATCTGTTAGCTTAGCACACAGCACATCTAAACCCTGCCTTCCAGGGCTCAGGGATGGGGCCACTGGGTTACAGGTACAGGGAAGCCACTGGGAAGTGACCCAGTCAGAAGATGTAACTGAGTAGCTGAGGACAGGAGGGAGAATGTACCAACCTTACCGTCCAAGAACTGGGAAGGGCAGTCCATCGTCCAGCAGGAAGGCCTCCTGCCTCCTACCTGACTAGGGCACTTTGTCTCCACATCTGGCTCTAGCCCTTCCTTGTCCCTCCTGCGAAGACGCTTTTGCTTGCCTCTTTTCTCTTTAGGGCCCAAATCACCCACTAGACTTAGAATATCAGGCTCAGGTATATGCTCACAGGTACTTGGGTGGCTCAGTCAGTGGTGAATTTTAGTCTGCCCATCCACCCAGCAGCACAGAGTCCTGTTTTCTTCCTTCTCAGAGCCTCTGGGTCCTAGCTCCCTCTTCTCAAAACACCTTCTTCCTTGCCCCAGCTACCACCACCCCATCACCCCTGTGGCTGGATCTTCCTCCTATGGTTGGGTCCTGAACCTACACCTCCAGGCAGGACTCTGCTCTGCCTCAGGAAGGCTGCCACATCAAGGTGCTGGTCTCCCTGGAGTCCCATCCCCTTGTTGGTTCCATGGCCAATTTACAACCCTGGGCAGTATTGAGGGTACCGGGAGTTCAAGGGTTCAAGGGTGAATGGTCTTCTTCAACCCAGACTGTAGAGTGCAGGGTTTCCCAGCAGAGCTTTGGTAGTGATGGACTTTAGCTGAGAAGATCCAGGCAGGATGAGGAGGACAAGCGGGCACCGGCAGAACCCTGACGTCAAACCCAACCCAAGATAGTCTCACTGACCTGTGTCCTACGAACGGCTGGGTTTCGCTCTTTCCTTGGTGAGGAGAAGGACTCAGCGCAAAGAGGTCAGAAAGGTCACATAACAATGGGTGTCAAAGTGGGATCTGTCTTCTCTCTCTGTTCTGGCTACTGTGGCAAAACCCTTTCAGATGGATCAATTGTAAAGACGGGAATACATTAGTCATTGTTGTAGCGGCCCAAGATCCAGGGGTCAACAGATGCATTGTGTGAGATGGCTGCCCTCTACTTCATAGATGTACCTTGCTGTTGTGCCCTCCCCAGGCAGGAAGATGCAGAGACCTCTTAGGTCCCCTTCACAGTACATGAAGCTTGTAAATTGTGGACAAGCACATCAGGGCCTCAGGTAGGAAACCAGGAAGCCCGGCTGTGTGTGCTCAGACTGGAGGGGAAGGGCTGGCTGTCTCACCTGCTTACCTTTCCCTCAGCCAGTCCTCTCTGGAGAAAACCAACTGCAGAGTAGATTTCACTTACCTTGTCTCAGGGATGTCTCCATGCAGGGGACAGGCTTCTGTTGTATGGACGCTGTGATCACTCTGCTTCAGGAGCTAATGAGATCCACTCAGCAGATGATTCTAACTCACACCACAGCAACTTGGTGTGGTTCAGTACCAGCACTTGCACGGAGTCAGCAGAAACAGGGTGTGGGCCATTGAAAGATGTCACTGTATTCAGATTGATTTCTTTCTTAATGGCCCGGCCAATTTGGAATGAATGAGCAGGGGCCATCAGCAGCTCTGTCTGAGGCCCATGTAGTCAAGCCACAGTGTTCAAAGAGGACAATTGCAGGTAATTATAGTCCCTTTGCTTTAAAATTTAGGGATAAGCTAGACAGAAAGCATTCACAGGCTCTACCAACAGGGATTTGATATTTTACATTTTTTTTTTAATGTGCTGTGTTAGTGGTATCAAAAGGTGGCTATCAGCAAGATGAGTGAGTCACGTCAGGTTCGGACACCTGCTGGCCAGTTACTTGGCTGGTCACACTGACAAGCTCTAGTCATCTCTCAACGTTCCCTGAGAAATCAGCAGGAAGTTCAAACCTGGGTGGAATGCAGAAAGTGGGCAGATTGCACGAACCAGGCCAGGCCGGGGAGAAGGAACTAGGTGACCTTGTCTAGATGTCCCCCTCCAGGCATCAAGAACTGAAGGACGGTTGGTAGCAGCTCTCTGGGACACACTGCAATGACTGGCACCTGCCCTTCCACTATTGAAATTGTGTCTCTGGGCAGAGCTGCCCACACCGGCCCAGGACTCCTTTTCCACCTCACAGATCTGAGCAGAACAGCTGGGGTCACAGTGAGGACCTGGTGACATATGAACCTTTACATTCCAATGGAAGTAGGAATCACCCCACTCAACCTGGCCACCTCAGGGACCACTAGCTTGCATGAGAGGATCACCTTTCTCAGGTACCACCAGGGAGGAAGATCTGATCTCAAAAGTGTGGAGTCTCCTCAGTTCCCCACTCAGAACTACCCTTCATTAGTGTGCCTTCTCCCATTCCCGGGCACTTGATTTCATAAGAGTGTGCAGATACTCGGTGAGGGGAGGCTCTGGGCAAGTCGCTTCGCTCACAGAGCCCCCTTCTGATCCATGCACCTCGTACTCAGTGTTGACAGTCAAATGAGATGTTTGTGGAACATGGCACACGCCTAGCACATAGTAGATGTTTTCTTTCCTCTCCTTCCTCCATCGACATTACTGTCTTAAAGTCAAAGTGTCTCATTTATCCATTTGTTCTACTTCCACCCCCACAAAGCTCCCCTTAGGGACTTTTATCTCCTAGCACCTGTTCCTGTAGAGGACCTATAACTCAGAACATGGCTGCTCTGGCAAGAGATCACATCTAAAAACATTATAGGTCTATGTGATCTGGCTGGAATACCAACATGCCTTTAATCCCAGGAGACAGAGGCATGCAGATCTCCGACTTCAAGACCAGTCTAGTACAGAGCAAGTTTCAGGTAAAGAAGAGCTTAGTTCCAGACATGGTGGTACACACCTTCAATCCCAGCACTCAGGAGACAGAGGCAGGCAGATCTCTGAGTTCTAGTCAGTTCAGTTGAGAGGCAGTGTGCAGTGGAGTTGAGTTCATGGAATTCAGAGGCAGTTTTACCAGGAGAGTTTTACAGAGATAGGTCAAAAACAGAACAAGCTAGACACAGGTAAAGACAGAACGAGCCAGAGAATAAGAAGGAGCCAGAAGATTAGAACAGATTGCTAGAGTTAGTTTGAAGCCGAGAGAGAAGCCAGATTGAATCAGTCATCTTGGAGAGGAGTTTGCGCCAAAACAGCTGAGTTGAACCAGACATCAAGAGTTCAGAGAGAGCTAGAAAGGGTGAGCTTATTCACCAGTAAGTCTCAGAGGCTGAAAACATTCTAGGCCTAGATAAGATTGTGGGAGTCTAGAAGCTTCCAGGACTATCCCTAGGTTAGCAGACAGAGGCAGTAAGCCTCCAAGACAAAAATAGCATCTGACAAATAAAGGTTACTTTTGCATGTTCCCCAGCCCAATACATGATCACCTTTAAGTCCCTTTATATCTAATATACAGAAGACCTTGTTGTGGCCGTTGTTCACTCTCCTTCCATCAATGTCAAACCCACCTACACAGTAGGCCCTCAGGGTTTGATGTGAGCACCCAGTGCCTCCTGTAGCCCAGATCTATGGATATTTGCCTGGGACATGCTTGTTTGGGTGAGTAAAGTACAGGGAGACCAGATTAGGTAATTCAGGGGCAGGTTGGCTAACCACCGAGAGTTGGGTCCATGTCAGAATCCCTGAGGGTCTGATGACACTTTTGTATTATTTCCTCCTGGAAATTATAGAGAAGAGTCATCTCTCCATAGCAGCAGCATCCCCATGGAGGCTCGTCACCTCAGACTCACAGGACAGAGCAGCAGACGTTCTAGGAAGGATGGGGTCTGAGTGAGGAGGTTTTGGCCATAGTCCAGGTGGTCGGGAAGGATGTACCCACTGGCTTCCATATTCATCCGAGGCTCATGTCCCTCTCACTATGACATTTACAGCAAGGGACTGAGATAGACAGGCCTGGGATGGAACCCTGCCCTCCTAATCCTTATTGATCGGACTCTGAACAAGTACATCATCTCTGAGTGACAGATCTTTGCTGTAAAATGACAGTGGTCTAGGCCCTGATGTCCCAGAGGTGTCCACAAGCTGAACCATTATTTCTTGAGTGTGGTGAGTAGAATGTGTTATTAGGCCATGATTGCAATGATGATGGTGGTGAGGTGGCAGAGCTGACGGTGGTGGTTGTGGTGGAGGTGATTGTGACCATAATGAAGATGATAGTGATGGTGTTGATGATGGTGGAGATAACAACAACATGACGATAGGATGATCGTGATAGGATGGTGATGATCAAGACGATGGTGAGGATGA
>CAJQZJ010032083.1:12783578-12796137 GCA_907164525.1 Lophiomys imhausi
GATGGTGATGATCAAGACGATGGTGAGGATGATAATTATGATGAGGACCACAATGAAGATGCTGCTGCTGAGGGTGGTGATGGTGACTCTGGAGACGATGGTGGAATGGTGATAATGATAACGGTTATGACAATGAAGGTAGTGATGAGGATGATGCAAGGGTAGTCATGATGATTATGAAGGTGATAATTACGATGACATCAGGGATAACGGTGACCATAATGAAGATGGTAGCAGTGATGGTGTTGATGATGATGATAAAAGGAATGATGATGGTGTTGGTGAAAGTAGAGTGGTGAGGGAGGGTTAGGATGGAAGGGATCGTAGGATGATGACAGTACGAAGATGGTGATGGTGATGAGGGGAATAGTGAGAAGTACGGTGATGACTACACTCATGTCAAGGATGGTGGTGCTGATAATGAGGATGGAGGAGATGGTAGGATGATGATGACGGCAATGATGACGTGATGATGATGAACATGGTGATGAAGATGATGGTAAGGATGAGGGTGAGGTGTTTGTAATGATGTCAAGGACAATGGTGACCACACTGCAGACGATAACGGTGATGGTATTGCTGGTGGCGATGATGGTGGTGACAACGGTGCCAGAGATCAGACTTCTGAGTCCAGCCCAGTGATTTCTTCCATATTCACATGTGTGAATCTAGCCTGCATTCATATTCAGGCTACATTCACAAAGCCCTTGTCCTTAATTCACACATGTCGTTGAGTCCCTGTCTGGAAAGCTCCACCTCTCCTTCTGTGACCTTTACGGTCTACATGTACTCCACTTACTCCAGCCATGGCTTCCACTTATGGGGTTTTCTGCTCTCTCACCCCATGCCCGTGCCAATGATGTGCACTGCTGTGAGCGCAGGGATGGTGCTTCTTCTTCCCCTGGTAATTCTGAGAGGTGTGAGTTTTGGCCCTGGGGTTTTTAGTTTTCTGTGGCTGCGGGGGGTTAATTAGTTTGGTTTCCTCACAATAGCATTTACAGTTTTCCTATTAACTGGGCAGATGCTCAAAACCTCCCCTCCTTTAGGATCTTCGTCACACTGTGAATGATGGGGCTCAGTGGGACCAAGGGGAGCCAGGCATTGCTGGCACGGCCTTTAGTACCTCAGAGGGAGAGGCCTGGGGCTCAGTTCACCTTTTCAGTTTTGTCAAGGAGAGGCATATCAGTCACTGTGAGCCAAGGGCTGTGCTGCACACATTACTTTACCACACTTGCCATAGCCCCAGTTGTCAGGGTTCTTTAAGGAGGACACTGGGGAAAGGCTGGTGAGAAGAAAGTTAGGGTTTAAAATCAGCAGAAAGGACAGAAACCGCCAACAGGTGTGCTCTGTCTCTGTGAAGCGGGGTGCTGCATGGAACTCAAGCAGAAGTGTAAGGGAAGGGCTGGGCCTCTGGCTGGTTTGTCATCAAGTGAGGGACTGGAGAACCCACCAGGAGAACATGGGTCCATATTCATCTCTTGCCCTTTCCCCTGCCAAACTACCACCCCTCCCTGCTTTTTCTAACCCTAACCTAGAGTCCTGGTCCTTTCCTCCGTTCAGTCTCCCCTCACGCTCCAGATGAAGCCACTCCCTATTGGCCGTTTCCTGTATCCTTGCTCAGAGGAGCCAACACTTGCCCAGCACAGAGATAAAAATTGAAATTGAAAAGAAAGCCTGCTCAATTATACTAATGGTTCCCCAGAATGCATTTATTCTTTTAAATGTTGAATTATCCTGAGGGCCAAGATGACATTGGGAAGCTGAGAATTCTGGAGAAAACCTCACTGGGCACTTCATATGCCTCCAAGTCCTGCACGAGATGGCTGCTTCTGAACCAAACGTCCCATGATGCTCATGAACAGAGTCCATGGAGGCAGCACAGGAAAGCTAATGAAGTGCCATCCATAACAGCAAGGACAGGCAGCCAGGGCAAACCAAGATGTCCCTGCTGGGACATGGGTAGCAGTCATGGCATGACCCTGAGTGACACTCTGTGAGAGACCTTACACATAATCTCTCCTTGAAAGTTTCACCAGAGAGGCATAGAAATGTTGCATATTCACAAAGACAAAATCTTTTCTGATACCATTTACATGATGCTTTAAAAAAATCTTCAAATACCTATTTTGTTCATATTTAGGAGTAGAAACAGGAGTATGAACAGACATGCAGACTAATTTCCAAGTGGAAGTTTCAACTTCAGATGGAGGGCCCAGCATTGAGGTCAGTAGGGAAAAAAGTTTTCTTCCCTAAGGCTTGATGGTTCCTGAGAGACCCAAGCAGAGATAGGTAGTGTTCTCCTTTACCTCCTGGTTTAGGGGTATATACATGGAAGTGTGTGTGTGTGTGTGTGTGTGTGTGTGTGTGTGTGTGTGCATGCTAATTTGTTTCTGTGGACCTGGAACATTTCATAGAGCTGGTCCAGTTGTGGGATTGATAATGAGACGGCCACAGTGATTTTTACCTAACCCAACATCCAAAAAATACACAATTCTTGGATCCAGATAACAGTGCCAGGCTCTGAGGTATGAGGAGGTTACAGGGCTATGGAAACTGACAAGCCACAGGAACAAAGAGTTCTTCCAGCTTCTTGCCTTTATGATGTCCCACGATGGAGGCTAACGGGTGTTTTCCCAAGCAGGGATCCCTGCAGGATACAGCTTTCAGGGTGTGTCTTAGCAGGGTCCGTATCCTGCTGGAATTGAGAGGCACCCACCACTATGTGCCGGTCAGATGTGTGTGCTCTGCACCCTGATGCAGCAGCCATTCCGAGGGCGGGAGGGAGAGGCCCTGATGAATCATCCCTGTCATGGGTTGTTGGCTTGCCCATTCCAAGTGCCACCTCGTTGCTTTTGAGCTCCTTTTATGAACAGGAAGGGTATTACTGTGCATAAGATGAGTTAATTAAAGAATTATAATTCCCAGAAAGCCTCTTTGACATAATTTTAAAGCCCAGGTAGGTGTAATCCCATCACTGGGAGCCTTAAATGGAACAGGAGGCTTGAGATACCATTCTGACTGTATAAAACAAGTAATCCTATCAGCGGGGTGGGGCTGCTGAGGGAGAGCTGTCTGAGCAGAGGAACAGACAAGTAGAGAGCAGACATAAGGCGATGAAGAGGATGCAGACAGTCCTGAGCCCACGGTACACTGAGGGTACCAGGAGACAGTCTTAGGTAATCATCCAGATGGGTCAGCCCAGCCAGCACCTCCCAATATCAGGCCCCTACATATACACACAGTTGCCTACCACACAAGAGCATAGGGAAAGGTCGGGCAGTTCTTGCTCATTCTAAAACAATGGCTGGACCAAGCAGGCATGTCCAATCTTTTGACATTGTAACAGGATATACTTCCCACTTGAAAGCCACAAAATCAAGGGCTTTTTTTTGGGGGGGGGGTCTTTTTAAAGCATGAACCAATCTTGTAATATTTTAAGTAAGTTTATGTGTTTGTGTTGAGTTTCACTCCTACTTACCCTTGGCAGCATGGGTTGCACACTTCGTGGATTGGTACACCCTGTGGAATGGTGGTTTCTTGGCCCCTGGGGTTTGTGCTAATCCTTTCGATATAAAAGCCTGGTAGTGTGCAAAGAATTCAGCTGCCGTGTTTGGCCTGTTAGGGGCTGTGTAGGCCACAGGAATGCAAGTGACTGTTCCATCAGCAGAAAGAAGAGCTTCCAGGATAGCACCAAGGACCCTTCCTTCTGTGTGTTTGCTCCCTGCTAGCCTCCTAAGCAGCCTGTCTTACTAGCTGAGAAGATGAATGAGATTCTGTAAGTGCTCAGCGCCAAGCAGGAGCCACTGGGGTGGCTGCGAGGACCTCCGTGGCTCCCAAGGCTGGTAGAGTAGCCCTTAGAGTCCCTCACTCTGTTGGGATTTAGGCGGAAAGGGAGTAAGCCCCCGATCTCTCTACACAGACCCTAACTCAAGCTTGGCATGTTGGCCATTATAACCACTTGTACTGAGTGTCACTTCAAACATAAACGTGGGGGAGAAAAGTGACTTTAGTGATGGAAACAGCATTGTGGCCTAATACCAAACAAACCTGGGCTTTGTGAAGCAGTTTAAGCCTGGCATGCTGGCATGCCTGTCTGACCGTGGCGTTGGGAAAAGACCACTTGGTTTCACGCACTTCTCTCCTCTTCAGATAATAGAGAAGGGAGGAGCTGGAACGGGAGGGTAGCAGCTCAAGAGCTGGCAGACCAGACAACACGGGCATCGTGATTGCAGAACACAGGCGCTTTCTCCTCAGATGATAAACACCTTTGTTGATTAATTGTCGTGGGCTATTAATAGGAAGCTGAGTGTTCAGGAGTGATTGGCAGAAGATGCCTGGCCCATCTGCTCACTGCATCCTAATGGCTGCTCGCAATGCAGAGTGTGCAAGGTGGTGGGGTGGTGGGAAAGCCTGCATGGTGGCAGGCCTTGGAGATAGACCCTGTGCTGGAGGCCCTGAATCTACCACCACCCCTGATCCCGTCTCACAGGGCAAATCTATGGATGACAAGTGCACAGCAAAGCCCGGCTGTTTGACTCAGGACAAAAATACTCAGCATGCTCTTTAAAATGGGCCTGGGCATGGTTGTCAAGGCCTGATAAATATGGTGTATCTGGCTGAAGAGCTCTGGGCCTTTACTTACCGGGAGGGCACTGGGTAAAAAGCTGAGACCAGAGGACTATTCATCCTGCTGTGGTGGGGGAAAATGAGTCACCCTGCCGGGACGGGTGACCTTGCTCTCCCAGACCAGTGCTGCCTGGGAAAGAACTCTGCTGATGGTGGTAGAACCCAGTGAGGGAGGCAAGGAATTGAAGGTGAGAGCTCCCTACTCCAAAATTCTAGGAGGTCATGGGGACACATAGAAATAACATCTGTGATGGTTAATGTTGGTCAACTCAAAAGTATGTAGACTCACCAAAGAGACAGACCTCTAGGCGTGTATGTGAGGGTGACCTAGAATGGGTTGAGGTGGGAAGACCAACCCTGAGTGTAGGCCACGCCATTTTGGGGGCTGGGGCCCTGAACTGAATAAAAAAGAAGGAAGTGAGCCAAGCACCATCCCACATCTCTCTCTGCTCCCTGACTATAGATGCAACATGAGTCTCATGTTTCTGCTGCAATGACTAAATGGACTATACTTTAAAAATGGTGAGCCAAGATACATCTGTCCGTCCGTCCATCCATTTTTCCTTCCTTCCTTCCTATGCTGCTTTCATCAGAGCAACAAGGAGGAAAGTAACTAAAACATCTTAAATAAACACTGTCCCCATCCATTTAAACAAAAGAACGCAAGGACTGAAGACTCCTACATCTGTGCTTTTGAAATCACCCACCTGTGGCCTAATGAGGACAAACTGGCTTCATTGCTCCACATTGATCATGAGGGAAATGGCACCTTGGTGTTTATCTAACCTCTCTGGGCACTGTCTGAGAGGTGGCAGTGTCCCCAGGGGTCTTCAAAGCTGCTGGCAGCAGAGGATGCTCTCACCACAGCTGACAGAGGCACTTCTTCTGATCTCTGGAGAGTTCTCTTACTCAGCAAATGGACTGTGGATGAGTTGGTCAGTCTCTGCCACAGGTCCAGAAATTAGACACAGAATGATTATGAATTAAGGTAAAAAATCAGTTCAGCCATTTGGAGATGGCTGCATTAGTGGCAAGCCTGTCACTGGGCAAGAGAAAAGCCCTTGCTTCAACTGTGTACAGAATGTTGTCCAAAAAGGACAAAACTTGGAAGCAGTGAGTCCACAGCCTATCTCTGCCAAGACAGTGTAGACAAGTCCTTCATAATTCCTGCTTTACAATTAATGTCTGTCAGAGATACTGGGCCAAAAGGCTGAAGATACATGCTCCAATGTTATAGAGAGAAATTGGGGACTGTCCAGGAAGCCAGTTGTATGTCATTTCTTAGTTTTGGAAGCTGCTGGCTCTGCACTTCCTGTTTACTCAGATATATTTATCCTTCTCAGGTCTCTGAGGTGGTCGAAGATTAGATAGTTAATAGTCTCACAGTTAAATTTTAAGTTGTTTAGGAATTAAAAGGATGTTCTAGGTCTAAGAAGATGTGTTTAAGTTGGTAATGCAAGTTAGAATGAAAACTGAGTTAGGTATAGAACTTCAAACTCATGGAGATAGATAGAAAATAGAACATTATTATCAGTTTCCAAATACGTATGGACTGGACATTGGGAATGTATGTTATACCTTATAATTTTCATAATTATGGCCTAATTATTCTTATTGTTTTGTATTGTATTTATTGTTATAAGAAAAAGAGCCTTTTATTGGACTAAAAGGAGGAGCTGTTGGGGGGAAAAAGATACACCTTAGTTTTTAAAAAAAAAAAAGCAGATAGGAGTGTGAGGGGGAAGAGGGTAGGAGGGTGGGACTGGGATGGGGAGGAGGGAGTGGGCTGTGATTGAGATGTAACTTGAAGAAATAAATAAATGTTGAAAAAGAAAAAAGCAGCTCAGGTTAGTGACCCTTGCCAAAAAAAAAAGGAACTTCCACTCAGATTTATTCACAAGATTGACTGTGGACCAAGACATAGAAAGAACACTGTTGAGTTAGAATTTTTGAGTTAAGTGAGAGGCAAATGTGTGTGTGTGTGTGTGTGTGTGTGTGTGTGTGTGTGTGTGTACATGTGTGAGTTGTGTTTCAGAACAGAGAACCAAGATCTTGGCCAATGGTTTTTCTGCATCTTGGGAACGTTTCTACATGCCTGAGATGTGGGAGCCAGAATGTAGACACCCACTCCCCTTTTCCATCCTTGAAGGGCAATATGACTCTTCACTGGTCCCGTTGTTCAACATGGGTGTGGGGAGGTCATAGCTGCAAGAATGTCGGTTCCAGAGCCTGGGTGGCTCAGAGCAGTCTGGGTCTGGCTCACAGACATGCTGCTGCAGGGTGGTGCCATTTCCTTGTCCTTCTAGAATTACCCACAGGTCACACAGCAGCACAGCTGGATGTGTGCAAGAAAAGTAGAGAGCAAAGTAGGCCACTTCAGCTGCTTCCTTCAAAGAAGAAAGCTCTAGCTGCTGCCGAGCAGGGAGCAGGTGGCTCCTAGCAGTCACTTGATCTGGTCAAGCCTCAGAAGTGTACTTTGATGGCTGAGGAAATAGCATAGGGTGGCAACTGAGACGGGAAGAGAGGGATCCTCGGAAGATGGCTAGGAGGGCCTGCCTCTGGAATCTAGCCCTACAAAGGAGCAGGGCTCCGCCCCTGATCAGAGGTAGGAGTGGAAAGTTGGCAGGAGTTTTCAGAGGCAGTGCCTTGGGGAAGCTGTTGGGGGGGGGGGTCTTCCGAGGGACAGCGGTGTGGGGGTCACAGTGGCAGCTGACTCCTCCACTGCCATGACACGGAGATTATGGCTGTTCCCTGGCCTTATGCAGCAGGAGCCTAGCTGCGCGGATAGACAAGTCAGCCAGTCTGCCCCTCATCACTGTCGTCATACGGGCCACAGGCCTTTGCTCCTTGCAGCATGCAGGTACATCTGGGAACTTCGTCCTCACAATGTTGCCCACTGCTTCATTCACACTTGGTTGCTCCTTAGCCAGGGATGCTCCAAGCTTTATTTACCTATTGTTCTGTTCTTTTTTTCTCCTTTGCAGTACTGGGGATTGAAGCAAGGGCCCCCACATGCTAACACACACTCCACCACAGAGCTATGTCCCCAGTATGAGTCCTCATGTCACAGATTCACGGGCTCAGCAATCAGTTCTGGTTGTCATGCCCCATGTGACTTTGAACTTAAATATTTGACACAGCCCACCCCTCAGCCTGGTGAAATGTTCCCTGGGTGTGTTACCTGTGACTGCATTTGGAGGTTGGCTGTTTGAACGTGCACCAATAGTCTTTCCTGGTATCAAGGTAGAAAGCCTTCACCTCTGACTACTGATCATTCTTCCTCCAATTTTGCGTAAGAAGAAGTAGAAGAAAAAAAAAAACAGAATAAAGAAAACCCTGTCAACACATTTCTCTCTTTGGGCTTTCCCAAAGAGGAGGGGAACATGTAGCAGTATGCTGACTCCCACGGCTCTTCCTGTGGTATCTAAATATAAATATCTGTGACAAATCGCAGACAGAATCATTAATGACAGCTGTCGGTGTTATTTCAAATGAATTAGACCTTTGCAGCATCGCCCCCCCCACCCTCAGTAACAAATGCGGAGACAGACATTTGAGGTGATTTTAATTCATCACCTACCTGGATGCACACACTCGCTGAGTCAGAATCACAGGCAATATGAGCTCAGCTGGAGCATCTGTTAGGCACCGGCTTCTTCCTTTGCCTGGTGACAGCGGGTAGGGTTTTTTTTGTTTTGTTTTGTTTTAAATCTGGACATGACTTCAACCTCCTCATTATCAACTGGTTTTGAATGGCAAGCATGTGGACCCAAAGCTAGACTCCAGGACTAGATGCATAGAGTTCTGGATGAGCCTGGGGTGGCAGAGGCTGAGGGTCAGAATGGAACGGATGTCGTCCCCACAGCTCCATCCCACCTTCTGGCATTGTCACATGATGTCATCTACAGAGTTTACCCGTGAGGATTGTATAATCAAACTACAAAAATAATCGCAGGTATGAGAGTTGGGCAGACCTATGACAATGCACAGTTGGGACAGAGCTTTTCATAATTACAGGGAAGACCAAAACCACAAAGTTCCCATAAGGAATATTTTCTACTGGGCATAGTGACCTGGGACACCATAACTTCTGATCACCCTGTTTCCAGTGTTGGGACACAGTTTCAGATTTGAAGTGTGTCAGGAGAGCGCAGAGAGTGGGTGATTTTCTTGGCTAGGTTATCCTTGCCAGTATATGTTTTTAATTACACCCAACATCCTTCCATGTATTCAGTTGCCCTGTGGCTGATTCCTCTGAACTGAGACATCCTCCCCTAAAAGGAGGAGAAAGAGAAAGGCTCATGGGACTCAGAAAGCTAAGAAAACTTACCAGGCTCAGGAAACTCATGAAACCTACAGCATAGAAAAAGCCCTTCCCAAGTTTATGAGAGCAGTGATAACTTCATGGGGTGGGACAATTCAGGTGGAACTGCCTGAAAGTTGTGCATGACGCTCGCTCCAAGAATGCAGCCTTCCTGAGTCAGCACCATGCTGGGGGTGGGATGTTTGGTGATGTGGCTGCCTTTGAGCTACCTACACTCCTGTAGGTAACCCCAGGAAATTCACTGGTCCATTAAACTAGATCTGGGTACATCCGTTACTTTGATCTGTTGTCTGTGCCCTATCTGATCATCTCTCCAGGGAGTTAGTCACCAGCAACGGCTAGCACACTTTGGACTGTGACAGAGGCCATCACTTTGCCTTTGAGAATCACTGCGCCAGTTAACACGTCCTGCCGCAGTCCCGACCGTGCTTGGTCCATCCAGCATCTCCACCACTTGGCATTCTCAGATTTTTGAATGTCAGACATTAGCTTACGAGAGAGGAGTGCTTTTTTGTTTTGTTTTGATTTTTATTTTTCTAGAAACTGGCAGGGTAGATCACCCAACATTTTATACTGACGCTTCCTATTTCTCTGTGGGTGTCTTAGCTTTATTTCCTGTTGCTGTGAAAACAAATACCATGATAAAATAAAAGTGAGAAAGGGTTACATTCCACACTGTAGCCCATCACTGCAGGGAAGCCAGGTCGCGACTGTCACATGACGTCCGCGTGGAGTCAAGAGCAGGCAGCAGTGAAGTCATACATGCTAGTTCTCCACTTTCTTTCTCCACCATCATGCTGTCCAGAGTCCCCTGCCCAGGGAATGGTGCCAGCCACAGTGGACAGGTCTTCCAATTTCAATTAATAAATTAAGCCCCCACAGACATGCCCTTAGGTTAGCCTCATCTAGACAATGCCTCATGGAGACTCCCTCCTCAGGGATTCTAGATTGTGTCAAGCTGACAGTTAAAACTAGCCAGTGGAAAAGGGCCTTCTTGCAGATCTGCAGGTATTCTGCATGTAGCCCAGGTTGTCTTGTGTCATTTACCTTCTGGCAGCCTGCTGTTTGGCCTTTTCCTGTTTTCCTCAGCTCCTCAACTGAGCCGTGTCCAATGACCTGACACCCTGAGCATATGTTACGGTGAGAGAGAGCAGGACACAGTTCTGTTTCCCGTTCTCACCTGGCACAAAAGGTTGGGAGCCTGGAAACCTCAGCAAAAGAGACCGCTTCACCCCGCCTGTGTGGCATGCAGGACTCCCAGGTGTCTCTGCTGGACTCCAGCACTTTCCTCTCCCACAGTTGGAGTCAGTGGAAGGAGGCTTTCTCGGAGCCCTGTGTTTCTGACTCCCTAACCCTTGGCTGTACTTTACTCCAGGGTCAGGTCCAAGTCCTGAGTTCCCATAGCTTGTAAATGACATGTCTGTTTACCTCCATAGGCAATGCTTGGTTGGGGTGGGAGTGGGACTCTCAAGGTTACAGGTGCCAGTGCTTGGGACCGTGAAGGCACCAGGGCCAGGACCCCGAGGTGCCAGACCACCTCCCCGAAACAGCCTGTCTCCTGACTAACATTTCCTCTTCCATTAAAATTAATTTCAGTTCCTGGCAATATGCCAGGCCATCGCAGATCGCATAAAGGCTGAGACTTCGGCTGTAAATCCATTCCACCACTGTTATCAAACTCATTACCTTGTAAACTGCCTTAATATACTGAGGTTCCTTGGAAGACAGTCTTCCTGTAAGATGAGATTGTATTCCACGGCCATGAGAGTGGACACCTTTCAAATTAATCACTTCTTGAAGCCTGGCTTTTAATTCAGGCAAATTCTACTCTTCATCCTCCATTTCCTCCTCCTCTCTTCCTCCTGCCTCCTTTCTCCCTCTCTCTCTCTCTCTCTCTCTCTCTCTCTCTCTCTGTTCTTCTTTCTCTTCTCACCTTTCTTTCCCCCATCTTCCTTTGTTCCTCCTCCCTCCTTCCCCTGTACTCCGCCCTCCTCTTCTCCTACCCTCTTCCTCCCACTCCTTCTCCCCCTCATTCTCTACTCCCTATTTCTCTCTTTCCTCCTCTACACCCTCCTCCTCCTCCTCTACTCCCCCACCCTCCTCTCTCATCCTTCTGTCTCCTCTATCTTCCTCCCCTTGTACTCTTCCACCCTCCTTCGTATTCTCCCCCCAATCCTTCTCCCCCTCTCCTCTTCTATCCTGATTTTCCTTTTTCCCCTCCTCCTATGCTGCCTCAGAAACACGTGAGAATGACAGTCATCTTTGGTTTGGCTGCTTTAGTGAAATTTTTCTTGGAGCGCACAGAGAAGATGACTTCTCTCCCTGCCACTGTCTAAATGACCCAGCTTCAGTGTGAGGCTACAAGAAGCAAATCTCAGGCAGGATTGCTGATAGCTGTGCAGACCCCACCCTGAACTTCAGGAAGGGGCAACTTTGCCTTCCATCTATGCTTGTCACAGGTAGAGGTGGTACTGGCTCTGGGTGGAGCCAAACACTGGAACAGGACACCTTCAGCTTCCAGCCCCATAACAGACACCCAGAGCATCACTGTCTATGGACTGGAATTGTCTTCCTACAACTGTGGCTGGGAGACCATGTCACCAGAAGATCCTGGACTCATCAAGGCTCCCGTCATAGAGACAGAGAATTCCCAGCCTTGCCTCTGTGAGGCCTGACCATTCCTGGGTATTTCCTGGTAAAGTGCTTGTAATTGGTAGGTCCTGTGAGAATCAATGAGCCAATTTCCCCTTAGGGCTTATCCAGGTGGCATCCAAGTGGAAGTCCCTGCTAAGCCCCATGATGTGGCTCTTAGACAACTTAAGAGAAGAGAAAGTGCTCCCCACTCCTTCCTTTCCAGACCCTAGGCAACCCCGGACACCTCTACAGCCTACCCATCATCTGGCTGAATCCTTGTGGCCTGGCTGCCGGGGCATACCATGGGTGGATCAACCAGGGGCTCTCACAGCATCTACATTGTCTGAGCAGGACCTTGTCCCCTGCAGGTCTTCATTGGTCCTTGCTCCAATGAGGACTGTTCCATACTTGCTCAGACCCTCTATGTTATACTGTGTTGCCGCCAGGCCATGGTAGTGCCCAGGGCAGAGTCCAGGAGTACTGCTCCAGCTGCGAGGACACTTGCTCCCCCATACTTAAGAGCACCCTCCTAATTAGGCATTGTCAGCTACCCTGGGAGCTACATGTATCCATTTATAGGCCATTTTCTCGTGAAGAAAAGCAAAGCCAACGCAATTGTTGCTGGCTCTGGGGTTTCACTTCTCACTCAGCACATCCAACCAAGTCACCCAAGTCACCGTGGGAATAAAATTCCTCCAATGTGGCCATAATCACTGAACAAGGAGGAAAGAGCCTGTATTTTTAGTTCCTTCAGTTTCTCGTCCGTAAGCAGCGAGCAAACCTGCCCTGGAGAATCGCAGCACCTCAGATGAGCTCTGTATCAAACAGATGAGGAAAAAAAGCACATATCCATGAAGCAGAGAGGGAGAGAGAGAGACAGAAAGAGAGACAGACAGAGACAAAGAGAGGGGGGAGAGAGAGAGACAGGGAGAGAGACATAGAGAGAGAGACAGAGAGAGAGAGAGAGAGAGAGAG
>CAJQZJ010032083.1:12806453-12907530 GCA_907164525.1 Lophiomys imhausi
TGTGTGTGTCTGTGTGTGTATATGTGTGTGTGTCTGTGTGTGTATGTGTGTGTCTGTGTGTGTGTATCTGTGTGTGAGAGTCTGTGTGTGTGTGTCTGTTGTGTGTCTGTCTGTGTGTGTATGTGTGTGTGTGTCTGTGTGTGTGTCTGTGTGTGTCTGTGTGTGTCTGTGTGTGTGTGTGTGTGTGTGTGTGTGTGTGTGAGATACAGGCTGTTACAGGCAGTTGTGAGCCACCCCGTATGGGTGCTGGAAACCAAAGTCATATTCTCTGGAAGAGCAGCAAATGCTCTTAGCTGCTGAGCTATCTCCAGCCCCAACTTTATTTTTTGAGACATGGCTTTTCACCGAACCTGGAGCTTATTGATTCATCTAGGCTGACCAATGAGCCCAGGGATCTTCCTCTCTCTGCTTCCCCAGTGCAGGACCAATAGACACGCAGATGACTTTTACATGTGTCCTGGGAACCGAATCATCTCCCCAGCCCATGCCCAAGTGTTTCTGTCAGAGACTTCAGGAATGCCATGATTTGCAGTTGGGTGACTTCACTTTGCTTTCCAAGATTGTGATGGAGTTCACACTAGTCTATAACTGCTGAACATGTTTCTTTCTTTCTGTGTTTTTTTCCAGTTGAATTCTTTCACTCACTTACATTGGCATTTTCTTACTATGTGCAAAGGTATTCACATACCCTGGACACAAGTCCTTTATTACATTTGCATGCAGTGATTGTCATCTCCAGTAAGCACTGTGTCCTTCCATTAGCATCTCTGTGATGTCTCCAGATAAAACGTTAGTTCTTAATTGAGTGCAGGAAAGTGATCAATCATGTTTTGTATAGAGTGAGGTTTTTGTATCTCATTTCAGAAATCCTCCTTTAACCCAAGGTCATATGAATGGTCCAGAACATTTGCATCTAAGATTTCTCTCAAAGTCCATGCTTTTGGTACATTTGAATCCTTTGTCCTTCTAAAATTGATGTAGGAAGAATATGGGATATAAGTCTGACATGATGTCATCTGTGGGGGTCTCTGGCTGTGTCCCTTAGCTGACTGGGCATCAGCACCAGCTCCCAGTGATTGTCAACACCAGATATGTGAAATTCCATATGCACTTCTCATGGGTATGCGTCTGTATTGTTGACTTTGACGGATACTTTGACTGGATTATGAAATTCCCCAGGGGGTCTTCTGGAGGCACCTGGGCATGTGTCTGGGAAGGTTTGTCCAGAGAGACTTTAGTGAGCAGAAAGAGCTGCCCCGATGTGAACAGCACCATCTGATGGGCTAGGATCCTAAGTGGATCAAACCAGAAGAAAAGGAGAATGCCACACCAGCATTCATCACTCTGCACTTCCTAAGCTGCTGAGATGTGTACAAATAGCCTCAGGCCCCTGTTGCCCAGCCAAGAGTCTCTCTCACACACCATACCTTCTCTGCCATAAGCCAGAATGGCAGATAGGGGTAACCCTCCCTCAAGGGTCTGTGAACTATTAGGATACAGCCATGAAAAAGTAGCTAACACCACAGGTTTCTGATCTCTTCACCTCTACCATACAGGTGTCACTGAGAAACAGCCCCCTCTTGTGCTTAGGATGGATAAAATATTGGCAGCTTCCCACCCACCCTCCCCAGTCCATCTACCCAATTCTACCTCCTCTGTTCTTCTATAGAAAATTGGAAATGCCTGCAACAAAATCCACCCTGAAGCTTTGATGGGGATTTCTGGGAAACTTTGGTCCAATTAAGTAAGAACTAAGAACCTGCATATTTATGAGAAGGTTGTTTCTCAGATCGCACATGTGTCCTAGGAGTCCTGTAATCTGCTAATTTGCGGTTTTCTCTTTCCATACCCCCTGCTGGGGTTTCTCCTGGGCGCTTTGTAAGCGCTCCACACACTATTTCTTATTAAATACATCTTCTCCCCATTCTGCTGTATTGAATGCAGTGGACGCTTGTAAATTTATCTTATATCTACCAAGCTGTTCAACTTCTGGTCTCTCATAAGCTGTAGATTGCTTGGAGTTTTTCAGTGTGGAAAATCATAGCATCTATGAGCTAATCTTAATTATCTCTCTCTAATCACTGGTTCTTCTTTCTTGTTAATTAGTCGACGTTAAATAGAGGTGTAAATTAATAGCGGATAGCTGTCTTGTTCCTAATTTAAAAGGCGATGGCTCTGATGGTCATCATTGCAAAGGATGTTTGCTGGAAATTTCTTAAAGACACCTCTTGTGAAATGCTGGAAGCCCTGCCAGTCTCACTTCGCTAAAATTTTCTCAGGATTTTTCCCTTCTGTGAGATAGCCATGTAGTTTTCTCTTTAATCTGTGTTCATGGAAATTACACTAATAAACACTTCGAAGTTGGACCAAACTCCTATTGCTGAGATAAAGTCAGCATGGCCAGGACAGATACTTCATTAAGCCCTTTTGGACTTTGAGTTCAAAGGTATCTGCCTTTCATATTTCAGTGATTTTCTTTTTCTTTTGCTTGATTTTTGGTGCTGAGGCTGTCCTTGCTTCAGAATGGTTGCCGGACCGGTAGTGTGTTTTCCCCTCCCCATTCTCTGGGAGAAATTACTCAGCACTAAAATATGTTGTAGGTCTTGGAGCCTGAGCTGTTGGTGTTCTGTTCAGGAAGTTGTCACCTGTGCCAATGAGTTTGAGGGTTTTCCCCACTTTCTCTTGTATTAGATTTAGTGTGTCAGGCCTTATGTTAAGATCTTTGATCCATTTAGACTTAAGTTTTGTACAAGGAGACAAGTATGGGTCTATTTGCATTCTTTTACATATGGACATTCAGTTAGACCAGCACCATTTGTTGAAGATACCATCCTTTTGACATTGTACAGTTTTGGCCTCTTTGTCAAAAATTAAGTGACTATAGGTGTGTGGGTTCATTTCTGGGTCTTCAATTCAATTTCATTGATCAATTGGTCTGTTTCTATACCAGTACCATGCTGTTTTTATTACCTTTGCTCTGTAGTATGGCTTGAAATCTGGGATGGTGAGCTCTAAGACCAACACTCAATAAATGTGACCTCATGAAACTGAAACGCTTCTGAAAGGCAAAGGACACTGTCATTTGAACAAAATGGCAACCTAGAGATTGGGAGAAGATTTTACCAACCCCACATCCGACAGAGGGGTAATATCCATAATTTATATTTAAAAAAACTCAAGAAACTAAACACCAATAAACCAAATAATTCAATCAAAAAATGGGGAACAAAGCTAAACTGAGAATTCACAGAGGAGGAATCTCTAATGGCTGAGAGAGACTTGAAGAAATGCTCACCACCTTAATCATCAGAGAAATGCAACTCAAGACGACTCTGAGATTCCATCTCACACCTGTCAGAATGGCTAAGATCAAAAGCTCAAATGGCAGCACATGCTGGCGAGGTTATGGAAAAAGGGGAACCCTCCTCCACTGCTGGCGGGAGTGCAAACTTGTACAACCACTATGGAAATCAGTCAGGCAATATCTTAGAACACTTGGAATAGCTCTACCTCAAGACCCAGCCATACCACTTCTGAGTATACATCCAAATGATTTCTCACCAAACCACAAGGGTGTTTCCTCATCTATGTTCACAGCAGCCTTATTTGTAATAGATAAAAACTGGAAACAACCCAAATGTCCCTCAACCAATGAATGAATAAAAAAACTGTGGTACATCTACACAATGAAATACTACTCAGCCATCAGAAACAATGAAATCATGCAATTTGTAGCCAAATGGATGGAACTAGAACAGCTCATCCTGAGTGAGCTAATCCAGCCTCAGAAAGATACACATGGCATCTATTCACTCATAATTGGATTTTAGCCATATAGTAGGATAACTATCCTACAACCAACACACCAAAAAGAACAGGAACAGAGACTTTGTTACCTGTTAGTGGGACACTTTGCCCTAGTGGTGCTGCCATGTAGGCCCACTGTGCAAGAGGAAGCTCTTAGCCCTCATATGACTGCTGAACTGGGGGAGAGGACTGGTATGTAGTACACCCCACTTCGGAGGAGTAGGATAGGTGGGAGAGGGGGTAGAGGGTGGAAGGGTGGGACTGGGAGGGGTGGAAAGGGGCACTGTGATAGAGATTTAACTTGAAGCAAAAATAAACATTAAAAAATAAAGTAAAATGTTGTACAGTATTACATGCCTGGCAGCCTCCCTTGCCATATGGATGTGTGTGCACAATTGAGCCTATGTGCTCTGTGTGTGTAAAAGTTGATGACAGTGGACTCGTCCACATGACAGTTGTGAAGCCTATGAGATGCACCACTTAATTATCAAGTCATTTTTCATCTGTTTGGGTTTTTTTTTTTTTTTTACTTTATGTGACAACTGAATTTTGCAAATACTGAGCAGTCTATCAGAAAATTTACACAATTGATTATTATAGCATTATGTTCCGTGACCTTGCCAAAAATAGTAATAATAGAATATGTAGACATGATTGACAGGATCATTTGTAAATAGATAAACAATACTGACCAAAAAAAATCTGTGCTTTTTGAGAGAATGAGAATGTCTACAAAATTGTTCACCTGTCATTCATAACCAATATTAAATGTTTGAAATTTATTTTAATTGTTTTGCTAGATTTTTGGATAATATACAAAGGGGATTTCACTGTGACAGTTTTGTCTGCTCTTTTGGAAAAACAAAAAAAAAACAAAAACCCTCTTACCTGCCCCTAGTGCCCTGGTAGTGCACCTGTCCTTAGCTTCTTACTTGGATGACATTCGTGCTCTCTGCTCCCCTCCCCTGTGACTCCAGACTTGCTGTCCCTATCCTGTATTTAAAGGTTAAATGAGAAACTGCCTTTGTCAAAGCATTGATTTTGTCTTCACTAGAGAGAGGGGTCGGGGAGAGTGGGGACCCACACTGGAGGTGACTCTGAGTTCTACTCTTAGTCCTGGGACCATGGTTCACTGCTTGGCTAGCAGGTCTTCACAATGACTCTCCTTTGCTCACTGCTCCCCCTCTTTTTCCACTTTTGTAATTTCAAGGCCACACTATGGCGTATGCTACACCAGTCAAGGAAACCAACGTGACACCCTGGGCCTGTGTCTGGAGTCTCCTAAACTTCTACGTTCTAGAAATCATTCCCTTGAGCCATAGACAACACAGTCCTATGGTAAGCCTTACTGACTGTGGTCACATCCCAACTCTTCCCCAAGTTCTCTTGCTCTGTAACCAGGGCCTGTTGCCAGCTAGAGCAGTGCCGAAGCAGAGGATCCAAGCCAGGACCACACCAGACCAGCTTTTCCTAAATACTGGGTTATAGCACATCAAGCTGATAGTCTTTCTAACCTCTACATGCACTGTCCTTTCTCCTGCCCCAGGACCTCTGTGTGTGCTGTTTTGATTTCCCTCTTTGCATGCTAACCCTTCCTGATTGCTAAGTCATACTGAAAGTGTCTCTTCTGCAGACATCTTACCCTGGCCATACCCCTTCCCGCAGTCTCTATCCATGCAGGTTGCTTGTTTCTGCTCAATGCTTCCATTTTAGCTCAGCAGTCTCCTTACCAGCCGGCACTTCATGGTGGCCTAGGCTTGTTGATCTCTCTCCCTCTTGTGTTCCTGGTGTCCATTCCTGCTGTGCCACCTTAGATTCCTGCAGGCTCTGAACTGGTACAGGGCCTGAAAGGCCCTAGTCATAGACAGACAGACACCACCACTTTCCTCCCACCCATACTGTCTGGGTAGAAACAGAGTCAAAGAATCTGCAAACAAAGAGGGTCGTATGATCTTGGGGAGTTGACTCAAAGCCAAACCCTCCTGGCCCTTTCAAGGCTCAAGATGTCTCCGACTGTATGTGTTTTCATGCTTTGGCAGAGTTCACACCTTGGCAGAGCTAATGTCACAGAAGCATGAGGCCTGGAGAGCTTAGCAAGGACTCTATGACCCATCTCAGGAGAGAGCCACCAGTTCTGGGCACGGCCCACCCAAGGGCAGGAGCGCAAGTTCACACCATTCTTTTTCTCAGGAAAACTATATACCAAGGGTGTAAACCTAACACACTCACAGTTAGCAGGGGATGCATGGGTGCCCAGTGCACAAGAACCAGAGAGGAGCAGCCCTCTGCCACCAGGAAGATGCAGAAGGGTTTCAGGGTAGAGTGGGGGAGGCAGGTGCAGAACCATGTCCTGGGGGCCAAGGCTAGTGAGTAATTAATAACCCTGGGGAGCCCTGGTCTGCATGGGAATGAAGTTTAAGCTATGCTAACCTTCTGATGGTAAAGTCCCTGACAGACACTGGGTCAGAATCCAGCCAGAGGGATTTCCAGACACCAAGAGACCAAGAGAAGCACTGGGTGAGAGGTATGCAGCCAGAGCTGGGAGAGATGAGGCCGCTCTCTCTAGTGACAGGGCACGCACGGCCAGAATAAAAGCTAAACACAGAATAAAAGCTAAACACCTGGTGCTGCAAGAGATGGACAGAGCTAGTGTTTCAGAAGTGCCCATGCAAGGGTTCTATGCAGTCAGAGGCTTTGTCTGAACCTGCTCAATTCTCCAGGAAGCCAAATCCCCTCCAAGATGGCCCAGAGTGTGGCCCCAAGTCAGTTCTCTGGGTTTCTGCAGAGTATCATTCATCAAAAAGTGGGGTTATTAGCATTGGAGCCTGTACCAAGGGTTTAGTGCAAGCAGCTGGTGAGGAAGATGATCCTAAGAAACACAGTGGTGTGGTAAATGCCTATAATCCCAGCACTGGGGAAGCTGAAGCAGGAGGACAGTCAGCTTGAGCCCAGCATGAGTTGTTTAGTGAAATTCTATCTCAAAAAAAAAAGACCGAAGAAAGAGGCAAAGAGAGAGAGGAAGAGGGAGAGACAGAGAGGGGGGGGAGTAAAGGAAGAAGAGGAGACTAGGAAGACTAGAGAGAGGAGAGAGACAGAAAGAAAATGGAGAATGTGTTCACTAGCAGGACCACAGTCATGGACAGCTTGAGCTCTGTGCCAAGACCCTCTGATGGACCACACAAAGTGAGCCACAGCAATGAGCGACTCAGCCGAGGGCTAGAGACAGCTGAGCCTGGGGTAATCCCCTGCTGGCCCGGTCCACCCAGGCTGAGCAGATGAATAAAGTCTTAAGGAGAGACTAACAAGCCAGAATTGCTCAGCAGAGGGCACGAACCTGGGGCCAAGGAAGGGCTGGACACCAGGAGAGCCCACCGAGATGCACATGGATGCCTGTTCCCCACCGAATGCCCCCAAAGCAGGTGAGTGACTCTTAGGCACGTATCTGTACTTAAACCATTTCTGCAGCTTAAGACTCGTCCATGAACAAAGCTGATGGCAAGATACTATCAGAGGGGGAGTGATTAAGCAACAGAACCTCAGCTAATTATAAGTGAAGCCAATTAAAGCAAGAAAAAAAACCTTGTAGAAAGCTGGGACGTGTTCACATAGCGACAGGCCTATGATAAGAGCACCTGGAGCCATCTTGCAAAATCCCACCAACCTGGTCTGGAGAAAGCCAAGCCTCAGAGGTAAGTCATGATGGACTTATTTATGTCAGAGAGAGAGGGGGTTCAGTTGGTAAGGGTGCTTGCTGCACAAATATAAGGACCTGAGTTCAAATCCCCAGCAGTCATATAAAAGGCCTGAAGTAGCCAATCACACCTAGAAGCCCCAGTACTGTGGGTGGTACAGACAGGAGGAACGAGGTGGCGTGCTGGCTGCCAGCCTAGCTTCAGGGTCAGTTAGAGATACTGTCTACGTGAGAGTATTAGAGTATTAGTAAAGCAATGGACAAGGATGTCCACACTAGTACATGTGTGGGAACACATCACTCACCACTAGATAAATGATTAAGTTAAAAGGAAGGGTAAGTCACAAAAATCACTATTTATTAAATGAATAAGATTCAGAGGCCGTGCCATGCTGGCCTAAATAACGGACAGATAGATTAGAAGACATCATACTGATAATCAACTGGGTAAGAAACACCAACGAATTACAGATACAGCAGAACCCCCCCCCACACACACACACACACCTCCCTGTGACTTCACATTGGAGAGCTCTGGCAGGAGCCTCCTTGCTGTGGTTTGAGTCTTTGTTCCCATCTATATGCTGAGTCCTCACCCTTCGGGACATGGCATTAGGGGGCCCTGGGATTTTATCCTTAAGGAAAAAGGCTGCTGGTGTCCGAGGATCTGGAGAGGTGTTGAAAGATAGCTGCCTATTGATGTCATGAGCATTACCACAAGACGGGTCTTCCCAGGGAGGGTTTAAATACTGATTACATCTTTGGCTTTGTAAATAACTCAATGGTGATGATTTTTTTTTTACAATATTGCTTTTATAGAGCCTATAATGGGAAGGCAGGGTTTTTTTCCTCTCTCTGTCACTTGGATATTAAGCGCTTTAATGAAAATACACGAATGGGCTCTCTATAAAACTTGGTCTGAAGCAAGCTGTGGGAGGCTTAATGCTGTATTAATGCTGTGAGAGTTCCAGGCAGCTGATGAACAAACCTTTTGTCATTACTAAGGAAATGGAATAGTGGTGGCTATTTGTCCGGCCTCTCTCCCTTCCCTCTGCCCGTTTGTCCCCCAGGATCCACGCTGTGCTGGGCAGTGGTCCCTTAGCAAGGCTTCCCGTGAAAGGATGAGAATGCCTGCCCTGGGGGATTTCTTTATTGGGAGCATGCCTACTTTTTAATTGGCCTTGGTGCTAATGAATGGATTCGTTCTGTTTGGAGTGAGCGGGGCTGGGCACTGGTGCGTGTAATCTGATTGCAGCCGGGTGCTCAGAGCCCTGCAGAAGGCTCCGGAACAGCCGTGATTGGTTTGGCTCGGGTTGTGCCGTGCTGGCAGCCACAGGGCACCAGAGGATGGCAAGAGAGAGAGGTGGGCACCTCCATGTCCACAGGCCTCCTCCCTCAGTCCCTTGGTCATGGGAGCCAATGAGCCAACTGCCACTGTGCAGTATCTGCCATGCAGAGGCTGTCTTGGGGCTCCGCTGTGCCAGGGGTTTTGTTTTTATGGAATAATCCTTCATCAAGCTGGGGTGGGGGGGGAACAACCTCCCTTTCCACTCAGGAACCTGAGATACTGTGGATGGTTTTCACCCCACCTACTCTAGAGCCATGGGGAGAAAAGAGTGGCATTGGTGATCCACTGGGCACCATCTGGAAGACCTCCAAACACCTGCTTTCTCTTCTCAACTTCGTGTCTTACTCTGCACTGGTCACACTCTGAGAGTGCCAGGCAGGCTCCTGGCATCACAGACTACTTTGCCATCAGTCTTGTCACCAGGACCTACCTCTGGAGAAGCAGCCAGTGCGTCCCTGGTGGGATGCTGGTCACCCTCTAATGCTGCATGGAGCTGAATGGAAGACATTGGCAGAAATCCCTCTGCCCCTAGTAGGGCCAAACATGTGCCTTGTCATGTCATTTGGGGCTAAGAGGCACCGAGCCTGGGTTTGGAGGCAAGTTAATATCTGTTTGATCTGGTGACAGGCCTGGCTTGGGTTTCTTAACAGTACCAACTCAACATCAAAGATTAACTTTCTCTAAAGGGCTTATATGAGGTGGCTTTGTGTTTTTGTCCCTTACTGGATTTCTTTCCCCCCATCCATGATCAGTTCTCTCTTTCTGTCCCTCACTCTCTCCCTCCCTTCCTCTCTCCATCCTTCTCCCCCCTCCCATCTCCTCATAAAAGTCACAATCCATTTTTGCTAGGCTGGCATTTTGGCCCCAGAGTTAAGCATGTGAACCATTTGGCTGACTGATGGTCCCCAGAGGCACCACTGCCACGTCTTTCTGATGGCCCAGCCCTTGTTTGTGACTTGACTGCCTGTTTGGATGTCAGGGAATGGTGACATTGCCTATGTGTCACACTCAAGTACAATTCAGCTGCATGAGGACGAGGTACCCAGCCTTCCCTGCCTAGTGTTTATCTCACATGGAAGCTATCAAGGGCATGTCCAAACACATACCCTGTACCACAGTCTTAGCCTCGTGCTTCCCTGCTGAAGAATTTGTGTCTGGGTTGCATCCCTCTCCAGATGCACAGGGGGCCCTGCTCAGATACCACCTGCAGATCCACTTTAATAAACAACAATGTCAGGATTGGTCCTCCTCAGATTTTGCTGGACCTCAGTACCTCTGAGTGCCCTTGTGTCAAACCACAGCTGTGGTGTCCTGGAAAGATCACAGATATCTTGGTCACTGAACCCTCCTGAGGGACCTCCAGGCACAGGGCCCACACCACCCAGCCACAAGCAGACCAGGCACCAGTGTTCACTCCTCAGTGAGGAACAGCAAAGCTGAGCTGGCTTTCAGCTTGGCACCCAGGTAGACATGGCTGCTAATCGGAAGGGTCCGTGCAGTCGTCCCACATCTGTGGCTCAGGCCCAAGAGTGCATTGCAATTCTTGGGACGAGAATGGGCTCAGACCTTCAACGTCACCTGGCCGTCGTGAGCTCAGCCAGCGGCCACATCCACACCGTCTCTTTTCTTTCTTCCTATCTGCTGCTTCTGAGTTTTAAAAATTTACATGAGAGCTCTTGGACACATTTTTTTCCAGACAATTCCAATTCCAGGCTTAGTTTTTAGACACTGGACAGGGAGAGTTGGTTGTCAGGGGTGTTCCAGTGGGTCCCCAGCTGTAGGCTGCGGGCCATTTTGTTCCCATTCCAGCCCAGCCCTCAGAGCCCACATCCTTCCTGGCCTTTGTCCTGCACATGGAGTCAGTGTGGCCAGTCCCCTGCTGGGAGCCCTGGGGACCCAGGGCAGCTCTGGTATCTTCCCAGGAAGACATTTGTTCTGCTTTCCATGGGGGAGTGACCAGGGGAAAGCCCTTTCCCTACCCGTTTTGAATCCTTAGCCGTTTATTCAGAGCCTCTTTCATTGTTCTAAAAACAGCAATGATATTCTTTGTTCTATGGAGATAATGTGGCCGAGATTCTATTACATTGTCCGTAATGAATGGCCCCCTGGGCCTCTCAGGTCTTCTGGACTTAATGGAGAAAAAGCAGCAAATCAGACTGTAGGATTCCCGTGTTTCTAGGTGCCCAGCTACACAGGCTGAAGAGCCAAGGGCAGGTGTGTTTATACTTGTGCCAGAGTGACCTTGCCTCATGGCTAGCCGGCTGCTCTGTCAGGTGCAGAACACAGGGACCGTTCTCCTCTTTGGCTGAGACTAAATGGCTGTTGAGAACATGGGAAAACCACGTGAAAATCTTGACGGTACATGAGTGCCCAGCTTGATTGACTCCCAGCTAAAGAGGCAGGTGTGGGTGGGTTTGTGCAAGCTCTCGGCCCCAGTCCTGTTAGCTGTGCGGGGCCCTTGCTCTGTCAGTGAAATAGTATGATGGTCTTCCAGTCCCAGGCAAGAGAGCACAAAAGCCTGGTAGTGTTTGTGGGTGCAGGCTAAATCAGCCGATGCCCAACACCCGTCCAACCAGGCCCTGGGCTCGAGGTTAGTGCATCTCGTAGCACCCTGCTCCTTAAGTTCACTACCTCAGAGCACAAAGTGGCAAGTCGGTGTGGTGAGATGCTGAGGAGGCTCAAGAGGCAGGACGCAGACTTACCCTTCACATATCTAGGGAGGACTTCAGGAAGAGGGGAGCACCAGCCATCTGCATAAGTCACATGGACTAGATATGCATTGCCTGAGAGGGGGATATCGTGTGGTGTCCAGGGACTCCCAAGGAGTCTTAGAAGAGCCCACAGGAATCCTGGGTGACAGTAACCGTTAGATAAGGGTGTAAATGGTGTGGTTGGTGCTGGTGTGGATGGAAATGGTAATGAAGACCTTGGCCGTGGTGATGCTGTTGATGGTCATGAGGTGGCATTGGAGCTGGCCATGCAGAGCTGGCTTCTGTGGTTTCGGTGCTGATGATGCTGTGGTAGCAATGATGCTGTACCTGGAGTGGTCACAATGGTGCCTGTGACGCAGCCTCACTGTTGGGGGCAGCCATGATAGTGCCAGTGATGCTGTCACTCGGTTTTAATAATGTCGGTGATGCCGGGCTGGTGTCTATAGCTTGATGGCTTTAGTGGTGGGGGATGTCAAGGCTGTTGATGGTGGTAGTTTATGGTCATGTTGGTGTTCACAATGCCAGGAGTGCTGGTGTCTGCCGCTTCATTGGTGATGGTGTTGTGGTGATGGTGTTGTTGACAAGGCTTATGTGCAGGGCTAGCACCTGTGGCCTCGATGGTTGTGTCCTATTGTCTGCACTAGCTAGTCAGAAGAGCAGAGACTCCACTATACAGTACCCTTTGTTGTCTGGAATAAGCCCTCTGGAGAGATCCTAGGAAAAGAGGGACGGAGAGGCTAAGCCATCTTCTAGGAGAAAGCCTGGTAATGAAGAGAGGCCTGCTTCCCTCTATGGGAGCAGGCCTAGATAGAGTAAGGGAGTGTGGGCCAGGGAAGTCCTGCTGACCAAGGTCACATAAGCCACAGGGGAAAGGCCAACCTTGGACATGAGTCTTCATACATGTCCTCTCTCCACGTGGGTGGAATGGCTGCCCACTCCAGGTGCTTCCGAGTGGCTTGTACCTAGGGATCCTATACTGCGGGTCCCTCCACAGAGGCTCAGGTGGTCCTAGGAGGAAAGCCCGTGCTTTTAAGGGACAACCTGACCACATTCAGGTGGATGTGCAGGACAAGGACTGCTGTCTGTGTGAGGCAGGACACACCTGCCCCTTTCTTCCCTCACACTTTGCTGTGTCTAGTTCCTCTATCTACAGTCTTCTGCTGGGTCTGCTGCAGATAGGCACACACAGAGAGGCCTGCTTTGCAAATCTTCTAGGCCACCTTTCTCTTCCTAGTCAGGAGCAGTAGGCAACCTTGAAGCCATAGAATGACCAAAGTCCTGTGTCCACCTGCCCGCAGCATGTGCCAGGAACTACTCCTTTTCATGTCTGTGTTGCCAAGGAAACCGGGAGTTTGGAAAGGATGGTAGGTGATGTCTTTTACAAGCAGGGCTCTGTGGTTATTGAAGGGCTTGTGGCTCCATCTGAATGAGGAGATTCAGAACTTAGGGGGGCAGAACAGATAAGCAAGGACTGGGAGAGGCTAGCTGGAGGCTTGGCCTGACCAGCACCTTTGGAAGCTCTTGACTTCAGATGCAGTCAGAGGCCCTGTTCAAGGTCTACATGCTAGACAGATTGTAGAGTTGGATGGCCAAGGGATTCTCTGGGGTCTAGCATTCTAGTATATTCCATCACTTTATAAATTCAATATAAAACTCTTCAATTCCTAGTGTCACTGCTGACTATTAGAGGTCATTGTGATATAAAACAAGACTGTTGTGGGGAGCCTCTCTGTGGTCACCTGCTCACTCTAGCTTTGTAACAATCCTACTGCCTGAAATTTGATACAGAGAACATAACTAGATTTCCAGGGAGAACATCCATCCGCCTTAAGCTCCTTCCGAGTTCTCCTCAGACCAGAAAGGCCTGAGGATTCTTGCACATCTTAACCGTGGACTCAGAGTGAACTTTAGTGCTGGAGAAAGGCCCTTCCATCCATTTGAAATCGTGACTTTGTAGAGTCGCCTTTGAGGCCCTTGTCTCACCTGTAAGCAAGGTGTGGGCAGAGGAACAGAGGGACTGTCCCTCTCCCACAGTAACTTCATCACCTGTCGTCCAGCGTTACAGCCAAGTACTGGCATTGGCATAACCCACAGCCTTTAGATATAGCTGGCTTTTGGGTTTTGTTTTGTTTGGGTCTTGGGGGCTTCACTGGAGATCAGAGAGACCTGTGTTTCAACCACAGCCCTGCTGTGACTTAACATTGTTTAGCCTTTCTGAACCCTCAGTTTTTATTTTCTAGCATGTATAAGGGATGTGAGGACCCCACCCCGACTCCCACCCCTTTACCCCGTGCTGTAGCCACCCCAGGTGTTTGTGAGCATCCAGTGAGATCACAGGACTGGAGCTATGGGCCTCCCTAGCCTGTAGATAACTAGTGCTTCTGGTACATGAGAAAGCAAGTTTACCAACTCCTAATAGCTCGAGATGCCCCAGCAGAAGGAGCTGGAGGATGGACAGAAAGCACCGAGTGCTTACATGAGCACTGTGACTGCTGCTCTGGGTCTGGTGGCGTCTCTCGGGAGGGCTCTGGGCTCAGGAAATGCAGCACAGCAATGGCCTAACAGGCAATCAACCCTGAGAGCTGCCCAGCTGGGTTTACTTTGAGGTAGCCTGAGGGTCCACAAGGTTAGCTCTGAGGGTCACCAAGGGAACCCAGAGCCCCATCCCCCAACCCTGAAGGCAGAGGACTGAATATTCACATTTTCAGTGCACAGCAGAGAGGGAAGAGCTTCTTGTTTATAATACAGAGATTATTGCAACACCTCGTGGCCATGAACTAATGCTAGGGAGTTTTCCTAAGGAGAAATAAGAAAATTCCAGCAACACATTTCCTGTTCCCATTGTTTAGCAAACTCTACTGAACACCCTGGTTCTTGAATGTTCTTTGTTTAAACTCCTGTTGCAAGTCCTAGAAGAGTCACATTTAGGAATGTTAAACAGAAAAGAAAAAAAAGTCATTCATGTTAGGTATCATTGCTCAGGGAGAGGTGAGTCACTCAAAGAAAACCTTCATTTAAAGGGGAAAGTTCCTCCAGCAAGTGCTGTGTGGCTAATTTTGTGGTTGGCTCTTTCATTACAAAGACTATTCTGGCACCACCCTGGGAAGAAGTCTCTGCCACTGGTCACCAGAAGTGACAATAGAGGGGGCAGAGACCAGAAGGAAGAGTGTTATTTTTGCATAATGCGCGCTCAGTGATAGCCGTCGCTCTCTTTATCCCATCGCACGTGCCTGGGAAGGGTGTACAATACTTCAAGTCTCATTAAGCTATTTATCCACAGCAATGAATGATTTTTAATGTAGCGCATTAAGGTTCTGCCACCCTGAGCTGGTAAAAAGCAATCCATCTCAGTGTGCGCACTGTGTGGCTCGCCACTGTGTTAATGCCTTCATTCCCGCCTCAGTGGTGAACAGGCCCACTGGCACATTAATCATACTTGTCACCAGCTCTTGCCAACTTGATGGCGTCCTGGTAACATCTGTATCTATGGACAGATGTGCCATGAGGTTTGCATAAACCTGCCACTCCTAGGCCCCTGATTCATGAACCGTTCTCTGGCACCACCTACCTGTGGCTGACATCTTGATTGGGGCCTGCCTTTGCCCTGCCTACCAAGTTTGATCCTCCTTCCATCTTTCAAGATATTGTTGGTGTGTCAAAATGGCAGGAAGACAATATCTTTCAGGAGGATGGCAGCAGTTCTAATAAGAAACTGACATTCACAAATCTACCCCCTCCCCTACCCCGGCACACAATCTGCATTTTAAAGACCAAGTAAACTGTTTACTGGTTCACTCACTGGGGCATCCTTCATGGTTAGTTCAGTATGAACACTGTCAACAGCACACAAGTGCTAGACAATCGGGCTTTGGCAAGGATGGGTTTGGTGCTCTGCAAAGTGGCAGGACGTCTACCCTTTGTTCTGTCGGAAATGCTTCTCCCACCCCGGAGGGATAGGTCTTCAGAAACATTTGTCCCAAAAAGGAAGGCACAGCTACTTTCATCTCAAGAAAACATTGGAGAATCTTCCTTTATAATCCAGCAAATATTTGAAAACTCCAGCCTGGGCAGTATGATGTTTCTGCATCTGAACATGGCAGATGGGAGTGTTCAAAGTGACACTGTGAGAGGGTTTGTTTTACTTCACGGTTAGTATGAGGGAGCAGTCCAGAATGGCAGGGAGAGCATCCAGCAAGTTGGCTGTGGCTGCACAAGTGGGAGGTGCTTGTTCACATCTGGGGAGGCAGGAAGCAGAGAAAGCAAGGAAGTTGCTATGCAGCTGGCTTCCTCCGCCTTCCTGTTTTATTCAGTGTGGGGACCCAGCCCATGGGACAGCACTGCCATATTCAGGGTGACAACTCTCTTCTCAGGTAATCCTCTCTGTAAATGCCCTCACTTACACACTCAAAGTTGAGGTTCAATAGTGCCTTAGGGAGGTCTTAATCCATGAAAGTTGATCATCAAAATCAACTACTACAGAGAACTATTTAAAATGTATCAAAGAGGAAAGATGCCTAATACCTATGGCAAAGTCATCCTTTTATTTGGAAGCTCAGAAGCAAAATTAAGAAATGAAGATTAAAAAGACATTTTTCCTAATTTATAAAAAAAAAACCAAAAACATTAAATTGTCCAAGAGAGTCTTCATAGCATTTCAAATGCTCTACAAAGACCAGTCTGGCAGGCAGGCTGAAGTCAGTTAGAAGAATGCGACTTAGTGTTGACAGGAAATGCAGGGAAGCCACCTGATGTCTAAAATCCAGGTGTGGGCAGATGTGCTCCCTCTGGAGGCTGATGGGAGGAGGGTGTTACTCCTATCTCTTCCAGCCCCCAGTGGCTGTAATGCTCCATTCTGATTTATGGTCATGTGGCTTGCCTCCCATGTATCTTTTGACTTCCTCTTTTTTCATAAGAACACCTGTCACTGGCTTTAAGCCCCATCCAAAGTCCAAGAGGACATTATGCCACAGTCCTTAAAATAATTATATTTGCAAAGATTATCTTTCTAAGTTACAGTCACTGATGGGACAGTGTTAACTGTCTACTTGACACAAAGTAAAATCACCTGGGAAGATAGTCTCCATGAGGCATTGTCCAGATGTTGGCTTTGGGTCCTGCCTGGGGGAATTATCTTGTTTACATGTTAATTAATGTAGGAAGATCTAGGCCACTATGGGTGACACCATTCCCTGGTTTTAGGTCCTGAACTGTTTAAGAGTTTAGGAACCAAGGTAAATACAAGCTAAGAAGCAAACAGTGTGCATGCATTCATTTCTCTGCTCTTGACTGCAGATATGGCCAGCTGCTTCAAGCTCCTGCTGCTGTGACACCCTGCTGTGATACATTTTAACCTGGAATAAACCCCTTTCTCCCTATGTTGCCTTTTTGCCAGGGTATTTTATCACAAAAGCAAAAGTGAAACCAGAACAATAGATAAGGACACAGACATACAGTAACACCTGTAATCCTAGTGCTGAAGGCAGAGAAAAGAGTCACAAGTTCAAAGCCAGCCTGAACAGCATTTTGCAACTGTCTGAAAAACAAAACAACAGCTACATGAAGGGACAGCTAGTGCCATGGGGGTGACAATTGCAGTCGATAACTGGGGTGAGCTATGAGAGTGTAGAGAGGGCTCCCTAGCAAGCTTGGAATCAAGGTCAGGCCTACACTCAGAGAGGCCCCCAACTGGGTTGCTAATAGGCAGCTCCCTATCAACTCTCTGTAGGACACCAGAGTGCTACACCCAGCATGGAGTCTGTATTCATTCTGCAACTATTTATCTAGAGTAGGGCTGGTCAAAGACACTCTGCTTGACACGGGAGTCACAGCCTTCTCTTAATACCTCTCTGGAATCTCACAGCTTCAGGTCCTACCTCTGTGTTTTGGGACCTTTTCTCTCCAGTTCTCATCATCTTTCCACATCCTAAGATTTCCTCTGACCTGTCTTCTATTTTGCTAGTTCTCTCTTCAGCAGCATCAGCTCGGATCAAGCCCACCTCCAAGTTTTCAATGGAAGTTTCTATACCCATTGTCATGTCTCTCTGTGGCTCATCTTTGCAATTATTTCCTGTTCATTAAACAGAAACCTTTGAACCCGATAAGTATGATATCTCAGAATCCTGAGCACTAATTGTAAATGATGTCAAGTGCTCTATGAATCTTAGCAACGTAACACCGAGTGAAGAAAAGAAGTGCACAGTTATCACACGTAGACCAATGGAAGGTTGTCTGAGGTCAGCGTTTATTCCAGATCATCAAACCTTGACACCTTACATGGTTGCTTAATCATCCAGTTATACTTTATGCTGAGCTGCAACATGGTGAGACACCCCTCAAGGCCAGGGTGGAGCCTGTGGTCCCTGAAGATTTACCCTGGTCATTGATAGGCTTTAGGCACTGCCAGCTCAGACCTGGTGGTGATGCTGGAATCATGAGAAGAGGCTAATGTGTTCTGTGGCCTCTGGGAACAGCGTTCACACCCCATGCTCTGAGGGTGTGGGCTGCTATGGCTACCTGTTTTTTATTTGGACTCCAAACTCCAGACCTCATGTTTGCATAGCAAGTGCTTTATCCACTGAGCCACCTCCAGCCCTGTTGTTAATATTCTTACTGTATATTAGGCTATAATTTGATTCTTAAGTACATCCTGGACTTCTTACCAATGTTGGTGGTGGTGGTGGTAGTGGTGTGTGTGTGTGTGTGTGTATACACCAACATGCATGTGCACACACAAACACAGATTTATATACACACTACATTCTTGTATTCTACTCTTTTCATGTATCAACATCCCCTGGAGCTGTTTCAAGGAATCCAACTACATCCAAAGCTCAGACCTCCCCCTGCCACAGGCCATATGTAACTAATGTTTTATGTTTTCTTTTGGCTTTTCACAATTATAAATTGCTTTGGTGTAAACAGCCTTGACATTCAATCTTTTTGTTAAATTATTCTGCATTTGAATTTTATCCCCTCCAGAGGTATTTTAAAAACTGAATGTGTTGAGTCAAAAGAACCTACTGGATGTTTTCCTTCATGTGGGGTTAAACTAATCAAGGTCCTTGGTGCTGGCTTAGCTTATGTTTTCTGCTGAAGAAAACAACTTTGTTTTAAGTGGGCTGATGTCCTTGGTCATCCCAGATACAATGGTGGCTGCGCACTGCTGGGTGACAATTGCAGGGCTTGAGGAAGCGGGGACAGGGCTTCCTCTCTTTTCTTTCCACCACTCAGCTCCAGGTCTGGCTGCCTGATGACTAGCAAGCACGTCCTATGTGCTCCATGTCACATGCCACGCCATACCTTGTCAGACTGATGGCACCATGCAAGACTCATGACTATGCTTGTTCCTTGGTCAATGTGACCTCAGCCTTCCTGTTCATAGCAGTATCTCGCAGCCTCATCTAGTGCCTGTCATATGGTCGGTGCTTCAGATACATGCTGATTACTTGATTGTGATACATCATGAAAGATGGCGGCATCATACCAAGTCAGTGTGCACACGGGTTCAGGCTTCTCACCAGGGCCCCACATACATGGCCCTGTCTGGTGGCATTTCTGGTTGTCATGACAGGATGATGAGTAGCATTGCCATCCAGAAGGTGCAAGGAGGCTAAGAACACAGCTCAGTATCCCAGCACACATGACGCCTCATATACAGACGCACACACAGAGATACACACATGCTCACACATACACACACAGATACACACATGTTCACACATACGCAGACACACACACAAGCACACACATGCAGACATGCACATACACACACACACACACACACACACACACACACACACACACACACACCTTGCCCCAGTCCCAAACCCAGGAGCCATCAATCCAGAATGCTAGCTTGAGAAACTCCAGTCTAACTCATTAGCTCAGAGCTAACTTCATAGTCTCATCTTGCCAAGTTCTCTGAGATAATACTATAGTTAAAAATTGCTTATTAGAAGTGCAAATAACTACTGCAATATTGGAAGACATCAGCAGTGGCTCTCAGGAGGGACTCAGGCCCAGAACCCTGCTCCAGCTGCATCTTGGTTTTGCATACAGATTTTTTTTTCTTGCAAATTTGAATATCTATCCTTGCCTTCCAGATTTAGAGCACTTGGATACTCCAAGAATGTTCTAGAAAGCACAGGCATGGGGTAATCTGTACAGATCTATACAATCACGATGCTGAGGGCAAGAGGGAATGAGGCCTGGGTCCAGGACCTAGAGCCATTCAAAGCTAGAGTGTGCCAGCATGGAACATTCCAGAAGGATCTTTAGGCACATGGGGCAGAAGGATGGTTAGGCACAGTACGACCTCACTGGGGACCACAGGCCAGAGCCTTTCCCTCATGGGATTAGAGTGAATGTGCCCTAAGGTCACCACCTGGCCTTGCCAGCATTAGGGGCACTGTCAAAACTGGGCACATGTCACCTCCCCACCACCATCTATACAACATCTCCAGAAAGTTCTCTGTGGGGAATGAGGCCTCAGCGATTATATAATGAACATTTGGATGCTGTGTCAATTAGCCAAGCACCTCACTGCTCGTGGGAACCCCCCTGACCTGGCCTCTGTGGCTTGCTCCATCCCTGTTAGGAAATTCACGAAAAGAAGAGTTGCCAGGTGAAAAAGTGATTCTCCCGTGCTACTGACTGTCTTACGGATGGACAAACTAAACGTACAGCAGGAGGACAGTATCTCTCATTACACCCCCTGTGCCAGTCTGCCTGCACCAGGCAGCTTTCTGAGGCATGCTCTTGGGGACCCAGAGTAGCTAGAGGGACCAGGCTCTCCTGGCCTGTAGGATTGGGAATTGGTTTCTATTTGGCATCCCCCCACCCCCACCTTCTGTGGAAAACTAACAGCGTGGGAGGGGAGGAAGAAGGCCCTCCGTGGCTCCATGCAATAAGGTCACCCTGATCAATGAAGATTGAGGATCACTGCCCACATGACGACAGTGTGACCTCTCGGCCACTGAAACAGGTTAATGTTGAATGTCAACTTGGCAGGCCCTCGAATCATCCAGGAGACAAACCTCTGCGTGTGTCTGCAAGGAAGTTTCTAGATTGGGCTCATGGAGGTAGGTCTTTACCCATCCTAACTGTGGGTGGCATCGTCCCCTGGCTGGGGTCCTGAACTGCATAAAAGAAGTCAATGAGTTGAGCCCTGACACTTAATTCACTCTGCTCTCTGACAGCAGGCACAGCATGGCCAACTGTCTCACGTTCTTCCCATCATGAGGGACTGTACCCTGGAACCGTAAGACAAAGTGAAATCCCTCCTTTCTCAAGCCGTTTGTTGATAGGTGTTTGTTAGAACAGCGAGAAGCTAACTAATGCAGACATGCTCTGGAGCCTGCGCGGTTCAATATATAGACACCTAGGACCTTCTGTGTGTTCAGAGGGCTTAGCAGTAGATGGGGTGGGACTCTGTCTTGACAAATACAGCCCTCCCCTTTGGTAACCTGTACTTCGGCCACCCTCACCAGCAGGATGGAACCCCAACCTTGTTCCCAAAGCAGTGCATGATCAGGTCCTGGCTTGGTTTTCTCATGGGTGACCTTTGCTGTCTGTTTCCAGATTCTTCTAAAAGCAGATGTGCGCCCCTCCCACAGAGCTGCTCCTCGGCTGCCACCCCTGCTCAGTATGCATTGTCACAGGGAGGGAGCCGCCAGGACAGACTGTTCCAGACCCTGGCATGATTTTCCAGAGAAGTGAGTTCCTTGAGTATTAAAATTAACCTTTTTTAATAACAAAAATGATACAGTCCATTGAAGTGTGTCTGGATTTATCTTATGACAGGGCTTGTCACAGCCTTGAGTATTCATCGGGTAGTTTTAAAAGTTCATTAAGCTCAGAGGATTAAATATCGCCCTGAGCAGCATCCCATAAAGGGGAAATATGGTCCTATTACTTGGTAAAATGTTGGGCCATGTTGTTAATCTAACTCCCTCGAGTTCTCATCTTCCAACTCAAAAGACATTTCCTCGTGCTGTTAAATCTGACATTTTCCGGGACCCTTGGACTTTCTTACAGCTGTCACCAGAAACGCAACAATACTGTGTGTTGATTTCACGGGCACTCCCCCACCCCCCCCGGGGCTCTGGGAAATGTCAAATACATTAGTCTTCCATTTGGCCCAGCTCCACCCATTGCTCTCCTCAGTAATAACCAGATGACTGATGTGGAGGACCTACTGGGGAAGAGAGGGGGTTAGCCAGTGTCCATGAGATGTGGCTGAGCCTCACTCCTAGGCACCATCCTTGTCACAGAGGGATCCATGTTGGAGCAGTGCCATGCTGGCCACCTGCTGGCCCCTTGGTGGTTAATACCTCTTGTTTCCTTCTGATTTCTTATGCAGTTTTTTAGATACATCTCTGTAGGAGAGTGTGCTCATCTCAGCAACCTGAGCCCACTTTTGTTTCAAGGAGGCCCCTGCCAGAGAGAGAGCACTCTTAATTGGCCCTCATATGAACTCACCTGGGGTAGCAAGAACATCTTCATGTGCCTCATTCAGGTAGTGATACCAGTGTGGACCACGGTCCCCCAGGAGTATGGTGCCCGAGGGACCAACAGAATCAAGGGCCACCCTGGAGTGAGACTTACTGACTTTGTGTCTAACTGAGCTCTTTACAAAGCTCAGCCATTTGCTGGCCAGTTTTGCTGAGTATGTACTTCAGCTAAGTCCAGCTTTGTGTGGACAGGGCAACTGTTAGGTGAGAGACAGGACATCCAGGGTCACCTCAGCAATCATGTCTAGCTGGCCAGCCAGATGTCTGTGAGTGTGAAATGAGCTTGTGTAACTGGTCTAACCAGAGGTTGGTGTTCAGTAACCATGCCCACCAATGCCACCAACAGCTAACAAGCAGTCAGCATTCAGAGCCATGCATGTATCATACCACTATCCAAGACCAGGGAACATTGGGACAGATAGGTTAAGTATGACTGTGACTGCACATCTCAGACCCGGATTCAAAGCTGGGCTCTCAAGAGCTGGAGACCACTCCACTAGACACATCCTACAACGCCCCTGGTAAGCGTTTGTGGCCCCTGCCTTTGCTGCCATGAAAGGCCAGTCCTGCCTTGGTATTCTTCTCCCAGCAAGTGTTTCTGTCCTGCACCCAGCAGGGTGTCAGCCCCCATCTCCATCCGTGACCTCAGGTGTTAGATGTTACATGGCACCACTCCATTCTCAGAACATTGGCTTTTGTATCTTGTGCTTGTAAGAGCACACAGTTACCACCTGTGGGTCACACATCCCACCTGAGCCCTGATGTACAGACCCATGAGGGTGGAGAGGCAGCTGCTCTCACCCTCGGGGTTAATGGTTGTTACTGTCGCTTTTTGAAGTTCTGAGCATGGAACAAGCTCCCTGCCTTGGGGCCACAACCCCAGCTGCCTGGAGGGGGTTGGGATCCCAGGTGAAACAGGACTTCTGGGAGTGTCTTTTTCTCCCAGGCACTTTCCCCATACCCATGACCTCACCCCCTGTAAGGTGTGTCCTTCCTACCAGCTTCTATCTGCAAGGGTCAAGAGTCATCAGACCTCTGCCTCCCTAGCAGAGGCTGCCCACATGGCCTGCCTCAGGCCTCTGCTGCAGGCCATAATCCCCAGGCCAGCACTGAACAAGTATCCAGGTGGTACCTGTCTTGGTGTTTATCTCAGAATTGATAGTGCACATCCAAACATCCCAAACGAAATATCCATAGAGTTTGTTTCTGTGTTTTCACAGACGTCCATTCTGGCTGTGAGGCTTGTGTATAACAAACATGGCATCCCGAGCACACTGTTTGCCCAAGGGCAGAGGAAGGGAAGCAGAATTTTTACTGGTATTTGAGTAATGTTACTTACATGAGTGACATGAGCGAGCAAGGTGATCTCATTAGCTGGGGTTCTCCATGGAAACATCCCCACAGAACATGTGTCCAAGAAGAGAACGGATAACCAGGCTCATGCTGTTGTGGTCTGGCGAGTCTGAATTATGAGTAGCAGCCTGTGTGGCTAGAAGAGGCCACAAGGAGGAACACCGTGGTCTGAGCCAAGGCTGCTGGTATGAGAGTTCTGTCTTTATCTCTTAAATCCCTGACTGAGTGGATGAGGCCCATGAGGCCCATTCAGCCCATTCAGTATGTTAGCTGGCTTTCTATTACTGTAACAAAAGGCAGAGACATCAACTGACTGGGAAGAAGTTTCTCTCACTCAGAGTTGTGTCCGTTAACATAACAGAAAGCCTGAGACAATCCTGTAACTAGAAGAAAGAACTGCTTTTGCTCACAGTTGTGGAGGCCCCTTGTCCTGTGCTTTAGGCCTAGGCTACCAACTATGTCCCTGGACGTTACCAGTGGTGTCCAGAGAAGCCTCGTGGAGAGGTGGTGGCTTCTCCGGGAACCTCAGGGTTCACTGTGGGTGCTGACCTGGGGTCTCATTTCCACCAAGGCCTTCTTTGTAGAACATGGCAGTGTAGGAGCATTAGTTTCTTTGTTGACATAGCCTTGTGAACCTAAAAACCCTCAACCACCTCTCCTCATTTCTTGGGCCCTGCGCCAGCCATTGCTTACAGGGCAGCAATCTAGTCAGTCAGGCCAGTGGTCCATCTTTCTTGGTCACTCACTGTGTGCTGTGCCGTCTGCTCAGCCTCTTCAGCTCACACAGCTCCCTAGTGTGGCTGCATCACACTTGTGAGGAGGGGCTCATTGTGTTGAACAGTGAACCCCAAGTCTCCAGTATCCCAGATCCTTCGAGGTTGGCCCTCCCTTTCACGAACTTAGGTTCTCTTCCTAAGCATCTTGTCCACAGACATGCGGGGGAGGCCAGCTGGCAGCAGTGTGGGTACTGTTGGGAGAGGCCAGGAAACGCCAGGGAACATTTGTCTGCTGTTTGGAGTGGAGACAAGGACGATTCCTCTGACACTGGATATCAACAACAGGCACCCACCGTGGAGCACAGGCTGCACTGGACCCGAAACCTGAGTTAGGCTGGATTACAGATAAAGAGACAGATGGTCACTCTGCTTCCCCAGTGGCCACTAGGTACAGTTCATGAGAGGAAATATCTTTCCCTCTCCTTTCTTCACTTACAGTTCCACATATCTTCTTGGGGGCAATTATCTATCCAGACAAATGGCTCTTCTCCCAGGCTTGCTTTACAGCTGGGTTTGGCTCTGTGAACACGCTTCAACCACTCCAATTAAGCAGAAATATTTGGTGGACTGTCTTCAAAAATGATTTTTTTTCTAATTTTTCCCCTTTTGTCCACTATACTTTATCCCCTAGTTGATGTGGACCACTAAAATATGGCTGGATGTGAGTCAATGCCTTGGACAATGAAGTAAGCCCTCTGTCTCTCTCACACACACACACACAGGGGGGTGGGCAGGAAGAGAGAAAAAGAGGGGGGAGAATGCAGAGGAATAGGAGGAAACTAGGAAACTATCACCCCCAACCACTATAGTTCTCTTGAACTGGCAACTTCTAGGCCTCATTTTAGTTTGATAAGTTTGAGGTGAGGTAAAATGCATACCTGAGGCTAGCCCTCCCTGCTGAGTAACTGCTGTTGCTTTCGGTTGTGAGGGTTGTGGGTGTGTTGAGTCCCTGACACTTTTCTCCTTGTGAGTAATCCTCACTCTCCACTTGTGAGGAGGAGCTCATTTGTTGAATAGTGAACCCCAAATCTCCAGTATCCTGTGTCCTTGTGGACAGTTCTCTGGGGGACAGGACCTGCTGCAATGACCACTTCCTGGCCCTGTCCCCACATGTCAAGGCAACAACCCAGTATAATTGCACGAGGAAGCCAGACCCCCAAGACTAGGAAAGACTCCACACATACTGTAACCATGCCTGCCCTGAGATGCCACATTCGCCATTACCCCAAATGGCCAGACATTTGCATGGACTATCACTGTTAAAGTTCCTGGTCCAAACTCCCCAGGGACCCTCAGTGTGCTCCCTGATTCCTCCAGGAACTCTTTCTTCATGGAAGATAGCAGACATTAAATGGTCTTTACCTCCAACACCCAAAGGACAAAGGGAAACATGATGTGGCTGATAAGGAGAAACTGTTGATTCCCCCTTTTCTGACTACAGCCATGCAGTGTCTGGCAGGACACAGCTCATCAGAAAAAAAATAAAATCCAGAGGCTGCAGTGTGTGCTCTGTAGTTTCTGTGAATGGCTCCCCGTGTTATTCTTAATTAACTATATTTTATTGAAGCAATTAGGTGACTGACAGCCTCAGTTAAGTGCTAATGAAAAGTTCACATTTTCCTGTCTTTTCACATATTGTTGGCTACAAAGTTCTGCTCAGACACCCAGGGGCTGGGGCTGAAGCTGGTGGCAAGGGCTGGGCTGGGCACCACTCCCTCTGGAAGAAGCATCCCATGCTTTGCATGATTGAGCCCACACCCAGACGCAAGGACAGCTGTCCAAGTTCTGAACAATGGCGCTTCTCTGGGCAGGTGTGTTAATTGCTTGGATTTTCACACTTTTCTCTCTCCTCCAGGAGGGCAGCACATGGGACCGTGGAGCATCAAACAGATTCCACACTTCTTACTGTTTCTGGCATCCCTGGTGACAGTGGATGTGCTCTCTGCACCATTCACGTCAGACCCAGAGCTCTGCATCTGCATTGTGACCCAGAGCATCCAACTCCAGAGCTCTGGTTATCGTGACACAGGTGCCCAGGAGCAGGGGGTGCCATGGGCAAACTCGGACACTTGTGTTTGGGTAGCCAAATTGCCCACTGAGTCCTTTCTCAACATTTTGTTTTCTGGGAATGATGTGGCTAAGAGAAGCCTGCCTTTCTTTCCTGGTGCTGTTACACATGAACCAAAGCCTTTCCTAGCTGGGGTGTTTGGCTCTCTGGGATGCAGTCTGGGGGTACCCAAAGCATCTCTTCCTGCTCATGTTCCAAAGCACAGGGCTGGCCTCTGCCTAGCTCTCCTTAGGGCATGTTCCCACTCCATGACACAGTTTGCTCCCACACCGACTGTGCCCATGAGCTCACATCTTCATCAGCCACACAACCTATGCCACTTGTCACATAGATAGGCTTCTTGGTATGGATCAAAGTCTTTATAATCCTCATTCCCAGGGAAGACTCAAGCACTGTTTTCAGAGGTCCCACACTCATTTGGTTGGGACAGTCCAGGATCCTGAGTGGCTGAGAATAGAACACTTACCCATTCTACCATTGTCTTCTTCACCCATGTGTGGTGGGAACGTGTTAGGGAACGTCCATGTAGCCCAGAGTCCTTTCCCTCCTCAAGATCCCTGGCTTAATCATGTCCCAAAGTCCTTTCTACTATGATAGTCTGCCATGGTACTTGGGAGAGTGTTTGTTCATTTGTCTGTTTGGTTTTGTTTGTTTGTTTGTTTGTATCTACACTGAGTGTTAGCAGTTGAACTGTGGGCTCCCTGGGGCATGGCTGGGAATGGCCACGTTGGGGAGTGGTTGGCACTCCACATTGGGAGCTCCAATTTAGTGTCAGGGGCCGAGACAAACTCAGATGTTGGCCAGACTGTGTCTGAACCCCCTGCACAGCTGCATGTGTTCTGGGATAAGAGGCAGACATTGTGGCCACCTTTCGCATGGTGCTGCCTGTACAGCCCAGCATCCCATACCTAGCGTTTGCTACTTTGCGGGTTCTTCTTTCTTCCACCCTTCTTCATCCTTTTTCTTCTTCCCTTTCAACCCCCTAACACTAGATATGAGAGTAAGAGGGATAGAGAGGAAAGGAAAGAGATCCCAGAATGAAGTCAGGGGTCCGAAGCGGGGCAACATTATTTTTAGACTACTTCCTACTGATTGGGGGCATCAAATTCCTTGGGGAAAGTTTGATCTTTGTTATCAGGATATCTAATTTCTACTTGTTTATTTTTTTGTGCATGACTACTTTACAAACTTTGACCAACAACAACCAACAATCCACCACAAATGACCAACAACTACTAATCTGCCCATTGGGGCCCTAGCATTTATATACCCTCTGAAAAGTTCCCAGAATTCCAAATATCACACAATTGCAGAAACTATCTGCATCTGGCAAAACCACACTCCTGCCAGAGCACAAGACAAATCACAGCCGACTGCTGCAAAGCAGCCCCATATCCCCACGCCTGGGATTAAAATGGAAAACATATTCTTATATTTCTGTGGGGTTTTTAAAAATCTTACTTATTTGTATTTTATGTACATTCATGTTTTGCCTATATATATATATGCCTGTGTGAGGGTGTCAGATCCCTTGGAATAGGAGTTACAGTTATGAGCTGCCATATGGGTGCTGGGAATTGAACCTGGGTCCTTTGGAAGAGCAGCCAGTGCTCTTAACTGCTGATCCATCTCTCCAGCCCCTATTTTTGTGTTTTTTAAAGAAACCAAAATTTCAAAAGTCTCAGGACAGCATCCATTCTCTCAGGGTATGGCAAAGGCACACACAGCTCCTATTGGGACACCCGGGGCTGGTGGAGGGTGGGCTTGGAAGCAGCAGGAGCTGGTGTGACATCTGCTTCGCATCCTGCCATTGGTTCCAATTCATGTAGCCCATCGATGGGTCATGGAAGGACTCATGGATAGTCACAAGAGTGTCTAGCCTCCAGTCTGTGGGCTACATCCATCCACAGATAGCTGTGAATATCCAACAGAGAACTGTAAACTCAAAACATTATGAGATTTGTTTTTATTTTACATTTTTTTTCATAACTGAATCACTGGGTTCTCAGAAATGAGTGTTTCCATGGCATCTTATTGCAATGTCAAAAAGGCTAAGGCAAGGCATACCTGGTAGTGTTTCCTCTGACCCACTTTTTTTTTCAGAGCCACCCTCTTATAATGTGTGTAAAAGGCAGACTTCCTGATGTCATTGGTATCTATCACCTCCCTTATTTTCTTGGATCCCAGCTGGGTGCTTCCAGGCTAATGAGACCCACTGGGACATGGAAACCACCCCCATGCATGCTTTCCATGGGGCCGGCCCTGGGCAGGCTTCTCCACTCTTTTAGCCCAAAATGGCCTCCTACTCATTTCTTCCACCTCCATATCCCAATGCTGGGCCCTTCACCTAGCCTGGCATCTGAGATTCTGGATCCTGTGATTCAGGAGCTTTCTAGGAGGATAGCAGGGTGGATGTGCCCAAATGCGTTTGGTGCTCAGGTCCCAGCCTGTGTTGGTTCACATAGGAGGCCCCAGGCCACCCTCACATGGCTGAGACACTTTGTGAGGTAACTGTGAGACATCATTGTATAATCACAGGAGCAGCTCTGCTACTGTGAGCTCTCCCCCTGCTTGCTACCGACATGAGATTTGGTGTCCAGGAAGCTTGATGGAGAAGACACCCCCTCTAGCACTCTTAGAGCAGGGGTGCCAATCCCTCACCATAAGGACCCAAACAGGTTCATTATACAGTTTGTAATGTATTATATATAGTCTCAAGGACAGACTGTCACCTGAGACCAATGGTGCCTTCCTGGAGAGGTGCATGGCTTTAGAGAGCCAAGGCTTCACCGAGTCTGTGTCTCCTTGGTGCCAAGGTGATGCTCCACTTGTTCGTCTCAGCAGAGTTCCTGCAAGAGGAGGCAGATGAGAAGCATTGCACAGCCAAAGAAGGCCAGGGGTTCTGGGCACGGAGTCAGTAGGGCCAATACTCACTCAGAAGATCCTGAAGTCTCAGGAACAAGAGAATGTCTGAGGTGTTCCAGTATTCTCGCTGTGGAAATGACAAAGAGAGACAGAAACACAGGTTTCTCAGAATATTCAGACTTAACGGAAAATAGATCAGTGTGGATGGTTTGCAGAACCCCGGCCCTTTGGTCTGGAACTCCAAACATTCTCTAGAGGAGACTGAGGTGCCTAGCAGAAGGCAAGTGAACCACTTGAGAGTGTAAATCTCAGGAGCAAAGGCTGGAGCTTCTGTCAGAACTGACAATGGGCTGTTTGACTATAGGGCTTTTGGTTCTCACTGCAGGCTGGATAGGTTAGCATTGTAGAGAAGCCTGGTAATACAGTGTCTTTCCCATGAGCTAGTAGAAGAAAGAATATCTGAATTCATCTAACTCACTGTCTACCCACCCATCTATCCATCCACCTATCACCCACCCACCACGCATCTGTACATAAACCCACCCACCAAACTATCATGTGCCCACCACCTGTCCATTGATCTTTTCATCTGTCCACCCCCTGATCCACCAATCCACTCATCCTCCCATACAGCAGCTCATCAGTCTGCCAGTCCATCTCTCTCATTATCTACCCAAGCATGACCCAGTCACTCACCCATGCATATATGCACCCATTCGTCCATCCAACTATCCATCCACACCCCCCCCACTCACTCACCCATCCATTTATCTATCACGTATCTCTTCAGTCATGCATCCAGCTACCAACCTGTTAATTCATCTACCACTCCAGCTGTCTACTCAGTGATTCACCCGTTCTCTATACTTGCATCCATGCACTCATCATCCATCTGTCCATCCATGTACATGTCTGTCCATATGTTCACCAATCTATCTACCCAGCCATTTCCTCACCATTCATCTCCCTATCTACTCATGCATCCGTACACCTGCCTATTTATGTATCCCCCAATCTATCCACCCACCCACCCATCCATCCATTCATCCATCCATCTATCCGTCCATCCATCCATCCGTCCATCTGTCCATCTTCCCACTTTCCAACCCACCCTGGCACTGAGGCTGGTGTGGTCTCTGCTTTTGCTGATTTAATGTTCTTCATGCCTTTCCTCTCCATTTCACGCCATCATGGAAATGGGGATTGTTTCACAACATGCTTTTGTTACATCTCCCCTGGGTGGTGACTTTGTGTTCATCTTGTGTCACTGAATTTAGGGAAGCGTCATTCTCAGGCATAGACAGTGAAGGGCAGAGTGGAGCTGGGGAGGCCAGTGTTGGCACAGACTGGGAGGCAGTGTAGCTCCTCAAGCCCTGGACTTGCTGCTTAGTAGGACAGAGGTGGCAGAGCTGACTGCTATTGAAAAAAAATTAAATTATGTTACATTACATTGCATTGGGTGCCATTTGTAGAAATAATTAAATTGTTTAAGAGTATTTATATTATTATTAATTGGTTCAGCGGCTGTTAATCTTTAAGCAGACATTATAAATGAGCACACAGGACACCACATGGATTTTAACAAGCCTTGGCCTGAATTGAGCAATCCTAGCTCATCTAAGCTAGCTCTTAATTCTATTACCCAAATATGACCCCATATATACATGCATCCCCTTGGACTGCCATTCTCCACGCTATGCCGATGTTCCTGGCCATGTGGAATGAGGTTCTTTTTTCTAACCCTGCTCCTGGCTGGAATGCCTTCTTCTTCCTGCTGCTGGCTGGAATGCTTTAATTCTCTGTCTAAAGAGCAGGCTTCCTGTTCTAATCCCAGGAAGTCCCACCTTTCTCTGTCTTTGCCCAGTTTCAGGCCTCAGCATTTTATTTAACCAATCAGAGTCAATGTAAGTAACAGACAGCAAGCAGGACCAATTAATTAACATTTAGAATGCTTAATACTACCCCAACAGACTGCAGGCACTGTGGATGAGCAGATCCTAGTTCCTCCTTCAGGAAAAGTCCCTGGAGGGCTTGCAGTCCATACCTCCAGAGCCTTGTCTCTGGGTCAACTCCCTCCTCTCTCTTCCCTTCCTTCTCTGTCCCTTCCCATTATTCATCCCTCTTCTCCTCCCTCCTCTCTTGCTCCCTCTCTCTCCCCTTTCTTCCCCTCCTCCTTTTTCCCCTTCCTCCAACAAACACATTGAACTTTCCTCTTCTACCTTGAGCCAGTTATGAGCTGAGGGACCCACGCCTAAGCACCAGCTGTTGCCTCTAAAAATACCAGCAGTGGGCTCGAGCGTGGCAGGTGCCGGGCTTAGTCTCTGGACCACAACGCCTTCCTAGCTGATAATGATCAACTGTTAGCATACCCAACCCTGATTCTGTCCTACTCCGGCTGGAAATTAGCTTCACTTTTCTGGGAGGAAAATCTGCACAATTGTGATGACCCAGACACCCACTTCCTGCCTGACAGAAACACATGCCCTCACAAAAGGCAGAGCCCTGTTTTAGGCAGGCAACCATGGGTCTTCCTAAATCCCAACATCATAAAGGGGCGGGTGGGCAATGACATTTGCACAGGGAGGGTTAGCGTGACAGTGAGAACAAGGATTGGGGGGGGGCGTCTGTCACACCAGAGAGGGATACTCACAGACACAAGTCAGAGCAGCAGCCCGAGGACATGCTGGGCACCTTCTGTTTCTGTGAGTACACAGGCAGACGGCAGGTGTATCTACACAGACTCTCACCAAGGCCTGAGCTGTGGGACACTGAGTGGAGAATAAGTGTTCCGCCTATGCTGGCCTTCTGGCAGCCAGGGCTCTGTGACTGCAGAACCTCCTTCCTGTAATAAATCAGGGCCTAGCACAAGCCAGGAAGGGTTAAATGCTTCCCTCCTGGGGAAGCTCCTGGGAGTCACACTTCTGGCCAACAAACACTCTGCAGGTAAAGACTTAGGAGAGGAATTAATTTTCATGAAAAAAGCAACCAGGGACATAGATTACTGCAGAGAGAGGTGCTGTACGTTTAATGGAAGTTTCCAATTTCATGTGCATGTGTTCTTTTAGATCTGACAATGAAAGGAGTGACCTCATTCTTTGACACAGCTAAGTGCTGTAATCTCAAGGGTGGGCACTTTGTTTGTCAAATTAAACTGTCTAATGGATCAAAGATGAGGCAATGCCTGTGCCCTGACATACCTGGGATCATATGAACTGTGTTATATCCCCACTGTCAGATGGCAGTGAACACATGTCTGCATTATAGGGTGTACAGGGTAGCAGTGGGCCCTTGTGTGCCTGCGTGGGGCTATAGGACCCTTGCCTCTTCCTCAGTTCCAAGGTTCAGCTATGAACAATGTGGTGTCATCTGCTGATCATAAAGTTTCTCTGCAAAATTCTCATTGAGAATGTAATTGTGGGTGCAAATTTGGCCGTCCCCAGAGTTTCTAGATCGCAGAATTGCCTGCTCCTCAGAGGTGGCCCTGGAAGTTGACTCTCTCCAAAGCAGAAGAAGGTTTGACCCAACATTTTCCACCCAAGAATTGAGGCACAAGTGTGAGGCTTCTGGCTGACTCTCCAGGCTGGACTGCCTCAGAAGGATAGTGTGTACGGGCGCACCATGCACTCCTATGTTAAGTATGGCAAAATCCAAACATACTTCTCCATAGGGCTCTTGTCTGAGACCTTTCCTGCAAATCTGTGTGGTCCTGGGCTGTGTTAGCAATTTTTGCTGTTGGGGACTGTGTTCCACATAGAAGATTTTCCTTAGTAATGTTCATGCCACTCACTTGTGACGGCAGTGAGCACTCCGTGTGACAGACTCTCCAAGTCTAATTAGGAGGAAGAAAAATCAGGAAGTAAGCATTTCTGAGCCAGCGTCTTTGAAACAAGAAATTAAAGCCATGCAGAAGCCTGCCACATCTCTTCCTGACATGTATTCCTGACATGGAGACAGGCGTCAGTGTGTGCACTCTGGACTACAGGGGACTTTTGCACTGCATTGTGCTGGGCACCTGGCTTACCCTGCTGAGTCCTGCCCTGTGCAGCCACCCTGGTGGGACTCACAGGCTGTTACTCTGCAGGCCTCGATAGAGCATGAGTCTCTCTTTAACATTAGAAAACCAAAAGCCCATACCCGTGGCTTTTCTCATGGGTTTGAACCCTTTGGATAAATTTGGCACCACATTCACATGGCAATCTCATCTGTCACCTGCAGCAAATTCCTGACTGAAGCCGGTTTGCTGGTTGGTTCGGTCCACCTGGCAACTCCCACCCCATCAGGCCACATCTCTCTTTCCTCTTCCCCACCACGTGTCTCTTTCTATATCATCACACTGTTCTAGTGTGTCATCACACGTCTAGTATCCTCATCAGAATCTTATGTTTGGAGCCTCTAGGCTGCGCTGCCCTTCTCCGTGTTCTGCCTGGAGTGCCGACTCCAGACCCCGATTTCACTCCCAGGCAGTTGTCTATGTCTCTCCCAGCAGCACCCTGCCCTGCAGACGGTGCATCTCTGTGTCTAGCAGCAGTTCTAGTTCCAAAACAACAGAGTAGCTGAGACTAGACTAAGTCACCCAAAAGCAAAGGTGATGTTATAGAGGAAGGAAACCGGGAAAGGAAACAGGGCATGAGGCTTTGTAAGCACCTGAAAACACCCAAGTAGCTAGGACTTAAAGAGACAGAAGGTGGTAGTTGTGTGACATTTCCTTTGGTTGGTGCTGACTCCTCGGCTCCATGTCCTCTGGGCAGGAGAGTTGGAGGCACCAAGCAACAAACAGTTCTGAGAGACAGAGGGAAGGCAGAGTGGTAACTGATATTTGTTTGACGGATAGATGGATAAATGGACAGGTGGAAAAACAGATGCTTGGATGGATGGTTAAACATATGATTGGATAAACGGACAGATCAATGGATGGGTAGATGAATAAAGGGAGGGATGGACAGAAGGATGGATGGACAATAGGTGGATGTCTAAAAAATAGATATAGATGGGTGGGTAATAAATGACAGGGTGGATGAGTAGATGGTGTCTGGATACATGGATAGATGGAGGAACAGGAGACTGCATAGATTAGACTGTGTAGATGAATGAATGAATGAATGAATGAATGAATGAATGAATGAGTGGTTGTATAAATGATGAGTGGGTAGAGGGAAGGTCGTGCCTCTATAGTTTCCTCTGAGCCTGTCTGGATCTGAAGTAAGAAGACCCAGGACGCAGGCTTTGTGAACAGCCCACAGCCTGGGTCCTTACTGTTTACCTGAAGATGGCTTGGAAGCAGGCTCTGGACATGCACATCCTCAGCCATCAGGGCCTGTGGACCAGCACACCCTCAGCCAGCAGGGCCTGTGGACGAGCACACCCTCAGCCAGCAGGGCTTGTGGCTCTTCTGTGCCTTTGATTGTCTCTTAACCGCAGCCACTTTCCTTAAACCCTCTGCTAATTGCAGTAAGCAGTGATAAGTAGATTTCTGGGGCACGTCTTAAGGCCCTGCTGCCTGGGCTGTGCCTGCAGGGCCAGGGGCTCCACTTGGCTCTTCAGAGCCCACCTCATACCTGAGTCCCCAGCTTTGAAGCTGCTTCACTGCCTGGAGGCTCTCCGCCTCAGGCCATTTACAGAGCCAGGGCCTGTGAAGCTAAAACAGTTTGATGTGTAATTGCAGGAGGAAATGGGGAGCCCGCTGAGCATGGCAGGATGGAGTGCCTTCTCACCCTTCCCATACAGCGCTGCTTGCTGCAATTGCCAGCAGATGCGCACCGTAGGCAGAATGGTGACATTTTTCATGGGCTGCCGTTTTCTGAATCAACACTGCAATGGTGTGATTAGAGGAGGGAGGGAGGAAACAATCCCAGCCTCACCAGCCACAGAGCAATCCTAGGTCCTGTGTCCTGCCTTATCACCCGCTGTACCCTGTGAGATGCAGCAGCTCCCTCTGCATTACCCCTCACATTACCTGAAAATTGAATTACATAAAGTTCATTGCACTCCTCCCAAATGCTCCTTGGTTCTCATTTAACCAAAAGTGTGTTCTTTACTTCTCATGGGTGAAGAAACAGAAGGAAGCTGGGGCATTTACGTGCCAACAAACCCCATGCCTCAGGCAGCCCTGTGGAAGGAGTGCGTATCCAGTTGCCCTCCATGGCAAGATTCTCCTGCATCCTTCCCAAGGGACAGGTACTACCCTCGGCACTACCAGGGTTGTAGCTGGGGCTGTCTCCTACCTGCTTGTTGTATGTGGACTTCATGCTTCTAATCAAAGTTACATGTGACCACAAAAGCATGGTAGGAGCTGAGCCTGGCACCCACCCCTGATGCCCAGCACTTAGAAGGGAGAGGCAGGATGATCAGGAGTTCAAGGCCACCTTCAATAACATAGCAACTGTGAGGCCAGCCTGGATCACATGAGACCACTCTGAAAAATAAAAAACAATAGATAGTAAAGTTGAATGTTCACAAAGGGGGCTGATATGTGGGGGCACCCCACACGGGAGGAGTAGGATAGGTGGGAGAGGGGATAGAGGGTGAGAGGTTGGAGGGAGTGGGCTGTGATAGGAGATGTGACTTGAATAAATAAATGTTCAATAAAAAAGAATATTCAAATATAATTTTTTAAAAGTTGAATGTTCATTGTAATAGTGTTCTGAAAATCAGATGCCACCCCCAACACACACACATACACATGCACACACACACATACACACGCGCACACACACATGCACACCTATTCTGCTGGCTGAATGTGTTTGTTGTATGTTCATCTGTCCATGGGTGCTGGTGTCATGAATTGAATCTGAAATGTCCCTGCCGGCTCATGTTTTGAACACTTTTCTGGCTGTTGGTCCTGTTTTTGGAGCCTGTTGAATCTTTAGAAGTTGGAACCTAGAGGGAAGAAGCCGGTACCTGAGGCAGACAGTGGAAGTTGCAGCCAGGTCCATGTTTCTGGTCCAGCGCCCTCTGCTTCCTAGCCTGCTACCATGTGAATGCTGCACTCCCACAGTTAACTCTGCAAGGGCTTCCCCATCAATGAATCAATCCTTCTGAAATCAAGAACCAAAATACACCCATCCTCTCTTAGGTAGCTAATCCCCTACTGTAAATAAAGCTTCTCTGGGTCTTCAAATATAAGCTACCCTCCTGGTGTTTTTCCTGCTGGGAGCAAATGTGTAGGTGTGGTAACTTGGTTCCACAGCAGAAAATGTTCAAAGAATTAACTGTGGTTTCCCAAACTTTCCAGAGCACTCTCCGTTCCCAGCTCCTTCCCATCTTCTTCGCACAGGGTGGTCAGGCCTTTCAATGACAGCTTTTCCAGTGAGTGTGGTGAAGACTCACTGTCCTTCGTGGGCCTCTTTTCTGGGACTTGTGATGTCAGGCACCTTCCCTGGTCTCCTTGGGTGTTTGTGTCTCTCCTTTTCTGTTTTCATTTCAGTTTTTCATCCACTCTTAAGTTGCACTGTTAGAGACAGAGTATGTGTATATTACTTGCTTTCAGTTGCTGTGATAAAAGGCCATGATCAAGTCCACAGGAGAAAGATTTTTCGCTGGGCTTAAGGTTCCAGGGGGTTGAATTCCAGAATGGCAAGGAAGCATGGCAGACAGAGCAAGAAGCCAAAAGCTCACGCCTTTCATTGCAGGCACAAGGCAGAGGGAAAGCGAAGTGGAAATGGGCCAAGACCTTCATCTCAAAGCCCACCCCCAGTGACATACTTCTTACTGCAAAGCCACGCCTCTTAAGCCTCTCCAAACAGTGCCACCAACTGTGAACCAAGTAAATGCTTGAGACTATGGATGTCTTAGTCACTGTTCTATTGCTGTGAAGTGACACCATGATCACAGAAACTCTTATAAAAGAATGCATTTAACTGGGGCTGGCTTACAACTCAGAGGTTTAGTCCATTACTATGGCAAGGGGCCCAGCAGCACACAGGCAGACATGGTGCTGGAGAAGGAGCTGGGACCTCTACAGCCAGATCCTGCAGTAGGAAGAGAGAGACACTGGGCCTGTCTTGGTCCTTTGAAACCTCAAAGCCTACCCTCAGTGACACACTTCCTCCAACAAGGTCACACCTCCTAATCCTTTCAAATAGTGTCACTTCCTAAGCATTCAAATATATAAGCCTATGAGGGTCATTCTTATTCAAACCGCTGAAAGACAGAGACTCACAGAGGGACAATGACAGAAAGAATAGATGATAGATTAGATAATTAATGGAAACATAATTGGATGGATAGATAGATAGAAAGATGTAGATTTGATGATAGATAAATGATAGACGATTAGGAGATAGATGATTGACAGATTAGTCTGTACATGCATTTATGATAGATACATAGTAGGTAGATAGGCAATAAATTGATATTCATTGAGGGTGGGTGCACACACATACTTTTGGGTTTTGTTTTGTAGGTTTTTTTCTTCCATCTGTATTTGTCTTAGCATTTTCTTAGGGCTATGTTTTAAAGAGTGGAAGTCCTAACTTGGATAGAACCCATACCCAGTTCTTTTACTGTGGTCCATGCTTTTCATGCTCTGGCTGGGGACTGTGTTTCACTCCAAGGTCACCACCCCTTTTCTCCCCATTTCCCACCCCATGTATCACTGCTCTAGATGTACATTCAGACCTAGGGTTTGTGCTGTGCCTAGTGTGTGGAATAAATTCAGGTCCAGTGTTCTTTTGTCTTTTCATTCTCCATGTGGACACAAAATTACTTAGGCCTTATTTGTTAGAAAAACTGTTCTTACCTATGGAGTTGCCCTTTCAGGTTTGTTAAACCATGACCAGCCTTCTGTGAGTAGCTGGCCTCTGATCACTTCATTCTGCACATTGGGTGCCTTCCTACTGTACATACCTCCTGTTCTCATTTGTGTCTCCCAGGGAGACAAAAGAGTGTGCACCATCCAGCTACTTCCTTTTCAAAATCACTTTGGCTCTTCTAGGCCATTTACATTTCTCTATTACAGAATCCTCTTGTCGATTTTAGAAAATAAAACCTGCTGGAATTTTGATTGGGAATGTCAAGATCTCTCTTGAAAATCACTTCAGTTCACAGTAAAATGCAACCTGCAACAGTTTGGGTGTGGAGCCCTGTGTGCATGGTAGGGCAAAGAAGAGGGAGGCTGGGGTGCAGGGCTCTGGGGAGAAAAAGAAAAGACCTGTGAGAGTCTGTGGTGCTAAAGAGAGCCCTGGGATAACTGGGGACCCTCTGCAGGTGCCCATTCATATTAATTACTTAGGCTACTTGAACCTAATGTATGTGAGAAGACCTGTTTATGGGATGAGTTAAATGAAGTGTGGTTCCCCAGTGGGTGGGCTACAGAGCCTCACAGAGTCACAGAGCCTGGCTTGTATAGCCACACTCCTGCCTATCTTGCAGTGATTCTCATGTCACCACGGCCACTGTAGTGACCTGTAAAAGGTGTAGTATTCAGTAGCCGACTGTTCTACCTTCTAACAATGAATATTCACATTGCAGCATGATGTTGTGGTTTATGATGGTGCCAGGCTGCCATGCTTGATAGTTTGAACTGCTGACTTAACAAAACCTGGACTCATCTGGGAAGAGAGTCTTAAGGAAGAGCTAAGGTTGGCCTGTGGGCGTGTCTGTGGGAGATCGTCTTGATTGCTGATTGATGTATGAAGACCCAGCCCGCCATGGGCAGCACCATTCCCTAGGCAGGAGATCCTGGATAGTATAAGGGAGAAGAAAGCTAGCTGAGAGCAAGCAAACAAGTAAGCAAGCAGGCCTGCTGAGTGCCTTTAAATCTCTCTGCTCTTGACTGAGGATTGATGTGATGAGTTGCTTGAGTTCTTGCTTTGACTTCCTTCAGTGTTGGCAGTAACATGCAATGTTGAGCTAAATAAGCCCTTTCTCCCCTATCTTGCTTTCTGCCCTGATATTTTTATCACATCCATAGAAATGGAACTGGAACAGCCACCGTCCTAGCTATGCTGATACACATATGACCCACAGGCCACAGTTTGAACACACCTGCCAGAACAAACTGCTCTCTGGTTCTGCCCAGTGGCTGATGCTAGTATCCATGGTTACTCCCACTTCCCCGGGTGTCTAAGACCACACCAGCCAGGAGTGCATAGAATTAACTCACCTGGGAGCTTCATCTTGGATGGCGGCCCAGGTCAGGACTGGCCTGCCTCTCATACCTGTTTAGTTTCACTGAATGGGCCATTAGATTTTGCATGATCTAATTTAGCCAGGCTCTATGAAGACATTGCACAAGCCAGACCCCTCTGTCTCTGCTATTTGAGAGAATAATACATCCATAGGAGAATTCATTTGCAACTCTAAGCCCCCAGTTAAAGATACCTCCAGGGACCAACGTGGGTAATTTGTAGAACATTCCGATCCATTTATGAGATAGATTGCAGCTTGCAACGCCCAGCAAGGCCCAATCAGGCTGCTTCAGAGAAGGCATCCATGTAACCCAGCTCTCCTCGGGGAAGGAGTGGAGGCACCAGGGAGAGCTAAACAGTCAAAACTACAGTGCAAATTGCTTTCATGGCTCAGGTCCTGGGACCAGGTCCCTCCCTCGCCTTTATCGAAGCACATTAGTGAGCTTCATAAAGGCTTAAGGCAAAGGAACCTTAATTTCCAGCCCCAGCCCACCTCTTCTCTCACAAGTCGGCTTTCTCCTGGGTGTGACAGCAGACAGGGGACACTGGGCCAAGCTGCAGCTGTTGAGTCCTGGCCAGCAACTTGGGGAGGACCCCTGTGAGGGGTCCTACCTGCCACATTCCTGCCACTCTCCTCTGCTGGCTTCCTGTCTTGTGGCCCCCGTGTGGATTATTTATAATCTGGGCTCCACAATGATTCCAGACAGACAGACAAAACAACTGGTCTGACTCTCCCTTTTCCTCAGGACACAGACACTGCCACGTGTGGCTGCCCCCACCCTCCTCACATTGTGTTAATGTGTCCTTCACTCAAGTCAAGTGGTGGGGAAAACGGGACTTCCCTTCTGAGGCCACAGAGCTGGGAATTAGTGACCGTCACTCCTGTCTGGTAGCTGTGACCCACTGGGCACACATGATCTCTGCGGAAATCCCCCTTACTGAACACTGGGGCTCCCCAGAGCAGCGAGTGCTGCTGCAGAGAAGCAACCACTCAGAGCTGCAGGTCACCTGCCCCAATGGGGCCATTGGCTCTAGGGTGCTGACCAGCTCAGCCACATTTAGGACTCCCAGCAAGTTCCAGGGAAGAATGGGACTATGTTAGATGGCAAACTAGAGCCAGAGTCTGAGCAGGGCAGGGCATGACCTACAGATCTCAACCTGGGACACACCCTTGTCACAGTCAGTTCCATAGAGATCTTACTGTCTTCTGGCTCCTGAAAAGTCTCCTGTAATTCAGGTGGTTTGGGCTTTTTTGCCCAGCAGGGATGGGTGCTAAACCTTTGGATTTGACTTTCCCTTAGGGGCCTCCACACAGGATGAAGCCTGGACATTCACTGGGAAGCTACCAGAGGGGTCCCTAGTCTTTAGGACATGTCATGAACACGGTTTTGAAAACGCCAGCGACCCCGGTGGTGTGAGCTGAGTATCTATTGGCCCAGTGCTGGCTCCTGGTAGGATGGTCCATACCCCTAGGTCTCTGGAGCCCTTCTCGCTGGGCATGTTGTGGATGAAGCTGGACCTTCCTCTGTGTCCTGAGCCCAGCTCACCTTTCCCAGTCCCCTCCGGAACTTGGCATGTGCCATTCCTTCTGCCTGAGAACCCTTCCACGGCCTGGTCAATGCTGCCCATCCTTCCTGTCTCAGCTCACGTGTCACTGCTCTATCTCATCCCTAAACACCACCTTGGAGATCTCTTCGGCCATGACATGTACAGCTGTGGCCTCCTTCCCACTCGCTCCAGCCTCTGGTACTCTACAGGGAAAGTGACCAAGGACTCTGAAATCACATCTACTTTTGAGGTCAACCCTCATTTCTGAACAACAGGTTGCAAACCCTGAAGTTACCACAACCCTTGTGGGATGCTAATTTTGTGGAACCTGTCAGAGAACTCAGGAACACTGTAGACTCACTGTTTTAATCATCCATGTGTGTAGGGCTAGATTTGCACAGGGGGGCGGTGGCTCTATCAGCTTCCTGTAGTTCCCTCTTTATCTGCCAGGGGGCTCCACTGGGCCTTGGTGTCTAAAGTTCCCAGAGGATCTATCACATAGGCAAAATTGGTTAGCTTTCCTGACAGGGTGGAACCTCATCTCAGCCTTTGGGGCCAGGCTGGCTCAGTCTCCAGCTGTGCCCAGCCCCCCCCCAAAAAAACCCATAGGGGCCAACAGTGAGTCACCTCATTAGCATAACAAAGACACTCCCACTTCTCAGGAAATCTCAAGGGTTTGAAGAAGCTCATGCCAGGACCCTGGAACAGAGAGCAAATTCTTTGGGACACAACAGCAGGGCTGTTTCCTTCTTGCCTGCTTTGCCCTCTAGAGAACTCAGGAAGGATAGGACCCTGCGGCACTTTGCCCACTTCTGTGTGCACAGTGGTCTACATACACACATGCATGCTTATATGCATGCATGCATTCGATGCAGGCACACCAGGCCTACATACATAAACGTTTATGGATTTGAGTGTATTAAAGTGTAGTAGCTACTTACAACCATACAAGTGTGCAGAGTACATCACTTGCAGCAGGGCCTACATATATGCTTACTTACATGCTCACATTTGTATACATTGCTTGCTCCCGTGTGTGTTCCCACTTGCCTGTCATATACAATATGTACCATGTGTGCACCCATGCCATATGGAGCCTGTCACAGGGTGGTGTTCCCTAATTCTAGCATTCAAAGGAGGCAGCCAGTGAGCCAGCAGTAGACAGGTCACACTGGCCAGTGAGATGTACCTAAAAGAGGACCAGTGTGTGTCCCAGGCAGCCCACCAGCCCCTTCCTTTCTTACTTTTTTGTTTGTTTGATTTTTGAGACAGGGTCTCATATGCATCTGAGGTTGGCCTGGAATCTGTAACTTACAGCAATCCTCCTGCCTCAGCTTTTCATGTGTTGGGCTCACAGGCATGCACCACCATACCCAGCTGTATCCCTTGCTCTCTCTTTGTTGATTTTCCAGCAGGGAAATGGCTGTTCAGAATCCGGGGCCCCCGAAGAAGAAGCCTGCCTATTTACCTTCACATACTTTTTTCCCTTCCTGGCATATGTTATTTTCCTCTGGCAAGATACCTGTTTTCTTTGGAACGGTGCTCACAATGATAGCATTTAGTCACAGAAATAGCAGCTGTCCTTTTCTCCGGTGACACAGCAAAACGCTGTGGCTCACAAAGCACCTAGTTTCCTTCCCGCGGACTCAGGGCACCCTCTCGCTGGGCGCTGATTAGTAAATAAGCTAGGTAGCCTCCAGTCATCCCATCCAAGAGGGGCTGCAACCAGACCTTCAGCAGCAGGGACCTCCAAAGAAGAGAGCTGTGCTGGCTGCCTTTTCAAAACAGGTCTTCTGCGTGTGCAGAAAATGGGACCAGGCAACTGTGCTGCCTCTCTGGGTGATGTTCCTCGCTTCTACCATGAAGCTTAGTGTACACTGTTTAAAAGAGACTAAGTCTCCAGATGCCCCATAAAACCTCCCTGTGTGGCCCAGCCCCTTCTGTTGGTACACCCTGAACATTTTGGGTCCATGGACCTCCCTTGGCCCACAGATGATGGTTTTAGGAGATGGCCATTTCCACTTGGAGCAGAAGTCAGTTAGCTGTTCCCACGAAGGACCTCACAGTCTGCAACAGGCCTGGGGACCATACTTCCATCACACCATACTAGACAGGTAGAGAGGTGAGACACTGGCAATACCTAAGCAAGGCTAGCCCAATGATGTCCCAGGGCTGTGGCTCAGCAAGCCTGATCTAGGTGTCCACGTCAGACAAGTCTCCCACTCATACCCCTGTTGGATCAAAATGTCCCACCTATGCCTTGGAATCAAGGCCAAGAACCTGGAGATGTCTCACTGCTTTCAGAAACAATTATGGTCTGGCACGATAGCTCAGTGTTAAGGTAAAGGCAAGGCATTGCTGTCAAGCCTAAAAGCCTGAGTTCCAACCCTGGGGCCCCTGTGGTGGAAGGAGAAACTAACTCAGGCTAGGTGTCCACTTGAGCAAGTTGTCCTCTGATCTCAACACATGCACTGTGACACGTGCACACACACATACACACACATATACATGCGCACACATGTGCATGAACAAACAAATAGAATAAATACATAACAATTATATTAACATAAAATTCAGTAAACCCAGAAGGACGAAAACAGGGCTCCCCCAAAGAAATCTGCATTAGAAACCGAAAATCCAAGCAGTGTGCAATCTGGCAACATTGCTTCTGAAGAAGCTGGAAAGCCTTTCTGTGGAGTTTCGGCTTTGTGGTGCGTGTTTTGTTCTCCTTGAGAGAGCCTCATAAATCAATTGGACACATTTCGCTATAAAAGAAATATTGTATGTGTGGAGCACTTTCTTGAAGATTTCTCTCTTTTATCCAGGGTTTTGTGGAAGTACAAAATGTCCTGTGGATCTAATGAGTTGGCCACAGTCCTTGGCTGTGGATACTGAATATCACTGTTTATGCAAAACTTGAGTGTCAGAGCTTCGTTTGGGTGGACAAGCTGAGGAAAGTAGCCCCAAAAACATGGTATGTGAAAAATGAATGTTCCAGGTGTCAAAAAAAAAAACTTTGGGAAAACTTTGCAACCAATCCTGAGAGGATAATAATTGGCCAGGGACAGCATCTAGAAGCTCACCCCAGCAAAGACAGATCCTGTTGTCCGTAGGAAATTGATGGCACCCCCAAGAGTGCAGAAGGAAGCTGCATGAAGGAGTTGCATTGTTTTCATGGTGCAGATAGGTGGTTTATTTTTCCTCCCAGACTAGCACAGGCTTCTGTGTTGACTGCTCTGATGGGATACATTTTTAACTTTTAAAAGACTTGTCTCTTCTCTGAAAAATACTTTGACTTTTTGTCAAAATGGTCAAAACAATCTCCATGCTTGAAGAGGTGTGATTTGAAGGAGCATGTCTGTCTTTTAAAAACAAGTGCTGGAGATGAGCATTGATGTGTACAGTGGTGCAGGCATGGGGTAACATATGTGGGGTATTCTGTAACATACATGGGGTGTTCTGTAACATGTGTGGGGTATTCTGTAACATACATGGGGTATTCTGTAACATGCGTGGGGTGTTCTGTAACATGTGTGGGGTGTTCTATAACATGCGTGGGGTGTTCTGCAACATGCATGGGGTATTCTGTAACATGCATGGGGTATTCTGTAACATACTTGAAGTATTCTGTAACATGCATGGGGTATTCTGTAACATACATGGGGTGTTCTGTAACATGCATGGGGTATTCTGTAACATATGTGAGGTATTCTGTAACATACATGGGGTATTCTGTAACATACATGGGGTGTTCTGTAACATGCATGGGGTATTCTGTAACATATGTGAGGTATTCTGTAACATACATGGGGTGTTCTGTAACATGCGTGGGGTATTCTGTAACATACGTGTTCGAGCACAGAGCTTTTCAACAGACAATGGTTCCTGGCTCTGTGGTTCTGATGGAGAGGGGTTCCACCTAGGCTGTCTCTACCTGGAGTTTCTCATGCTTTTGCCCTGACTTGAGACTTGGCCTGGGTTTATCCCAAGCTGTGACTAGCCTGAGTTCATTCATTCTGGCTCAGAGTCCCAGGAGTTTCTATCCCTGCTCAGCTGGATGCATTGTTTCTGGGCCTGTGACAGGCCAGAGCATCTTGATGGACAGGGTTTTTGGAGGAAAGGTACTTACCTCACAGTGGCCAGAAAGCAGAGGGAGACAAGAAGGAACTAGAAGAGCGTGGGTCCAGTGCCCTCCTTCCTCCAAACAGGCTCCATTTCCTGTTCCCACCACTGCCCAATAATGCCATCTAATAACAAATCCATTGGTGAACTAGTCCAGCAGATCGTTCAAATGACTAATCAAGATCCAGTCATTTCCCAAAGCCCTGCCTCTTATCATTGCTCTGGGGTCAAGCCTTCAACACATAAGTTATGTGTTGACAGAACTCAACACATGGATGACAATCATACCTAAAGCTTAACTGTCAGCCTTACTATACCTGTCTGTATTGCAGAGAGCCCACAGTGATTGCAAAGTGAGAGGCGAACAGACAAGTGTGGGTTGCCACAGAGATGACCCCTGGGGATGGCAAGATGGCTCAGTGGGTAGAGGTACCTGTTGCAGAGTTTGATTCCCAGGACCTGTGTGGTAGAAGAAGACAACAAGGTTGTGCAGATTGGACTCTTGCACGTTGTCCACACTTGTGCATGGCATCCACGCACATAAATAAATGATGTTAAATTAAAGTAAAATAAAGTAAAAGCAAGGGTGGCCACAGGGTTTCTAGGAGCTGCAAAGGCCATCTCCATGAGAGGACCAAGGAGTTGTACCCACACAGGTGACCACAGAAGAAGCCAAGATGTGTTAAGCCAGCAGTAGGGGTGAAGAGGTTCATTAGGATAATTACTGAAACATGAATGAATAAAAGCGCCCATTCAGGAGACAAGTATAGCCACTCCTGACAGCAGGGTTCTGGGTGGGAGTCTCAGTCTGTGATAAGAGCCCCCTTGGCTTCCTGGCACTTTTTGTAGGAACTTAGCCAAAGGAAATGATCTCTACCTGATTCATCTTTCATTCCAAATGCTAGCTTGTGGTTGCCATTATAACCCAAATACAATTAGATATAAAATACGACATCCTGTCCTGAAAAACTTTAGTTTTGATTTTCTTTTTTTTCTTTTTTTTTCCTTTATTTTTTATTTCTTCAAGTTACATCTCAATAGCAGTCCCCTCCCTATTCCCCCTCCAGTCCCACCCTCCCACCCTCAACCCCCCATCCTCTTCCCTTTTTTTTTCTTTTAAGTTTAAGGTATATCTTATTTCCCCCTACAGTTTCTCCTTTCAGTCCAACAAATGGCTCTTTCTCTTATAATAATAAATACAATACAGTACAACAGAGGTAATTAGGCCACAGTTATGAGGGTTATATGGCTTAACGTACATTCCCAATGACCAGTCCATATGTATTTGGTACCTGACTTTAACATTCTACTATCTAAACATCTCCATGAGTTTAAAGTTCTCTATCTGACTCAACATTCATACTAACTTGCAACACAATTTTAAAAGTATCTTCTTAGATGTATAACACTCTCTTGACTCCTAAACAACTCAAAATTTAATTATGAGACTTTATCTATCTGTTCTTCAATCACCTCAGAGACCTGAGAGGGATAAATATATCTGATTTTATAGGAAGTACAGTGTCTGCAGCTTCCCAAACTAAGAAATGACATACCAGTGGCTGCCTAGACAGTCCCCATTTTCTCTCCATACATTACAGCATCGCTCTTCAGTCGTTTGGCCCCGCTTCTCTGACAGACATTGATTGTAGAGCAGGGGTTATGAAGGACTTACCTACCCTGTCTTGGCAGAGCTAGGCTGTCGACTTACCTGCTTCCAGGTTTTGTCCTTTTTGGACAGCATTCTGTCTACAGTTGGAGCAAGGGGCTTTTCCTACCAAGAGATAGGCTTGCGACTAATTCAATCATCTCCCACTGGAGATTCTTCATTGCTCATCTTCTACTTGGAGGAGAATAGGGGGTGCTGTCAGGAGTTGATATGTCTTGATATAAAAAAAATCTAAAGTTGTGAAAACATCTTTGAATGCCATATTCTACAGATCTCTTGAGGTTTTTGAAGAGGCCCTATCTATCTCTTATATTAGGGTAAGCAGATGTTGCTTGTCTCTTAGCAGGTTTATTTCTGATTAGCTTAGCAAGTAACTATAATAGGCTGTCATAGTACCTAACAGAATGACTGGCTTGCATAACCATTAGTTTGCATTTCTTAATTATCCTAAACAGTTCAAGACAGTTAGTAGTAAAAGGCCGAAACATCACATTTCATTTTTTTTCTTTACCTCCTAACCCTTCCATCCCATTTCTCTGGGGTGGGGTGTCCTTATATAACAGTCCCTCATCTCAGTTGAGAGGTCGTATGAGGGCCAAGAGCCTCTTCATTCATTGGGGATCTATGAAGCAGTACCATCAGTGAAAAGTGTCTCATTGCCTGGGAGAGAGAACTACTAAACAAACAAATCAATAAGCATACAATAGATAAAAAAGACTAAAAAATAGAAAAAATATAACTAATATATAAATAATAAATAAAAAATAAAAATTAAAAATAAGAAGTCTATGTCCAAGTTCCCTTTGGTGTGTTAGTTTTAGTATTGATACCTTCTACTATATAGCTAAAATCCTACTATAAGTGAATAGATGCCTTATGTGTCCTTCTGAGTCTGGGTTAGTTCACTCAGGATGAGCTTTTCTAGTTCCATCTATTTGGCTGCAAATTGCATAATTTCATTGTTTCTGATAGCTGAATAATATTCCATTGTGTAGATGTACCACAGTTTTTTAACCCATTCTTCGGTTGAGGGACATCTGGGTTGTTTCCAGTTTCTAGCTATTACAAATAAGGCTGCTGTAAACATAGATTTTGATTTTCTATATGAAGTACTAAGCAAATATTTGGTTTACCATGAGCCTCGAACCCCAGCTGTGAGGGAATTTGCTGAGTCTCAGAGTTGAAGGCTCAATGATGGGATCTCTGAGGTTCTGTAATCCCTCCAGTACAACTGGGAATTCTGGCTTCTCCTCATTCTTGGCTCCCATAGGCCAGGACTGTTGTTAGAGTTTCAGCAGGTGCCCTGGTGCCTCTGGCTTCCATGCTGCCTTCCTGAGACTGGTGAGAAAGGGGAGATCTGGCATCCACTTCTTGGCTAAGCGCTGCCACCACAGGACAGTAAGTGTGTAGTTATGGAAGAATCCAGGTCAGCATGTCTACGTGCAGACTGCTCCCATGGAAAATGTTAAGCAATCAGCAAAGACCTCAGCTCTGAACAGAAGTTTCTTTTGAGTTCAGATGTAACTTCAAAGATATTGCCCGTCTTGGGGTAAAAACAATTCAGTTATTCGTATATTTCAGAGGAAGGAGCGAGGCCTTAGAATTTCCAGACCTGCACCTTGTGAGCTTCTTGTGAACTGTACCCAAAAGCTTCTGAAACAGCAGGCCTGAAGTACAGCCTGCAGGAGCACACCCTGTTGCTGTCCCACCTGCCTTGAAGGAGGCACCAGACTGTTCTCCTGGGAGACTAGGGCCAGATAAAACTGGATTCCACAATGGGTTTTCCCTGATTTGGGAGACACAGAGCTGGACTAAGCACCTGGCTGGAAGAGCCAGCTGAGACTCCAGATCTCTGTTGGAGCTGCCAATTACACCCACTCCAGCTGAGAGGAAGGCTGCTGTCTCTCTGTGTCATGCTTCTGCTACCTGGCCCTACTGTGGACACCACATACATCCAGGTTCATACCTACTTACCAAGTGAGTGGAATTAGGAGGTGGGACTCCCAGAAGTGATTAGAGGGCTCTCTACCCTGGCTCACTGCATTAAAGCTCTTTGCAAAAAAGGCCCTGGAGAGTTGCCTTACCGGTTTGTCCCTTGTGAGGGCCACCAGGAGGCACTATCTCACCTAACCTGCCCGTATTGTGATCTTAACTTTCCTGACCTCCTCTGCCTTTGTTTATTTTACAGTAGTGAGGCTCAAACATAGATTTTGTGCCTGTCAGGGATTGGACAAGGAAGCCCTGCTCCTGTGTTCTCAGTTCTTTTTTTCCTTTTTCTACATTGATAGGTAATGAGCCCAGGGCCTCCTGCCTGCTACTCACTCTTCTTTCTTTTCTAGATTTTTTTTTACTTTAGTTTATTTGTATGAGTGCTCTGAAGCATGTATGTTTGTGCACCATGTGTGGCCAGTGCCACAGAGATCAGAGAAGGGAGTAGTATTCACTGACACTGGAGTTATGGATAGTAGTGAGTCATCATGTGGGTGCTAGGAATTGAGGCCAGGTCTTCTTCAAAAGCAGCAAGTACACTGAACAACTGAGCTTTTTCCCCTGTCCCAATTTTACTTTTAATTTTTTGAGACAAGATCTCACTTAAGTTGAACAGACTGGCCTTGAACTCATTCTGGAGCCCAAGCTGGCCTTGAACTTGCCATGTTCCTGCCTCAGCCCTTCATGTGGCTGACATTACAGGTCTCTACCACAAGAAACAGCCTTTTTGGTTTAGAAAAGATCCAGTCTAGGGCATTTTCTTATAGCACACCGAGCAGGGTAGGCAGTGTATAAGACTGGATTGTTCCATTTGCTGGGCAGACAGGGGTCTTCCTTGCATACTTGCATACTGGGGGATATGACCTGAGAAAAACACAGGCAAAGAATAAGCAATCACACCCATCCAGACCAGGCTGTAGTGGCTAAGTTTGTGCTTCAGGAAGAAGCCGATCCACACTTGAAGGCCAGGTGCCTCAATACTGGTCCAGCACACACTTCTGGAGCAGTGACTGCAATCTCCAGTGTCCCTGTTTAGCATGATGGATTGTACCCGTCCCTGCTAAACTGAGCATTGAAGGAGAATTTACTCAAGACGAATTTAAGGAGAGTCAGCGCATGTCTCATAAACCCCGACACTGGGAACAGGGCCTGCCCGTGCTGATGTGAGGACCATGGTGCTGCTGAGGTGGCCCCTCTCCTCCCCGACACAAACACATCCCCGCACTTGCCCCCTAGAACTGGTCACTAAGAGGAACTTTTTCCTCACCCATGTCACAGTGACGAAAAGCCTCATATTCCCGATGCTAAACTTCCTATTATGAAAGTGCTTAGGGTTTAGAGAGTGGTGTTTCAGGGCTGAGAAGATGGTTCTGTGGGGAAAGTGCCACTGTCCAAGTATGAGGGTGTGAATTCAGATGCCCAGGACCCACGGAAAAGCCAGGAGCCCAAGTGGAGCCGAAGCAGGCAGATCTCTGGAGCTTACTGGTCAACCAGCCTAGCCACTCAATGATCATGAGGTTCTGTGAATGAGCCTGGCCCAAGAACAATGTAGAGAACATTGTGGAAAGAAGGCAACCGATATCAACCTCTGGGCTCCATGCACATGCACACACATGTACAGACATATAGGAACATATATACATCATCACATACTCATCTGTGTGCATGATTTTGAGACTCCTAAAAGTCAAGCATAACTCAGAAGGCTGAGGCAGGAGAATTGCCAAAATTTTGAGCCAACCTTGGCCTAACAGTAAGTTCCATGTCAGCCAGGGCTACAGAGCAAGATCCTGTCTCAAAACAAACCACAGCAAAAGAGAGCTCAGGGCAGTGCTGCAGAAGGGGTCCCAGGGGAAATCAAAGTGGGGTTGTTGAGTGGCACACTCCCAGATCCTTCACTTTGGGGCGGTGTGTTAAACTGCCCTTGGACGCAATGTCACACATGGAGCAATCCTCAACTAAGCCTGAGCCATATGGCTCGACGGCTTCTCCGAGAAGCAAGGGTATGGAGCAGGTGGTTGCTACCCCAGGCCCTTCCATTAAAGAAGTAGCAACGAGTTTCATGCAGATAAAAACACACTCCGTGGACAGGCCTTTCTCCAGTCTGACCACAAATCTTCCTACTGTAGCTTCCTCGGACTTGGCACCCTTAACATCAAGGGCAGGATGGTTCTCTGTGGTGGGGATGTGTCTATACTGTCCTGTGTGCTGTGTCTCTGGGTTCCTCCCCCTCCACATCCTTCACCCTAAGTAATGTTTGTCTCCGCTAGCTCCAGACACAGACATGTGTCTCCCAGAGCCTGGTGAGAACTGAAGCTTCAAATGCGTTTTCTGTCTGTTGACTGCTTTATAATGTGCCATGTGTTTGAGAGCCCCATACCCCTAGTGTGAAAAGTTCCGTGCCTTCCCCCAAAGCCACTGCGCCCTTGCCACAGTGCACCCAATGCTCGCTAATTGGTGCAGTAAATATTCCGGAGCCTGCCTTGTTATGCCAGAGTCATTTGGAAATCAGCTCTGAGACGTGGCTGCTATTTTAGGGATCATCTCACATCATCTGCTGTTTGGTGTCAAACCCGAGCCGCGGTTACTTAACACTGATTAATAAATGGCAGGTTGTCAGCCTGGCTGAGAACATGCTTCCAGGAGCCATTGTTCTTTTAAATTAAAACATTTAAACATTTAAATCCAGGGCTGGTTCTGGTAGCTCACTCTAATTATTCCTTTTGTCTTAGTCTACCTTTCTTCTTGGATCACGCAGCTGTCACGCCAAGGTACCTGGAGTTGAGCACCATGGCCCTTTCCCTGGTATCTACTGTTACTTTCATAAGGAAAGCTAGAAGTCAAAGGAGACAGACGTCTGGCTAAGTTATTAACACACACAGCTCTGGGAGCTGCACCTCATAGGAATTAAAATGTGAGCTCAACTTGTAGACTAGGTGTTCCCTGGCTCTGTGTGTGTGTGTGTGTGTGTGTGTGTGTGTGTGTCTGTATGTATTGATGTATTTGTACCTGTGTCTCTGTGTATCTGTACATCTCCAGGTTCTTGCATATCTCTATATGTATATATATATGTATTTCTATATGTCTGTGTATTATCTTTACATGCATGCATGCTTATATTTTCCTGTGTATATGTTTGTGTTTATCTTTACATGTCTGTAAATGTGTTCCTGTGTGTATCTTTAGATGCATATGTGTTTCTGTATGTATGCCTGCATGCATCTCTATGCATGTATATATGTATGTATATGTTTCTATGTATATGTCTGTGTATAAATGTGCATATCTTTGCATACATATGTGTGTGTTTCTGTGTGTATGCCTGTGTGTATGTAACTGTGAATATCTCTGTTTCTATGTACCTATGCATGCTCCATGTCTCCTTATGTGCAAATGTGTAATCTGTGTGTACCTCCTCAACTTTGTGTATATGTATCTACATGCATCTATGTGTGTTCCTGAGTGTGTGACTTTGTGTATTTCTATATGTGTGTATGTATATGTGCCTGCAGGTACCTCTGTTCCTATGCATATATATGTCCCATGTGTCTCTCTATGCAGCTATGTGATCTGTATGTGCACCCACATGTGTGTCAAGGAAGCACTTTTCTTCCCTTCTTGTCCTGGAAAAATTGTCCCTCTGCTTCTCTCTCTCCCTCTTTCCTTCCTCTTCTGGGAAATACAAAGTCTCACTTTGGCTTTCTCTGGAAAACCAGGAACATATCCAATACTGTCAAGGGTTCCAGAATCAATGGATCTAGGAAGCCAATCAGATAATAAGTAAGGCCCTAAGGCCGAAGAGAGCTGGGGCAACTTTGCCTGTTTGCCCTCTGGACATACAGACTATGGTTCCAGCCAGCCCACACAGTGAATAGCCTTGCTCCTTGTTGTCCATGGCGAGAAGTCCAGCTAGCAAAGTAAAGTCCAGAGTTGGTAACCCCTAGGCCACCCTCCTCAAAGTGCTAGCTGAACACGCCATCCTGTGCAAAGAATCTGCAGCGAAGGTCCTAACGGTGAGGCAGTGCTGGTAGCAAGTGCTGAGGGGCCAACAGAGATGAACATTCTTTCTGTGGCTGCCCTGCTGTCTTCTCTCCGCACCTTCTGGACACACCCAGCCTCTATTGTATTTTGTTGTGCTCTCAAGTTTTTTTAAGGAACAGAACAAAGCAAAGGAGGTGGGATGCGTGCGAGAACAAATGGTGTTTCCTGTGGGCTGCACCCCATCCCCCAGTCATGGAGAACATCTGCCCTGGCCCTTAATACCACGTTTTAACAGGGTGTTGTGGGTTCTGCTCCTTCACTGACCTTGGTAGTCTGGCGTCAAATATTTGGCTCTTTTTCTCCTCCAGAACCCCAACCCTTGAGCACCTGGCATCCCACAGTTGGTCACAGTGTAGCAGCCAGGGCAGTGACTGGCCTGGGGATGCATAGGGGTGATGGTTCCAGTTGTCATTTAGGAAGGAAAACTAAGGAGGCAAGATGACAATCTATGACATTTTTAGGGAAGTGATCCAGTTCATGTTCCCCCACACTTAAATGCAGTTACGGTGTAGAACACTTAACCAGGGAAGTTATTTTCGTAGACAAAACAATTACCCAGCTCTTTCCTCATGAGCATGAAAGGTGGCCGGGTACTGCATGCCCAGAGAGATGACTGTCACCGAACGCTGTGCCACTGAAACTCTCTTGGAGTCACCTAACTGCTGTAGAAGTGTCCACAGGAGAGCCAAGCACCCGCCAGACCCCATTAAGCAGAGACCATGATTTAAAAATGCATTTATTAAGCCAAATGGCCACCGGCCCGTCTGTGCACAACATATTTCCATAAGTTTACCTTGTTTTTAATTATAGAGTTAAAAATAAGTAGAACAAGATTTAATATTACGTGAATAAATACTTGATTAATTGACTTGCCCATAAAAACGTTGCTTTTCCAGAAAGAAAGCTCTCACACACTGATCATGCTCATGTGTGAAATTACAGCAATTTTCAGGCAAATTGAGAGTTGCATTTTAGAGCAAATATTTTTATTCTTCTTGTGTTCTCATGCTGTTCCACATCATCAGATGTTCCTAGCAGCATACATGTTCCATGGCATGGAAGCTCACTGCTGTCTTCTTCCTGCTCAAAAGCAAGGGGCTTTCCATTTTAAATCATAGAAAAGTATTTTAAAATGTACATTTTCCATGTGTTATTCATGTGTCTCACCATGAGGCTGACTAACAGGACTGAGGCATCAATGTATATATCAAGGTTTGGTGTTTTTCGGCTATACTATGCTTCAGAAGACACAGCTACAAACATTCACAAGCTTGTGTGAATAGCAAGCCTGTGTCACCTTAATCCCAAATGATATCTTCACATGTGTGTGTGCCCATACATGTTGACACATGTGTATTCACTCATAGTCTTTAGTAAATATGTTAGTTTGGGCCAATTTGTTAGGGAAAATAAAGTGTTGTGTCATGCGTACTGAAGCTAAACTTTTATTGCAACTTATTTGATGGTGATTTGTTTTTTCCTGGAAGTTAGTTATCTTCTTGGGTTTTGGTTTTTTGGGTGTTTTGATTTGTTTTGTCTCTATCATTCTATTGGCCCTCTTGGAGTTCCTGTCTTTGCTGTTTCATTTGTAGGAATTCTTTTTCTGTGTTTGATGTGATGCCAACTTTTCTGTCTACTACCCTCACTGAAAATTCATCTGGTATTCCATTTTTTTTTGGTGTCCCTTGTGGTAGGTTATCTTTCAGACTCTCGTGGAATTTCAGGATCTTATTTTCTGATCTTGCTCCTGTCTTCTGGGCTTTTCCTTCTTCGCTGAGGCCGGCTCCTTTCCCTCCTATTCGCTCCGATGCAGACCCAGATACACGCGATACACGCCTCACATTCTTCTGCTTCCTGTTCCTTTCTCTCACTCTCGTCCCCTTCCCCTCACTTTCCAGACAGTTCACACTCACAGAGTGAGCTTCCTCTCTTCAGATCCCAGGACTTTTCTCTCATTCTTGCTTCCAGCCATCCCTCACAGGCACCTTGAAGACTAGTTTCCTTTCAAGATACATTTGGGGATGAGTCACCCCAGCCTTGCAGGCTAGTTTTTGTCCAACAGGTCCCCAGAGAGAAGGCTGAATCTTCCCCATCCTTCCCCAGGAAGCACAGACTGGGAGAGAGGTTGGCCTCTGTTGGCTGAGAGCTGCTTTTGTAAGAGATTTCTATTAAGCCTGAGCTCCCAGTTGGAAGGGTATTATGTGAACATTGAACAAGAGAATGGACAAAACAAATCAGGATGGTGGGCTGTCTGGTGCTGCTGCTCCCGCCCTGTGGAATACAGTTAATCACACATCATGTTGCAGGCTCCCCAATCTCTGTAATGTGCATTTTTTTTCCTTTTGTGTTGGGGTTTGTAAAATAAACACACATTGTGTTCTTGGGGAAGATAATGGCTATCTCAGAAAGGACAAAGGCGACTCGGATACGGGCTTCTCCTCTCTATGATAGGTACGAGAGAGTTCCACATACCACGTTATCACCGGTCTGCTGGCAGGAAATGGTTTAAATAGACCCTGTCCGGGAAACCGTAATTGCGCCAAACCTTGTTCTGATGGACTTTTCCTTGTGTGGATGTACTGTTCTGCCTAATGAATATACAGACAGGCACCCATTCTCCAGGAGCTAGCTCTTTCTGATCTCAGAAAATGCTATTCTTTCTTGCTTTTTTTCCCCTAGACCAATCACCAAACTTAGTGATGGAGAGATGGCAACAATAATAATAATAACAACAACAACGCAAAGTAATAAAACAATGTTTTAAAAAGCCCTGCAGTGTTTGAATTTCCATGAGACAAGCAGCTGACTGACTTGATAGACGTAGGTCACAAAACAGGCCTTCGAGGTCCTGAATATGCAATGTTATTTTCTACGATTTTACAAGGGAAGAATTCTCATTACCCTCTAGTTTTTCCTCCACCGCCTCCAGGGAGGCAGTTGAGAATTGGGTGGCACCTGCTGCCCACATGGTGTGCCCAAAGGACACCCAGGTTTCATCTTCACTGTGTTGAGGGCTCTGGTGCCAGCCAGCTCTGTGTTTTTAACCGAAGCCAGGGCTGTCCTTGGAGGCTCATACATTCATCTCCACCAAGAGCAAGGGACCTTGGAACAAAGGTCAGTATGGATGGCAGGGCCAGCTGCCCTGGAGCCAACGACGGGGGAAATTAAAGCCGTTAATTTGCATACTGTGCAGCCTTCCCTTTCTCCTGGGTCTGGGCAGCACTCCAGTCTCTACACTAAGCACAGTGCTCTGCCCCTGGAGTCCCTCTGATAATAAGGGTTGTCTGTCCCTGCTCCCAAGTCTTGCATCTCATAGCGAGCAATTTAAGGGGGGGTGGTACTGTCTCATCACCCATGGGCCCCTCTGGCTCTCATGGTAGTTTTGTACATTCTTATAGAGAAAGGACTCCAACAACTTTTGTTGCTTTCTAGAAACTACTTGAAGAGTGAGTGGTGTATATCGGTGGGATGAATGACGGAAGGAAGTTGCTAATGGGTCCGATGCAGCATGAAATCACAACTGTTAATATCTTGCTCAGCAGACATCATTTCTAGCCTTTCCAGTTAAATCTACAAAAGTGATGTATCACCAAATAATTTTGTTTTTCCTCCTCAGCTTACTCATCTTCCCCAGTGATTTTCTGCATTGTGACTAATTAGCTCTCTTGAATTACTCAGACTCTGATCTACTCCTCTGTGTTTCAGCTCAGACCTAAGTTCCCCCTGGTATGCTCCATAGCCGAGTTCAGAAGAGAGTCATTGTTTGGGTAGCATTTTCATATACATCACTTCGGTTACACCAGCAGGAATTGTTTATTGGGAAAGTGGGCCATTTGCAGCTGGCTGAACACTGTCCCTTGGGACCAGTGCAGACCCTTGCAGGTGGTGGGACCTTAAATTGTGCCTGTTCCTACAACGTCAGCACCCTTCCGGTGTGGTCAGGACTGTCTCGGTGGCTGAGGTCAGGATGCAGGCAACATCTTCACTGGTGAATTATCAGCACTTTCATTGGTGAGCAGAGCCACGCTCTTGTGGGATTGTCAGGTGTGAGCAGAAATCTTTCTTTTGTCCCCTGTTTTGTTTTCTGCTAAGCAAATAGATTGTGAAGATGCCAGGCCAGCATAGGGGCAGTTACTTCCCCTTACCAAAGGACAAAGATTTACTGACCAGAAAACCCAGTGATTGTGAAAGAGAACACTTGAATTTGGCCCGACATGAGCTGGGTTGGGAAGCTAGAAGCTCCTGGGGAAGTAACAATGTCCCATCCATGGCAGCCCCAACAGCCAACCCGACCCTGCCTTGTGTTCAGTCACATACACACTGTATACATTTCCCATTGTAGGCTCAGAAACAAAAGGAGACCTTGAAGTGGGGTGAAACACCACCAAAGTCCTGCCTCCTGCAGAACTAAGGCAGTGGTCATCCAAACCCAGGGCCCAGGTGAACTTCCCTCCCATTGAGTGTGAAGTGTTCCCTGACCTGTCACAGACCCCTGGGTGCACAGCCTGTCATTCAGGCCACTCAGAATGGTCTAGGGGGAAAGCTACTTTTCGTTTAATTGTCCAAATCTAAGTTTCACTTCCTAAAGTGCAAACGTGATGGTCAACTGACTGACATGCATCCTGTGTCCCCCAGGAGTCAGTTCTTGTCTGTGTGTCTGGGCATGGTTGGCTGCCATGGTCAGCCGGCAGCACTCGGGCCTCCGAGAGCAGGGAGCCGAGATGCTCTGCTCAGGCACTAATGAAGTCATCCCGTTTCGTCTCTCAGAGGGCAGTTTACATGCAGAGTCCCATGCATCCTTGCGCTTTATCTCGTGTGTCAGGAAATTATAGAAGATGATGCCTGATTCCACGGGTCTGTAATAGATCTTAGTCCCCCATTTAAGGATTTCCTTACACTAATCTAAGTAGCTTTGTGTATGCGGTTTGATTTCTGAAAAGATTGATAATCCTAGTGGGGATTTTTGTAAAAGCCTTCAGTCCCCGTGTACCCACGTTTTCGTAATTATCAGATACAGCTCTCCTTGTACAAATGCATTGTGTAGCAGGCTCAGCAACTTGCTTTAGTTAATGAATTTCAAAGGTAGAGTTGGTCCTTGAAGTGTCTTATCTGCTAGGGTTGCCACCCGAATGTTGTTTGGCTTTTAAATTTTAGCACTTGTTGAAGACTTTTCTGGCATGTTGTAGGGAGGTAAGATAGAGAAAACAGGAAGCCAGGCATTTGTTGGTTTGCTGATGTGGCAGCCTGTATTCTTTACACACATGGCTCACATACCAGCACAAGCTCTGGAAGCAAAGCTGGAGGAGTGTGGCGATTGGCAGGTGACTAGGTGGGTGGGGCATGAGTGACATTTATCCTGATTCTTACCTTTCCCCATCCATCCCTCTACCCCACATCCCTAAGTTCTAAAGGATTTGCCTTTGATAATAACACACTGGAGACAAAGCACAACCAGTTTTCAGTCTCACAACTTCTCAGAAGTTAAACTTGTGATATGTCTTCTCCCAACACAGAAAAGGGTTTATTAAGGAGCACATGAAAAAATGAATATCAAACTTCCTGGGAAGTAATTATATCAGTTTATAATAAGCCATAAGAATTTGAAAAGGAGGGGGGCAAAGCCAGCCAAGGAATATATTGAGGATATTAAATTAAGTAATTTTAATGTCACCATTTGATATCCAGGAACACGAACAATTTGTAGTTCTCGAAACTGTCAAGTTGAAGCATCCATCTTTCTGTCGTGGGGAAGGTGGCACGGATGGGGGTTATACATCCCACTGTATAGAAAAAGGCATCTCTAGCCACCCTCTAAAGGTGCTTGTTCCTAGGGGGGCAGAGTCAAGCAGTTGGGGCTGCGGTTGCTCTTTTTACTTTTGTCCAGTCCCAGCTCAGGGCAGCAGCCCCTAGACAGGTGGTCACAATTCGCAGTGTCCTGCCTCTCACCTGATGATAATTCACAGGGTACCCATGTTCCAGATGTGGGGAGCAAGGGGTGGGTGTGTGGAAGAGGTCCCCGTAGGGCTCCACAGAGGACAGGTGGAGCCTACAGGCCACCCACCTCCAACACTGCGACTCTAGGTTTGGTTTTATATTCTCTTAACAGCTAAATGCATTGCATATGCTTTCCTGTGACTGAGATGAAAACTGAAGAGTAGTTGGATATGGCCCAGGCCACCCTGATGCCATTCCTCGTGGTGCCCATGTGTCCTCACAGGGTGCCCTTCCTCCAGGCTTGCTTCATCCACTGCCAGACAGAGGTGCCCAACATGACACAGGCCTAGTGCTCAAGAAGTTAAGTAAATGACGGTTCTGCCTGAGGAGAACAGTGTGATGGGGATGTGCCAGCCCACACAGAGTTACACGCATGGATCACATACGTCAAATATGACCAAAGCATCAAGACTCCATGTTTACTGTCATACATGTCAGCAACGTTTTCAACATGGAACACATAGATGGAAGCCCCAAATCAGAGGCCGATAGCACTGTCAGCGTCTGAACAGGGCTGGTCTTTGAACTGTCTTTGACCCTGAACCAGGCTGTTGCTTGCTCCCAAAGAGGTCACAGTGGACTGTCCCTCATTTGAGTGAGAGCAGTAGTTCGGGAGCCGATAGATGAGGCTTCTCCACATAGCTTTGTGAGCGATGTAGGAAGTGTGGGCTCCTTTCCAAGGGCAGGGGAGACCCATTTAAGGTTTTCTTTTTTTAAACAGCTTTATTGAGATGAAATTTACATACCATAAAATTCACCTTTTTAATGCAGTTCAGTGGCTCTTAGTATATTCGAAGTTATGTAACAACCACCACTGCCTAATTATAGAACGTTTTCCTCACCCCAAAAGCTCCTATGGAATTTATGTCGCATAAATGAAATTTATGCAGATTTGTGTAACCACCACAGACAAAGTTCTGCATTGTTCCCTCTCCTCAGTGAGTGTTTTTTAAGAATTCAGTAAAAAGTGTTATACACTTTTAATGAAAACATAATTATATCACACACCCCCTTTCCTTGAAGAAATCAGTACTGAGAGAGATGTCATATGGAGGGTGATGACTGCATGGTTCTCAGTGTACAGCACCCTGGAGGACTGATCTGGAACACAGATGTTTGATCTAGGGCTGCCCTTAGACCTCCCGTGAAGGAGATGTCCACTGAGCTCCTAGGCCTGGGGCAGACTCTTAGCTCCAGTTGGCATGGTTGTCTGTGCTCAGTTCTTTAGCTGGTAAAGAAGTCTCTGAAAATCTCAGGAGGCGGTATTTCTATTTCTATGGCCATTGGCCCCAGGAAGATCCCATGTAGAATTTTAGTCAACATTGCAGGTATAGGCAGGATTCTTGCATGAATAAAGCCAAGCTCTGGACTCCATTCTGAACTTAAAGGACCTTACAGTGGGCAAGCAAAGGCCTACCAAGACCTCTCTGTGCCTGCTGAGATGCTCTGGCATCTCCTGCTCACGCCTAGGAGATGCAAATGTCATCTAAGATATTGATGTAATGAAAATTAAACATACAAACTTACAAAACTTTCCTTTCAAGTCCCACCACTCTCAAGAGAGTCACTTAACTTGACAACGAGGTCCTCAAAGACCCTGTATTGAGCTACATATCACACCTACAGCATGGGTCCAGGCCAGTGATGGAACTGAATATACACACATGTGTATTCAGGGGAAGGAAGGAAGAATGGATGGATTAGTGGCTGTTGGATGGATGGATAACTACAGATGCATAAGTGGATAGGCTGAAGGGTGGGTGCATGGCTGTATGTGTGGGTATATTAGTGTATGCAAGGATAGCTATAGTGGAGAATTAGTGGATGTGTGGATAAATGGATGGATGGATGGGTGGATGGATGGATGAATGGATGGCTGTAAAAGATCCATGAGTGGAAAGATTTATGGGTAGGTGGATGGATACATGCATGTGTGGATGGATGGGTGGGTGGAAGGATGGATGACGGATGGATGGATGGGTGGGTGGATGGGTGGGTGAGTGGGTGGATGGATGGATGGATGGATGGATGGCTGTTTATTGAGTGAATGGATGGATAGGTGGGTAGGTGAATTGAATATATATGTGGATGGATGGATGGATGATGGATGGATGGATGGATGGATATACTGAAGATTAGGTGGGTTGATAGGTCACAGGATAGTTGGATAGATGAATACATGGATAGATGGGTGGGTAGATGAACAGATGATGGATGGCTTGTTGGATGGATAGATGGATAAGTAGATATATAAATACACAATATAGGTATATTGGATATATATGTAGATGGATGGATGGATGGATGGAATGAAGAATGGGTCGGTGATTGAGTAGATTTACAGATGGATGTGTGGGTGTATAGTCAGGTGGCTAGATAAATTGGTGAGTTAATGTATGGATATATGAGTTATTATTAGTGAAGTCCTAGTTGTTAGGGAAGTGTAGCACAGCTTCTGAGAATAAAGGGAGACTTATGCTATGGGTGAACAAGCTAACACAAACAGTAAGAAAGCTGAATGCACAGTGGGGTCATAGTGGGAACTCGTGCTTCAGTTTGTCAGCAGATTACTGAATGACAGGTGCTTTGTGCATGAGTTCTCCTTTCAGGGTGCGAATTTTCCTTAAAAGCAAACAAGCCTGTATTCACAGTGTCCACCCAAAGCAGAGGAGACAATGAGGACAAGAAGTTTGAAAACCAGCCTCTGTGTTGCCATGACCACACAAGGCCTTTGGATGACAGAATTGTCATGATCACCCATTGTGATGTTATAGGTCCTTTATTCTATTTGCCTGGGAAGTTAGCAACATCTCCAGCCAGTTTCTCTGTACACCATAGTGTCATGCCTTTGTAACAATAAATTTTTATTTAAAACACTTATATTTATTGATACTTAACAAACACCTATATCCTATAACCTAATACCTAGTACCTATAACCTATAATCTAATACATATAAACGCCTGACACCTAAGAACACTTAACCAATCTTGAAAGGATATTAATATTCTCAGTGCAGATCCGTTTGGGAAAACTTGGTTTTAGCAGTCTGGCTATGACAGTCACAGCAGGCAGTCTCATCCAAGCCTAGCATCTGCTGGGCCTAACTTTGCCAGTTCATATGGTCAGCTTATTTCAACTGCTAGATGTGGCTGGCTTATGAGGGAAGGCTGTTTTAACTGCTAAATTTGAGGTCGGCTTCTTCCATCAGCTGAGACTCACTCCTTTAGTCTCCTCAGCCCCGTGTGTGCTTCATGGCCTAGTGTTCCTCACTGCGGCCTCTAAACTGACAGTGCCTCGCTCGCTCTCCCGGCACTGTCAGGCCCCTGGATGGACGTCTTTAGTGTCCAGTTTTCAAGAACTTTCTCTCATCAGGTTCTACGCCATGTCTTTTCTGCCAGCCTTCTTAGGCTGGCTTGTGGCAAAAGTCTCTTTCTCAGACTCCTCCTCTCAGTTTCTTGGCAATCCTCAGTTTACTTGCCAAGGTTTCTGACTGTTGATTTGCCTCAGGCTATTGCAGCCTAAAGGCTGGTGAATGGCGTACCTTGCTTCACTTCTCCAGTGTGCACTGTCTTCTTTGTCTATGGGGGGAAGAGACAGAGAGGTCCGCGTGGAGCTCCCCAGCTTATATAGGGACATCCTCTCTTGATCCCTGGTGATCTTGAAGGTCCACAAAATCTCTTGCAATATCCAGTGGTCCCTGTGGCTTCTCGCAGCAATTGGCATCTTCCCAGGCTTCTGCAGCTCCTGAAGCTTCTTAGCCACGCCCCTTCAACAAGGCATGTCTGTGTTTCTTTGGAGCTGTGGCCTCAACTGGGCTCCGCCCATCTTGGCCCCAAGTCCAAGCAACGCCAAGCTCCTCCTTGATGTGCTGCCAGGTGCTGGTTTGATCTGCATACTAATACACTGAAGAGAACTCCTACCACACGCCTCCCTATGTGGAGTGAAGGTTGGCTCATTTTATCTTTCTACGGTAACTTGGTTAAAGGGGACACCTGGAGAGAGGGAGCCAGAGAATTTCAGCCTACAAAGCAGGTGAAACCTGGTGGTAGCTGTCCTTTGAGAGTGGTGGTGATAGGTAGGACAATAATACTGGTTACAGTGGTAATGGAGGATGGTGTTGGCAGTGATTAGAGAGCAATGGTGGCCACGAAGTGGTGATGGTGGTGATGACAGTTAGGTGACAATTGTGTAATGATGATAATAATGGTGATGGTAGTGATTGTGGTCACTATGGTGATGGCAATGATGGTGATGTTGGTAATTGTGTTGGTGATCCTGGTGGCCGGTGCTGCTGCTGCTGCTGCTGATGGAGTGAGGTGATAATTTTGGTGGTGATGACGGTCATTGTGTTGGTGATAGTGGTGCCGACAATGGTGGTAATGACGGTGGTGATAACGGTGATGGTTATCAGTCAGTTGATGGTTGCAGTAGTGATGATGATGTGGAGCAGTGCTGAGAGAACAGTCATGGCACGATTAGAGACTCACCCTTTGGTGACCTTCACCTTCTTCCTCTTATATTCCATGATTCATCTCTTCCTGCATCCCTATCCCCAAGCCACACCAACCTCCTTCATCCCACTCAGCTAGCTTGTACTTTCAGTCTTCCCTGGAATATTCTCACCCGGACCTTCCACTGGCCATCTACTTTTTGATTAAAATTCACAAGTCATATTGTCCTGTGGAAACAGTGTCCCCAGTGATCCTATCCTACCTTAGTCTTCATGAGCTTCCACTGCAGGCTGAGTTGGTTTCACTTCTCTCTGCCAGGATGGTCTGGTGAGAGCTATCCTGGGCCTCACTGTATCCCAGTCTCTGGTGGACAGACATGGAATGTAGCAAACTGGCTTCTATTATTTTTGTTTTATTATTGCTATACTTCTACCTCCCTTCCAACCCTTTGTTCCTTCCAATCTCCCAATAAATACTAGGTGGAAGAGAAAGAAGGTTAAAGGGGAAAGGGATGGACATAGGTCTCTTTGAGCTAGTTCCTGCTGATTAGGATCATCAGGTTTTTAAGGGGCAAACCAATCTCAGTAGTCACAATATCCAGAAATCCAGCAAACCAGGAAACAGCTGCGGGAAGAACCAGCGGCAGTTTGGGGAAGCAGCAACCTCTTTCTTGTTTGTAATGCCCTCTCTTCTTTGTAGTGTTTTCCTTCTCCTCCTTGTAGTGCCCCCACTTCTCCTTCTTCTTTGTAGTGTCCCCCTTCTTCTTGGGGCTCTGGCTTCTTTTTCCCTCTCTCAAGTCCTCAGAGTTAAACTCTCTCAGCTGGCTAAGCCACGCCCATGCCAGCTCAGAAGGCACAGTTAATAGTTTATACCTGTGGTCTTTTTTTTTTTTTTTTTTTTGGTTTTTCAAGACAGGGTTTCTCTGTGTAACAGCCCTGGCTGTCCTGGACTCGCTCTGTAGACCAGGCTGGCCTCGAACTCACAGAGATCCGCCTGCCTCTGCCTCCCAAGTGCTGGGATTAAAGGCGTGAGCCACCACGCCCGGCTTATACCTGTGGTCTTAACTGAAGCAAACTCACACCTGGAAATAAACAAAAATATTCTCATAACTGTTTTTTTAAATAAACAAAACTCTTACCACAATAGAACTTCCAATGAGAGCAGCTGAGTCAGAACTCCTTGTACTCTGTGTGTTGAGTTAGAATGTTTTGGTGAGGTTATTGTGAGATTCCAGCCAAGAACAAGCAGGATGCAGTGACCAACAGAGGACCACAGCCATGCATTGGAATCATCTAGAGAAGCCCTGGGGCCTTCTAGACCCTTAGTCTGCCATCCATCTAGCTCCTAGCAGGATACCCACAGCCACCAATGCTGGGAAACTGTGTACAGAAGAAGTGGCCCCTATAGCAAGCTGGAAAAATGGAAAAGGAGAGGGACAGATAGTAAGAAGCCAATTGGAGGACATTATAGATACAGGGGACATTGATATTTCTATCTCAGTCCTGTGGAGAACAAACCCAAGCTTCATGTCCTTGGGTCTCTTTCTACTGTTGATGCTCAAGAGCCAACAGGCAACCCAAGGGCATTTAGACTTTCTCCCCTTGTGGAACTACACCTGCACACACACAGAGACAGGGTTGAGACCTTATCTGAAGTCAACTCCAGGAAGCTGGGGTGATGTCCTGTCGGTGAAGTGTTTGCTATGGAGGCATGAGGGCCTAAATTCAACCCCCAGCACCCATGCAAATCAAGTGCAGTGGCATATAATTATAATCTCTGTTGCCTGCAGAGACAAGAGGATCTGAGGCTCTAAATGGCCAGCCAGCCTAGCTGAATTGGTGAGCGTAGGCTCTGTGACAGACTCCGCATCAGAAAACAAGTGAAGAGCAATTGAGCAAGACACCGGACGTCAGTCTCTGGCCTCCACAGTCCCTCAGACTTACATGCACACACATAAACACATACACACGAAGAAATCAGTTCCCACTATCAAAGGGAGACAGACAGTACCTGATGAACAGAAGAGACGCTGCTCCTTTAATTCCAAGTGTCCCCAGATCACTGAGGAGACATTGCCCCTTTAATTACAAGTGTCCCCAGGTCACTTGAGAGTAATAACTGCTTCCCCAGCATGCCCAGGGCCCAAGTAGTTCCCTTGATGTCTGAGCTCCCTGGAATGACTAAGGGCATAGGGCCCCATTGTTGTCCATCTGGATGCAGCAAGTGGGCCTGCAGCCCTGGACTCCGCTGTTGGGCACAGCCTGAATTCCTAGGGGATGTTGGGGGCAGCACAGAGACTGCTGGGCTGGGTGCTGTGGACTCACTGTGGAAAGGTGTGGTGGGAAAGCCTGACTTAGTGAGAGAGTGGCTGCTTTGTGAGCTACAAACCTGTGCCCCCAAGTCCACTCCTGTGAGCTTGGGGTTTTCTTCAGTCTCCCCAAACCCCTGCCCATAGCCCCTCCCACCTTCCCACCCCTAACATTAGGCAGGCCTGTAGAGCACAGTTCATTCAGAAGCATCCCTGCTGCTTTCTGGGGTGTCAGATGGAAACTGACTAGGTAACAGGGTCTCAGTGCAGAATGTAGCCACATTTTAGAAAGACATACTTGGCCCTACACCTGAATTCTCCCAGGTTAGTGTGCCACACCCCGCCCATTCCAGAGTCACACAAATGATTTCAAAAGGAATATTGATGAGCAACATCCAGGGGCCTTGGTGTAGAAGGAAATATTAATATTTATAGTTGATACTTATCATTATTAGGGCGACAGAGTTATCCCTTAGCCCGTATTTGAATAATCACACAGACACCTGATGGATTTTAACAAGCTTTAGCTTAAATCCCTTGGTCGGGAGCTTCAAAAACTGCAATGAAGAAGAGCTTCTCTGTTCTGACACAGGTAGAGGGGGTCCTGGGGCAGAGTTGAGCATTCTAATCTTCAGCCCTGTGGGGCTAAGGAGCCACATAGTTTCTCAACACAGTTCCAGTCCTCAGGTTGGCAATGGGAGACAGAAGAGCATCTTAGTAGGAAGAGGAAAGCAACTTCCTCAATGTCCTGGACAAGGCTGGGGGGTAGGGGTCTGGGGAGACAGGAGAGGGGTGTGCCAGAGGAGGGAATGGAGCAGAATGTGAAAGAGGACTGCAGTGTGGTGAAAGAATAGGGATTTGAGGTGATTCTGGGTCCATGGAAGAGGACCCAGACTTGGAAAGAGGGCTTAAGAAGGGAGCCACAGCCTAGGGAGAGGATGACAGGGAGCGGTGAGGGGTCCAAGGCCACAGGAAGGGGTGGAATCTGGGAAGGGGATGGGTTCTTGGGGTTACAAGGGAGGGGCCATGTCCTAGGGAAGAGGCCAGAGCCTTGGGGGAGGGCTGGCTCGGTGCAGGGCGGGGCGGGGCATCTTTTCTTGGAGGCTGGAAGCCTTTGACTAGGCAGAGGGCTGTGGCTCCTCCCTCAGATCAGATGCTGGGTTGTACTCTGTTCTGAGGAACCCTTGGAAGCCCAGGAAAGTGGCTAGCACTGGGGCGGAGTTTGATTACTTCTTCTTGAGTTGCTATTCTCTGGAATTGGAGCCTTGTCCTCCTGTGTTATTTCTGCATTTGTGCAGTTGTTCACTTAACCTACGCACTGACCTGGAATGGTCCCTGCAGGAGGCACGGGATGCTTGCAGGGGCATCTTACTGAGCAAGTGCCCAGCTCTTTCCACTTGGCTAGCAATGGATCAGAGAGATTATTCAGCACTTTGCTGCCCAAAGCACTGGAATACGTGGGAGTCACCAGGCCAAAAAGTCACTTTGAAACCCTATGACCAGGTCCATGAAAAATTAAGATGCCCATTAAAAAATTGAGCTGACAAAAGAATTGCCACTTTAATTCTCCCTGTTCAGGGTCCAGATTGGAACACGCACTTAATCATGAAGCCACTGTGAGGCTTTCTGACAGGGAAGTTGACAAGGAAGGGCTGTTAGCTGGATTAGGGGGACAAATCCAAAATTAACCCTGGGCTAGAAGCTCACAGTGAGAGCTGGCAGATGAGGTGTGTGATAGGAGGGTGTTTGTGCCTTCCTCCAGCCTTGCTAAGCATTGCTGAGGATCGGAACTTCCTGCCAGAGCTCTACCCCGGCTTTCAATTATCTTTGCAAGCACTGCTTACCTTGACTTTGGGTGCTCCTTGGGGCAGGGTTTGTCAGCTCAGTGGAGAGCCCCTGATACACAGACAGCTGGGGATCGGATTGAAATCAACTGTTGTCACAGGCGAGGATTAGTCCAGAGGACACACACTGGGATTTCCAGGTTCTTGGGTCCTGGAACAAAGAGTTGGCAAGGGATACATGGACAGCAAGGAAAACAGGGGCAGTTTATTAAGAAAGAGAAAGGCATTACTGAAAATGATAGTGGGCTCAAGAACTGAGGAAAGTCCCAGGCTCAAAATCAGGGCCCTCTGGGACAAGGGCTTTCATCACTTACAGAGCTCTCTCCACATATGGAGATCTGAATTTTCTCCCACAAGCTGTTTTGTCCCTTGCTGGTTTCCTCTGCCATTGTTTTGTGTTTGGGGGAGTGTTGTTTTGTATGATAATCTTGATGCCACATCCTACCCACATTCTCATCTTCCTGCTTGGTTGGTGACCATGATTCCTGTGTCTGTTTCTTCCTGCATGTTCTGAAAATGACAAAATCATTTTCATAGACTTAGTTAGATCTCTGCATTAACTTCTGCCTTCCCTCCAGCAGGCCTCGGTGTTGAGTTCCCCTCTCTGCCTCTGCTGGAAGCCTGAGCTTCCAGGGCTGACCCCTCCTTGAAGGAGGCTGGGGAGGGTGGGAGAAGTTGAAGGCCTCTCTGGACACATCAGAATCCCTCCCCAGGCCTTTCTTTGATCCCATTCTTCATCCATGACATTGGCTGGCCCTTCCATAAACCCAGGCCAGTGTCCATAAACCCAGACCAGTGTCTTCTTTGCTCTATTGAGGTTCCGAGTCATCTTAATGAAATGGCGTAGGTGAAGAGGAGAGAAGGCACTGCAGAGTGGACGGCCATGTTAGCAGGAAGTCACAGAGGCTACCAGCAGAGCCAGGGGATCCTACGGCAGGGGGGACACCTGAGCACAAGCCACAGGACCTCTGCAAGGGCTGTCATGAGGCCACTGTGCCAGAAACATAGACAAACTTGCTTGTGTCATTCCATGGTGTCAGAGGTTACCCAATAGTTAATTCACAAGGATTCTACTGTTTCAGTGAAAGCAATCTGCTGGAAAACCCTGTCTATCTCCGTAGCCTGGCCAAAGCAAAAGCAGGTTATTTTATCCCAATCTTAATTGCTAATATTAACTCCCAGCACATAGTCAGTGTGTCTGTATCTCAGAGTTATCACATGACTCCAAGTTAAAGAGGCTGCAGCCGAGTTCGCAAGGATTCAGGAGTGGGCAGAGACAGTCTGTATTGATAAAGAGCAGAGCCAGTGCGGAGAGGAAGCTGCTGCAGGTGCAAAGCTAGCTTCAGGGTTCAGTTTCCAGGTGAAAGACCAACCTGGGGGAGGAGAAGGAAGTAACAGCCTCAGAGGTCCAGCAGGTGGACAGTCAAGGAGATCAACTCAACAGCAGGAGGCCGAGCCTGGCTGAAGTTCCGGGAACAGATGGGAAGCCCTCGGCCCTTGACACTCACACAGGGATCAGTTCATACGTTGGTGTGAGGTCATGTCATCTCGGTGTTAGGTGTTCATCACTGTGTGGGGTTCAGATGAGTGAGTCCTCGCCTCTATCTGGTATGTCCCATGAATTCTTGGACCCGGTTTCCCTAATATGATTTTAATATGCTCATGTGCCCCACAATCTCAATTCATGGTAACCCTCTTTCTACTCCCAGGAATAAGTCATTCATCAGTCTCTGCTGGATGGGTGGTGCCTGGGAGATGGTGCATCACGTGGTGGTACAGGTCTATCAGGTGGTACAGCCCCAGTGGTTGCGGCCATCCTCTTTAAAACAGAGTCAAAAGCTTCGTGTGGAATGGGGCCTCTCAAGGCAAGACAGAGCCCAAAAAACAACCATTTCATAAAAAATGGAATATTCTCAAGAAGACACTTCCCCGCCTGAAAGTTCAGGGCTTTTCTTCACCAAGCTCCTTGGGTTCCTAATGCAGCACTTTCTGAGTCTGGCTGGTGTTGCTGGAAGGATGAGCCAGTCCTTTGCAGACAGAAGGGAGGGGTGATGCAAAGGAGACCAGGATGTGCCCTTTTCACAGAAAGCCCTACAATATCTGTTCCCTATATAACCGCAATGGCTGCATCACAATGACCACACTAGAGTGCAGAAGGGACAGCAAGTGAGTTTTCGATCTATGTCAGGCTGTCTTCCAGGCATGGGAGAGAAGTTCCTGTGGCCCACATAATTCCCATGTACAATGTTGACCCGATATCAAGCTCCTGACCCAAATATTCTCACACACAGCCATCTCCGAGAGTCCTGCAAATTGAGGGGCCAAGACATCTTTTTGCCTTTGTGGCGACACACATGTCCCCAAGTAGGACCAGAACTACAGAAGGTTAATTGATAGAGGTTGATACTGGATCCAGAGGTAGGTCTTGGGAGCCAAGGCTAGAGCAGCCAACAAGACCACAGAGGCTCTAGGGCCCAGCTTTATTAACAACTTTCCAGTGACTAACTTGGCTGTGCCTGCTGGCCTCGCAGTGAAAAGCAAGCCAGCCTTCAAGGGAGCTGAGTCCAAGTCCCTTCCCAAGCAAGCTGGACACTCCCTACCAGCATCTGTGGGGTGGTGAGGGACAGGCTCACCTTGCACTGTGGCCTTGGAGCTGTGACCAAATTAATTTTCCCTGAGAACAAAGAGGCCTGCTTGAGAGCTGAGAGCCCGCTGAGAATGGCTCGTTATCCAGAGTATGCATTTGAAAAGAAATAGCTGAAAATGTTGAATTTGGATCCTTTATTAAGGAGGCACAGAGAGCATGGGCCAGGTCTGCAAGTGTGTGTGCATTGTATGCAGTCTCAAAACACACTATGGCCAGTTCCAGGTACCCCTTGACAGGGATTTTGATCACCCCTTAAAACCTCAACAAAGGAAGTGAGGCATGTTTTCCTGTTCCTCCAGGAACTAGGAAGGCACCTGTAGGGGCACTGGGTGGAGATGTACTTACTCATTTATGCACTCAGTGGGTCTGCTCTCTACTGTGTGCAAAGAGAAGAAGGTCTCTGTTGGAACTGTGGCTTTCCTGGTTTGTGATACTGGAGGATGGGGAAGTGAGTATTAAAGCAGGAATTTAAAAAAAAAATTCTCCTGTATCCTCTTTTTCAAACATGTCAGGTATTTCCACACAAAATACACTGGCCCATGATAATAAAGATATCCTCTTTATTATCTTAGAAATTACCAACTTGTACAACCACTTTGGAAATCAATCCGGTGGCTTCTCAGAAAATTAGGAATCGTCCTTCCTAAAGAGCCAGCTATACCACTCCTGGGCATATGGTGGGCAAAAGATGCCCCACCATACTGCAAGGACATTTCCTCAACTATGTTCATAGCAGCTTTATTCATAATATCCAGGAACTGGAAACAACCTAGATGTCCCTCAACCGAAGAATGGACAAAGAAAATGTGGTACATTTACACAATGGAATATTGCTCAGCTATTAAAAACAAGGACATCATGAATTTCACAGGCAAATTAGAAAAAAAAATCATCCTGAGTGAGGTAGCCCAGACCCAGAAAGACACACATGGTATGTACTCACTCATAAGCAGATACTAGCCAGTACAGGATACCATACTATAATACATAGACCCAAAGAAGCTAAGTAACTAAGAAAGCCCAAGGGAGGATACTTGAATCTCACCCAGAAGGAAAAATTAGAACAGACAGTAGAAGTGGATAAAGAAAGGGAACTGGCTAGGAGAGGCAGAGAGGAGGGGAAGAAGAGGGGATTAGTTGTGGGGAGGGTGGGGGCTGGAGGTGAGAGGGCTGGGAGAAAGATAGAAAATCAATGTACATCATCACAGCTTCATCATCATATGGGTCTCCGAGCAAGGGGAGCCAGAGTTGTCTCTGACATAGACTCTGATGCCTGCTTTTTGATTACTTACCCCTAATGGGGCTGCCTTCCCTGGCCTCAGTGGAAGAGGATGGGCTCAGTCCTGATGGAACTCTATGTGCTGGGGTAGGATGGCATGGGGAGGGCTCCCCTTTTCTGAGAAGAAGGGGAGGGGGGACCAGGAAAGGGGGCAGGAGAGTGGGACCCAGAGGAGAGGAGGGAAGGGGCTATGACTGGGCTATAAAATGAACAAATAACCTTTAAAAAGAAAAAGGAAATTACCAGCCTTGGTGCAGTGGGGCCCATTATTAACATGTGGTACCCTACTGTAAACCCATGTCTGCTTTGATTTCACCTGGGGTAGAGGGTTTTAGTATCAGTGAACTTTCCTCACTAGGGAAGATAATTAAGTACTGGCCTTGAATTCAGACTCTTTTCTTTTTCTTTTTTTTTTTTTTGTTGTTGTTAATATTTTTGCCTTTGCAGCGACCTGTGTCCCCCAAGTAGGACCAGGACTACAGAAAGTTGACAGAGATTGATGTGTGTCTGTATATGGGGGTGTGTGCGCATATGAGTGCAGGTGTCTATGGAGGCCAGCAGAGGGTGTTGGATCCCCTGGGTTATAGGCAAGCAGTACATGGACTTAACCACTGAGCTATCCTCCAGTCATGAATTTGGAATCTTCATCCCAGAGTTGTTTTTTTTTGTTTGTTTGTTTTTGTTTTGCCTTGTTCTTACACATTTGGAGCTTAACTTCTACTCTAAACTTGCAAAGGTTACTTTGAATTTGGACCTTAGTGAACTGTTCAAAAGCATAAGCCAAAACAACAGAACCACTGTAGCAGTTATCTCATAGGGTGTAAAATATGACCCGCTGGTGTTTCTTTGGACAGTTTTAGACTGTCGGCCAGTTACCAGGGGACTGCGTTTAGAAAGGGCACAAGAAAGCATCTTGTTTGGGGTGGGAGGCACAGGGTGAGGTCTCCCCTTTAGAGAGTTCCATCCTGAGGGCACATCAAAGTTCAGCAGCAGTGCAGGCTGGATGGAGTGTGCTCCTCTCCACGGGTGAGTTGTGTTTATCTCTTCCCATGGCTGCTCTCCTGCCCTTGCAGCCACTGAACTGCAAAGTGTAATAGATATTTACAAAGAACCAGCAGAGGCCCTGATCTCTTAACTCCAACCTTAGACACGTTGATGCAAATGTTTTTCTAAGTTTCTCTCCAGGTGTTTGATAACATGCCAACACAGCCGGATTAGTGCTGGAGAGCAGGTGATTTTTTTTCTGCAGTCTTGTGAAACAATCTTTCCTCCTTCAATAACTGAGAATGGACAAGAACTAGATGCTGTTGTTACGAGGAAACAAGCAGCAGAGACCTCCCTGCAGGGAAGAAGAAACACACAGCAAGCGACTGCTGCCACCCCAGAGTGACCATCCAAAATTGAAACTTTTGCTTCACAAATAGAGAGCCCTTTCTTTGGCACTCCCAATTATGGCATCACACATTAAGAATGAATCCTTCCCCTAGCTGAAGAGATGGCTCAGTCTGGAGGTACTTCCTACACAAAGGTGCTGGCCTGAGCTCCACCCTCATCTGCCTGTTAATAAAAAGGCATGGGGTCAGGCACCTGTAATCTCAGCCCTGGGGAGGAGGAGACACGTGGATTCCTGGAGCTCATTGGCTAGCCAATCTCGCCTGTTTAATTCCAGGCCAATGAGAGACCCTGTCTCAAAAACTAGGTAGCCTGTGACTGAGGAACAGTACTCAAGGTTGACCTCTGGTTTTCAGATACACGTGCATACACACACACACACACACACACACACACACACACACACACACACAAACATACTCACACACCACTTAAAAATAAAATAGTCAATACTTTCTAGCTAATATTGGTTTCTTCCTAGATGCTGGCAACTTGTATTCAACTATGAAATTCCTATCTTGATGGTCTCTTCCTCCTGCCTGAAGCAATGATGTTCTTGGTGGTTTTAATACTTCGTCTGCTGTGTGTGAGCTTGCACTGAACCAAGTTCTTCAAGAAACCATTGTAATCAGTGATTCCTGGCTTAAAAGAGAGGAATGCTGATTGCTGGTGTGGAGAGGGGGTGCCCATCCTCAGGATAGGGAGGGGGTACCTGATTGCTGACATTTGGCAATTAGTGTAATACCGTTCTGTGTCAGATTAAGTCCCCCAACATGGCATCATTGCGTGTGGACTTGGGAAGAGGCAAAAACAACCCATCATGATGTTTCTTTTTCTTTTTTTTTTTTTTTTGGTTTTTTTTTTTCAAGGCAGGGTTTCTCTGTGTAGCTCTGGCTGTCCTGGACTCGCTTTGTAGACGAGGCTGGCCTCGAACTCGCAAAGATCCGCCTGTCTCTGCCTCCCAAGTGCTGGGATTAAAGGCATGTGCCACCACCGCCCGCATCATGATGTTTCTTTATGTAGACATTTATGGCTTGAATAATCTCTGTAAGAATGGGACAATCACCAGGAAGTAATGAGGAGTGAGATGCTGCCTCTTGATGAACACATGCTGCCCTTGTTTGTAATATAACGTGTCCTTGTCACTTAATTCCTAACACTGGCGTGACATGTGTAAGAGGCGGGCAGACTGGACATTTAGTGACAGGCTCCAGCAGGCTTCTAGGAGCATTTCTGTGTCCCAGCTGGGAGGGCTCCTCAGCACCCTCACAGCAGCCACCACACCATTCTGCCAACCTCGGTCTTTACTTCCAGAAACACCTGTTTAGGAAGCTCACAGTTTAATGCTAGACAGCATTATTTAACTCTTGGGTCGACACTGGCACTTCTGGTTCGCTTAGCAGATTGCTTATAGTTCTTGGGTCTGTAATCTAGTAGTAATCCATTGTGGGGAAATGTCCTCCGTGTTTATATGATTTTCTTCCTAAGGCATTAACCAGGAGCCAAGATGAGCATGGAATGGCCAAGAGTGTGAGCATGTGTGACTCTATGTGGAGCAGGTAGTGAGAAGGGAAATTCCGAAGGTCACATCTGGACTTGTTCCCACACCTTGGGGTCACTGAGCCTCTCTGCTTGCTGTCCCCTTCCTCATCCTTACAGCGCTTCTCTCAGGGTTCTGATGTGAGGGTGGCACATTGTTTGGGCCTCCTGGGCTTGCAGAGAGGACCCAGGCTGCCTTGCTGAGGGCCACGGGCTGAGCTGTGCCCTCCTGGGGCATCTGAGTTGAGGGGAGCAAGTGCCTGCATGCTGTTCCTTCCTGGAGAGGTAGCGCATTTTCACTTTTTTTTGCTTGCTTGTTTGTTTTTACACAAAAGCCTCTGGGAACAAATGTCATCGGCTCACATGGGCCCAGAGATGCAAGGTGGGTTTCAGATTATTAGGGGAGCTCGTCTTTCCCGGGAGGTGGGAGGGTTGTAACCGCTGTGGCCTGGGTGAAGACCCCTTTAAAACACACAGATGCTGTTTCCACTTCTGTTTGAAACACTCTGTTTTCTTCTTATCCCTTTTCCCTTTTTGATACTGCCCAGGGCGTTTTCCAGTGCTCACTGAAGGAAATTCCTGCCATGGCAGATGCCAGCGGCAAACACCCTGGAGCCGTCTGTTGTTTCTGCCTTGGATGGGATTTCACAGTATCGTGGGCTGTTCTGGAACATGATATCAGAGTGGGTACTGCAGAACTCAGATGTGACTTCAGGCTGTCTGTGGCTGATACAGAAGCCTGCTCTGGGGAGAAACTTGCTTTCAGGGTCTGGAAATATTAAGTAGATCATAGCTTCATTCAGCTGCGAGTTTTGGTCCCAGAGTCTGTGATAGGTGGCTCACTGCAGGCAAGAGGACTGCCTGCATTGTCAGCTGTGAGAATCCTGGCAAAGGCCACTGTGTGCCTCACACCTTCCCACAGCTGCTGTGAGCACAGGGCCAACCAAAACACATCCAGAAAATGGCTGTCTGTTGGCTTTGGGGGAAAGCACTCCCAAACCACAGGGCAAGGTTCGAAGTGTCTTCTGCCGCTCAGGCCTCCTTTAAGACCCCAGGTCAAAAGTTCTCATTTAAAAAGCCACTTGGGAGGCAAAGGCAGGAGGTTCTCTGTGAGTCTGATTTATATAGTGGGATAAACACAAGACCACAAAAGTCAGTGTCCAGAAGAGGAGAGGTTCTGACAGGAGCCACCCGTCCATCTGTCTATCCATCACAGCCTAGACGCCAGCCTTTCCTTCCACATCCTCCCTAAGGAATTGCCTCTCTCTTATTCTCTCCATGTTGGTCTCTATGTCCCTCTCTCTTTCTATCTGTCACTTCCTATGTCTCCTTCTGTCTCTTATTCTTCCTGTCGACGTTTCTCTATACCCACTCTGTGGGCTCTGGGGCAGCAGAATGAGGCTTAGAGGGCCTGGCAACTTCGCTCTTCTCTCCTGGGCTTGTGGTATTTCTTCCCTCTCTTTCATTGTAGATTGCTATTTCATGAGACTACAAATAAACATGGTTCATGAGATAAATTTGTAGCATGTCTTATTGATTTCTCAGGAAATCTTCTCTGCCGTGGGCTCCACTTCTGCCTGTGAGAACCATGGACAAAGACAAAGTGCCAAGGAATGCTAGAGTAAGCCACGACAAAGCTTCTAGACCTTAGTTGGCCTTCCTCCCTGAAGAAACATTTGCCACCACTCTGACATGCCACCACATAGCCAAGTTACCATGCTACCCTACAGCCACACCACATGCCACCACACAGCCACATAGCCACACCACATGCCACCACACAGCCACATAGCCACACCACATGCTACCACACAGCCACACTGCATCCCCTACCACACAACTGTAGGTGTAATTTTATAATTATTTATTAATATCTATAAATACCTACCACCCCACCAACCCTAGGAACTTTAGAAGGAAACCAGTCCTCAAGCACAGTCCTTGAGGGCAACTGCTCACCACTCTGACTGCAGAAACACTGCTATCCAGTGGTCACTTAGCTATTGTGCCAGCCACCCCCTCACTTCAGTTTGGGCTCAAGGCCTCCTAAGTCAGCCAAGATTGCCAAAGCTAAATGGAGCAAATGCAGCACCCCCTCATGCTTCAGCAGTTGGCGGGAACAGAGCAGCCTGCAGCCCTTGGACGGATGTAGCCCAAAGCCGCTGTGTTCTCGCCACCATGGTGACAGCCAGCCATGGCTCTCCTCAGTGTCCAGTTCTCACAAACTTTTTCTGAGCAGGTCCTATGCCATGCCTCTTGTACCAGCCCAAGCTTACTTGTGGTGGGTGCAGACTTCTGTGGCCTTTTCTCAGACTTCTTGAACTGGCTCGTGGCAAGAGCCCCTTTCCACAGCCTTTTTTCCTGTCTCCTCATCTGGTCTCGGTTTATGTGCTGAGGCACCTGACTTCACCATCCCCACTTCAGGGATCGTGCGGCCTAGGGGCTGGTTAGCGCATCTCTGCTTGAAGTCCGGCCTTTTCTGTCAGCACCGCCTCAGCGCCCGCAGTTGGTGTATGTCCACTTCACATCATCTCTTGAGCCCTTCTTGGGCTCTGCTGCCACACCCTTAAGTAGGGCTCTGCTCTCGAGGTCCCTGGTTGATCTCCTGGTTTCTCATGGTCTCTGGCCACGCCCTTCTGCAGGGTGCTATTCTTCACATCTCTCAGAGCCTCAGCTTTCCAACTGGGCTCCCCCCAACTTCAGCTCTGCCCAACTTCTCCCGCTATCTTTCTAGCGTCTTTCAAAGGGTGACAGTGTCCAGGAGCTGAGCAGTTTTGAGAAGCAATGCCAAGCCAAAGGCCCTTTCCAGTTTCCTGGGCTTACCACGTGCGCTGCTAGGTGCCAGGCTGGTTCACCAGAAATCCAACCTCCCCTACACACAACCACACCACACACTACCGTATAGCCACATAACCATGCCACCACATAGCCATGCCATCATGCTGTCACACAGCCACCCCACATGCCACCACAAAACCACACAGCCACATTACATGGCTCACCACATAACCACACTGCGGGCTACTACATAACCTCATTGCCACACTGCATGCTATCAGACAGCCATGCTACCATGCCACCACATACCCACACACAGGTCAGACTACTGGATGGACAAAAAATGCTTAATTTTTTAAAAAGATTTTTATAATTTTATGTGTATAAACATTTGCCTACATGTATATCTGTGTACCGTGTACATCTAGTGCCTATGAAGACTAAGAGGAAGGAATCACACCTCCTGGAGTCATCTTCCAGATGGTTGTGAGCTGCTATGAGGGTGCTGGGAGCTGAACCCAGGTCCTCTGCAAGAGCATTTAGTGCTCTTAACCACTGAGACATCACTCTAGTACTTGCATTCTTCTTTGTAATCTCTGTGATGATGATGATGATGATGATGATGATGATGATGATGATGATGTACATGCATGTTCATATGTGCGAGCACAGGTGTGCATGCCACAGCTTGTATGTGGGGGTCAGAAGACAGCCTCAGATATGAGTCCTCATCATCCAGCCTGTGAACATGGCCTCTTCCTTGTTGTCTGCCCCAGTGTTCACGGGCGAGCCGTCCTAGGAGCTTCTGGTGTTCTCCTGTAGCCACTCCCATGTGTAGGTGTGCTGGGGTTACGGGCATATGTGCTGCTGGGTGTTACTTCACTTAGGTACTAGGGATCTGAACTCAGGGCCTCATGCTTGCCGAGCAAGTACTTTATCCACTGTACCATCGATGTAGTCCGTGTGCGATGACATGCCTGATCCTTCCTTATGATCAGAGGTAGAAATCATCCTCACACTTGCCCTTTAATTCCTCACTAGTTCCAGTGTCCATGCTTCATTTTAAACCTTTTGAGTTCTGATTCCACAATTATTCTTGCCATTGCAATCCTATGAGGACCAAAGCCGTGGCCAGATGGTGCCTGATGGAGCCACAAGAAATGCTTCATACTTCAAAATAAGAGCAGAAAACAAGGAGGTCTGAGTGCAGTCCCTGTTCTGAGGGAGGCAGAAGTCCAGGCTCACACCCAGAGCATCCTTGCTGGCAACTCCGATTTAGAAATGTGTGTGCTCTGAGCCTAGAGGCAGTGTGTGTTCTTTCTAAGCTTAGACATATAATAACTACACATTTATTAATATCCTTAGATGAAATTTAATCTTGATAGTATTGCTATGAGGAGTCCCGTGACTTCACCATTGATAATTGAGGAGGCAGACACTTGGGGAGCTAAAGGAATGGAGCCACAGAACATGCCCACTGCCTGAATTCAAGAGGCCTCAGGGTAGCCACACAACTGCACAGGGAGCATGGAGAGGCTGGTCCAGGAATTCTAGGCTATTGTGCTGGTTGTCACAACCTTCCTCAAAAACAAACAAAACAAAACACAACTGCATTCTAGAATGCTGGGGAGAGACTGGATGTTCATTACCCATAGTCAGGACGAAATAGCTGAATCAGTGATATTGGTCCAGTCAGGACAAAGGGGCTTAACAGCCACAGGAGTAGCTGAATCCAGGAGCCTGGACTCAGGTGTTAGAGAACTTCAGAAGCCCAGAATGATGAGAAGTCTATATATGACAAGCAGATGGGTGCTTCTCCTCTCAGTCAGGGGACAGAACCTGGATGGGGACTGCCTGGAGGCCAGAGGGGGCAAGCAGACTCTACAGGGCAGAAAAAGAATGTGCCCTCTCCCGGATCCTATGCCCCTGGCTCTAGACCCCAGTTAGGGGCCGGCCAGGTCTCAGGGAGAGGTACTTGGACCACACACTGGAAAAGGTTTCTTGCCAGGATTGTTGTCTCACATCTGTAACCACAACACTTAGTCTATACTAAGGCAGGAGGATTACTGCAGGTTGGAGGCCAGCCTGGGCTCCAAACTGAGTTCCAGGTCAACCTGAACTACAGTGTAATACTCTCAAAAGAAGGCATGTAGAAGGAAGAAGAGGGGGAACGGGGAAAGGAGAGAGAGGAGGAGGTGGAGAAAGGTAGTGGAAGGAAGAGGGAAGAGGAGGTGGGGAAGATGGAGCTGTCTCTGTATACAATATGACTTCATGTTGAAAGTGTATCTAAGTTGCCCCCACGTGCATCCCTAAATCCCAGAGTGATTGGAGTAAGACTGCAGATATGATGCACAGCAACGGTTAGGCTTCCTCTTCCAACAGCTCTACCAGTGGCTCAGGCTGCAGCTGTGTGGTCCTGCAGTTAACACGCCTGCCTGCATCTGAGGAGTTCTGAGGGACTCTGGCTTCTATAATAGCAGCACCAGGCCGTACCCCACCCACCTACTCATTGCTCATGAGGAGTGATTGTCTTTCTTCCCGGGACATCTGTGACCCTGTTTCTGGGGATGATTTCTCAGCAGAGCATCCCTGCCTTGCAGAAGATCCTCGGCTGAGATTCCATCCCTTTCTCTCAGCCATACACAGACAGAGTTCTATTGTCTAAAACAAAACCCCAGCAATGCCTGTAAGAGGTGAGCTCAAAGCTGTGTGACAATGAAGAACAGCAATTCCTCTCATGACTGGCAGGGATCAGAAATGCTCAGAGAACAAAAGTACTCCTCTAAATTGGGAACTGCAAGCAAGCATCCCCAAACCACAGAGGTGGGACTCCTGGTCCAGTCACCACCTACATTGTTGAATAGTGGTAACAGCCTGCATAGGAGGTCAGCCAGAGGAAGAGGAGGCTCCGGCAGCTGTCATGTGTACTGAGACAGAAACAATAGATGCCTTGCAAAGCACCAGGAGCCATGTGCCCAGGAAGGACGGGTGCTTAATCTCACAGTGTTTTGCAACTGTCATCTGGCATCATAGTTTCTTTCCCACTGCTATGGTAAATTGCCCTGACTACAAACTTCAGGGAGAAAGCATTTGTTCTGGCTCATGGTTTAAAGTCACAGTTTACTGTTTCTGGGAAGTTGAGGCAGCAGGAGTTTAAACCAGCTGGTCACATTGCAAACACAGCCAGAAATAGAAAATGGGGAATAGAGCTTGCTTTCTTGATTTCATATAGTCCAGGATCCCAGACTAGGGAATAGTCCTGCTGACAGTGAAGATGGGTCTTCCTTCCCATGTCAAAATAATCCCCACAGGCATCCCCAGAGGCTCACCTCCCAGGGGATTCTAGATCTCGTCTGGTTGGCAGTCAATGCCAACAATCACAACCGACTTGGAGACAGCAGTGACCACGTACAGCTGTCATTGATTTTCACCTTAGTATGTAAAACAGATCTGGTCACAAAGGGCCAGATCTACTTATCACCCAAAACATGACAACATACCCACATATATAGGAATATGTGTCCAACTGACATATTCTCCGGATATCTGATGACAGCATGCCTGAGAAAAGCAGCTTCGAAGAGAGAGGATAATGGTGGTTTATGGGTTTCATATATTTCTGTCTGTGGTCACTTGGCTCTGTTGCTTTGGGGCCTAGGTATGGTGAGCCAGGACATCATGTTTCTGGGGGTGGACAGGAAACACGTGGTGGAGCAAGAACACTCACTCCATAGTGGACGAGATCAGAGGCAGACAGAGAGGCATCCAGGACAAGGTGGAAGCTCCAAGAACACACCTCCACTGACCCACTTCTTCAACATCGGCTCCATGCCCACGACTAAGCCAGAGCCCTCAAGATACAGTCTCTTCTTGGTGATCACATCCATCAGATAGGCGCCAAGCTTCCAGAACTAGCCTTCAGGTAGTGTTGTAAGACTCCCTTCCCTGGAGACACACACACACAAATCTATACCCTCCTCTTTAGATCCAGTGGCAAACCAATATATAGTTCCCCTTTGGAGCCCAACTAGGGAATCATGAGTAAATCGAGCTTAGTTACAGAAGATGGATGAGGAGCAATTGGAGGGAATGACCATGACTCCAAAGCACCCTGGAGAGTCTCCAACCAGCATGGAGGGCGCTTCCCCATAGCCACACATATGGAGCCCCCTTTCAGTTAGCTTCCCCAAGCCTATCTAGTCTAGTGCTCCAGAGATCCTGAGGCCACAGACAATTAGGCCAGGATCGCATTCAAATTAGCACAAGGAGTAGCCAAAATCTTGGGCGAGGGTCCGATGACCCTCCTATCCCACCCTTCCAGGAGGGAATGGCAGGGATTGGCAGAGATGGTGTTTTGTAGCAGTCGATAAGCCTCATCAATCATGATGGACTCTTGTAAACAGGGACAGCTGATCTAATGGAGACAGAAGCTATGTTGCCCAGGGGACCACAGTCTACAACAGGTGGACTCCAGTTATCCAAACCATTACACATCCGTAAGTGCTACTCTAGTCCAGTAGAAAGTGAACAGGACCCATCACAGTGTAGGGTGACTCATCGATTTACCACATAAGTGTCTTGTGCTAGACGCTGTGCTTCTTGTCAGAATGAAGAGTGAGCTGGAATGAACATATTCCCAGGATATGGCCAGGAGCAAGTTGTCATGGTGGCGTGAAGAGAACAGCTGGCATATGCTAGGCTTCACTTGCTGACTTCACAGAGGTAGATCTTAAAGAGTGACCCTTCCTACGAAGGTTGCTTTTCTGGGCATTCCCCTTTACCTTGTGAAGATGCAGGCTGCTTTCTGGTGACGCTTCCTCCCACCTGGAAGAACTCCTTAAATGCTCCCCACAGTACTGGTCTGCTGGTGACAAATCCCGGACGGACAACTTTCCTATGTCTGAGACAAATCTGCATTTTGCCATTTTTGAAAGATGTTTTAGCTGGCTGAAGAATGCTAAGTTGAAGGAGATTTTCCTTGTTTTCTTTCAATACTTTAAAAAAATATGGTGCCACAGTCTTCCGACTAGCACTGTCTCTGATGAGAAACCTTCCGGCATCCTTATCTGTTTGTCTGTATAAAATGCTCCCCCCCTGCTGGCTGCCCTTGTGGGTTTTCTCTCTATCACTGTCTTGACCATGAGCTGCCTTGGTCTGTTTTCCTCCTCACTGGTTAGTTTGCTCATTTACAGTGTGTTGGCACTTTGAATGTATAGGTTTGATCAATGTTGGAAAATTGTTCTCATTGTTTTGATAATTTCTGCTCTCTTCCCCCATCTTCTTTGGTGATTCTAATTACATGTATTGGGTTGCCTGAACTTGTACCCAGCCCACTGTCTGGGTGTTTTGTTTTCATGTTCTATTCATGTAAAGCCTTGTTTTTCTTATTTCACCCCTGTACTTTCTATGGCACCTTCACAAGCATTCTTTTCCCTTCTTCAGTGTCTCACATGCTGTCAGTCCTGCTCAATGCGTTTTCATTTGGACATTGTCATTTCACCCCTATAGCCTTTGCTTGGGATACTCAGGATCTCGGCCTCTCATCTTCCCATTTGTGTGTGACATGAAGTTTTAACAACTTCTGGTGTTTTCTTCCACCTCACTCATCTAGATTGTTTTTGGTCATTCTGCTTCTCATATGTGTTTCTTTTCCACATTTTCTAAGTCGTGGTGTGTTCTGATTGGGAGTTGAGGGCTGTGGATTTAATTCCAGTGGGTGTGGGCATTCTTATAAGCCCGGCAGAATGTCTGTCTTGGTTGTAGGCACAGGGGAGAACCTGGAGGGAGTTGTATATCTCCCTGTCTCTTTGGAGGCTTCATCGGGCAACCCTGGAGCATCACCCAAGGGCTGCTTAACATCAGCCCACATCCCTGTAGAGAAACCCGAGACAGTTGCTTGTGGGAGAAAAGGACTAATCAGTTCAGAGTTCTTCAGGTCCCAGAACAAGATGGGGAAGATATGTACATACATTGTTCCCCAGAGGGTTCAGATGGAAGTCCAGGGTATACCTGCAGGATTAAGCTCCTCACCTTATATCCAGGAATCAAAAGAAAGAAAGTGGTCCTACAAGCCCCAGTGACCCAAAAATCCTCTCTGAGCCCTACCCACTAAAGTGTCCACCACCCAACAACACTGGGCCTTTCAGGACAGACACCCAGCATCCAAACCACCACACAGCTTCAGTCTGTCTGTCTGCTACTGAGTTTCTATGTTCTACATGTCCCGTAAAGCTGGAAGCTGCCCAGCAAGCGGCAGCCCTGGTGAACCATGGGCACTATTCCCCTAATTCTTTGTGGGGTCTCTTCCCAGTCTGGAGTCCCCTCAAATACCTCAGTATGCTCAGAATTCAGTCTAAGACTGAAGAGATATCTGTATGCAGTCTCCATCTTTCTCTCTCTTCTGTCCCTCCCCTTCTGTCTCTCTCTCTCCTTCTCTGCCTCTGTCTCTGCCTCTCTTTCTGTCCCTCTCCTTCTGTCTCTCTGTGTGTCTCTCTCTGTCTCTGTTTCTTTCCCCCTATCTCTTTCTTTCCCTCTCTCTGTGTCTCTCTTTTCATCCCTTCCTCCTCAGCTCTCCCCTTTCTCTTCCTCTCTCTGTCTCGGGATATCTAATAGTTTCTCCTTTTTCTTCTCCCAGTCTCCCCACTCTATGTCCCCTGTGAGGGCGACCCAGGGTTCTCTTTCCTAAGTCCCAGTCTAGAGAATTTTCTCGAGGCAAATGTGACAAGCTTAGGCCTCACTTTGTTCCTTTCAGCCATTTGTTCCACACACAGGAATGTCATTCTTGGGTATGTGTTGTCTGGGCACCAAAGGTTCAATCATCCCTCGGACCAGCTGCTCCTTGTAGAAAAGTCACCCATAGCAGCACGAGCCAAGGCTGGTGAGACGCAGTAACAATGTGGAAAACTCATTCTTTGCCTCCTGCCCAAGCTGTTTATGCATTTCAATGTATATGTAAGAGGACATCAAAATATATGATGGAGATTTTTTCCTTTCCAGGGACCAAATTGCTTCAGCAAACGATTTTCAAATACAGTAAAATGACCATAAATTTTTACTTATAAAATGTTCCCTCGTGAGATATTTTTTCTGTTTCATGCCTATCCACGGCTTTCTGCTTTTTGCAGAAATGATTCTGGTCTTGTGCCCTTCCTCCTCATGTGACTGCACCAGCTGACCCTGAGAGAAGGTCACAGCTTCATTTATCAGGGAATGTGGCCCATTTTTGCTGAGAGTCAAGACCTTGGATACTCCTTTTCTCTGGCCCCATTTATTAAAGTTGCCAGGTTCTCTGTGTCTGTGTTGTGCCTACCACACTATCTTTAAAATGTAGGTGAACAGGGGTGTGGTCCAGTAGGTTCCCCTTAAATACCCACTTCATGTTATTACAGGACCAAGAGGAACAAGGTTGGAGGTGCACTACACAAACATTTCCAAAACGCTTATTCGTGCCAGTCACCCCCCCCTTTTATTCACAAGGAAATTATTAAAGCAATCGGCCTATTTTGACTGCACATTTTGATCTTTCTGGAAAAAGCTCCAGCCTCAGAGTGTCCAATTCCTGCATTCTAGGACCAGCCAGATGTCTCCAAAGCTGAGCCACTGGTCTACCCCTCCCCACCACACCATCCGACGAGGCCTCTGATTGCAGAGCTGACTGACCCCTGTCCTCCCCAGGCTGGATTCCCTTTAAATAGCCCTGTGATCCAAATAACCAATCGGTGTGCTTCTTCCACCTGTGCCTGGAGATTGGCACTGACCCCTGCCGGGAACAAAATGCCACCATTAGCAACAGCAGCTGTGCCATGTGCCAGGCCCAGCTCTGTGCTCCGTTATCCATTGACCATCTGTGAGGAGTCTCTGCATGCTGATGCCCAGTTACAGAAGAAGAAGCCAAGCACAGGGCCATTTCCAGCCTTCCTTGGATAGCTTGAAAGTAAGGTGCGTGTGGCACACTGCTCCTCTGGCCTTTCCCCCTCAGGGTCCATGTGGGGCAGGAATTCTGTGTTCACGCATTTGGCCTCTTCCTTATCATGGTCCTTCAGCACCACTAGTCTGCACCTTGGATGCCTAGTGGCTGGGACAGGGCTTCTGTTCCCTTGGTGTCACAGCCAGATGTCCTCTGTGCCCACAGTGCCCACAGCCATCCACAGTGGTGTAGATGGCTCACTGTGGGTGCCTCGTGCTGCTAAAAGTAAGTACACTCTTGGCATGTACCCAAGGAAGACAGTCTCAGGCTCTCAGGCTGTTCTGAGGCCAGCCTACAGGCAGGAGCAGACTACACCCATCCATTACTCCTGAACAGAGAAACAAGCTACCCGTGTTGCACAGCCAGTATTTGAGTTCACAGATATGTGATGCCAGCTGCTCAGTAGTCTCACTCTCTCACCTCATGTGACTGATTACAACATGGGCCGAGGTGTTCCCATGTCATCTGCCTTCAAAGTATATTCCATGAGGTCTGACCGCCATGCTGCTGGTGTGTCCTCCTATTGGGGTACATGTATGCTTTAGCATGAAAAATTAATATGGCAAAGCCATTCCCTACTAAGATATAAATATCACATCCAGTCCAACAGGCAGCTTTGACATATGAAATGAACAATGAACTTCATCCTCAGCTCTAGGCCAAGAATCTGGGGATTCAGGATGAGACCCTGTCTCATCACAGAAGGACTAGAAGCAAAATCTTCTAGGCACCCCTGTGGAGAGCTGTCCTGTAATCACTTTTCAGTATGATTGGGTGACAGGAAAGCTGACCCAACAATGTGTCTCTCCATTCTCCAATAACCTCTGGCTGTTCCGAGTATTTACTGTACATCAGACAGCATGGTTTCCTCTAGAATGTTCCATTAGGCACAATGAGAGGGACTTGTAGTGTGCAGTATGGGGGGGCTCATAGAACTCTGTGGGGTCACAGGAAGCTGTTCCCAGAGGTGAGGGTAGTCGATATTCCCAGAGTGCCAAAGTAAGGTGATATACAGCAAATTGGCACCACTGGCAATCTGGTGAATGGGCAGTTGCCTGCACCATGGATCCAGTCTTGGGCCATCTGTTCAAGGAGTGCAGCTTTGGGGGAAGTCAAGTTCCCCTGCAACTATTGCTACATGGGCAGTCAACAAATTGTTCACAAGCTCCTGGTTCCTTGGCTCTCCCTCAACTCAGCAAATCACAATACATTCCCCATGATTGCGCCTTGCTCCCCGTCAGTCAATATGGAAAGTAAGGAGTGGAGCTCACTGCCTTAACTGTGCGCTGGGCAGACCAGCTCACAGGTGAGACATGAGAATTAGCCAAAATAGGTCTGCAATGCCTTGTCTCATGTCTGTAATACTGTGAACAGAAAGGTCAGCAAAACAACAGAAAGTCTGAGAAAGGTGGGTTTCTGATTCTACCATCATTTTCTCTCTCCTCCACCACAGCACGTTGTCTCCTCCCTACTCCTCAGACAGTGTGTGTGTAGCTCTGTGAGCCAGCCATGGTCCTCCAGAGCTGTCCCACCGCTGTGTGTTGGAGCCTCAGTGAGTGACAGCTCCGGTCGCCCGTGTCTACCAGGTGCTCAGCGACCCTTGACCTTAGCTTGCGGTAACTGGTGGCTGATGCCTCTTCGACAACTGTATATCTTTCTCAGTGAAGTGTCTGTTAAGCCCGATGCCCCATCTGAGTCATTTCTTGTCAGACTGACGAGGTTCAGGAGGAACGAGTATATATTAGCTATGCATTTGTTTTAAGACAGGTTCTCATGTGGCCTGAGCTGGTCTACAGCTCGCCATGCAGACAAGGGTGAACTTGAACTTGGATCCTTCTGCATCTACTGCCCAAGTTCTATGATTACACATATGTGTTGCTGTGCCTCTGCATGCAGTTCTTGGGTGAAATCCAGGGCTACCTGCACTCTAGGGATGCAATCTACCTGAGTTACATCCCTAGCCTAGATATGGTTTTTCTAAATATTTTAAGCCAGACTGTGGTGTGTCTCCTCGTTCTCCTGACAATGCCTTCAAAAAAAAAAATCAGTGATTTCTACTTTTAATGAAATTCAGATTCCTAATTTCTTCTCCCGTGATTAACACCTCGGGGTTTTACCTAAGAAGGCATTGTCAACTCCAAGCTCACCTAGAATCTCTGATGTTCTATGAAGCAGTTTCATGAGGGCGGACAGTCTGGGTCTAGCTTCATATTTCTGTCTGTCCAGTTGTTTCATCACCAATGGCTGGAAAGACAGCCCTCATCCCTCTGCTGTGCCTTGCTTCTCAAAGGCACACTGAACTGTGGTGCTGTTCCCTGAAGAAGGCAATCATCTTCTCAGTTCCTGGATGGAGGAAGCAGGTGGCTTGCAAGAAGGTCCTAGAGAGATGAGGCTGGAATCGGGCAAAGCTCAGGGTAGAATCATTGGCAGCACACACCCATACCTGCTGGTGGTCACTGTGGGCATAATTTAAATTGAAGCATCAATTCATTTGGTATCAAACTTGGAGCCATCACTCCCTCCCTGTAAGTGGCTTCCTGAGTATCATCAACTAAGGCAATGGTTTCGCGGGAAAGGAAAAGGGACATGGAGGCCAGCATCTCAGCTTGCCCTTTAAGAAGCCTGCTGCTCCTCCACACCACTCAGATGAGCATGGGAAGGAGATAAAATACAAGCCGACAAGGAGCTTTTTGCAGGTTTATTCTCCAACCCACACAATTTCCCAGCTAGACATCATTGAACACCACTCCAGAGCAACCATAGAGCCCAGCATCTGGCTCCCAGATGCCACACTCACCCCAGGCCCAGAAGGTTTGTCTAGAAGTCAGTCTTCTTTGTCACTGGGATACCATCCAGAGTAAGAAAGTGCAGTCTGGTCTGTAGTTATAACTGTGTATGGTCTTGAAGACCACAGCTGGGCTTGGCAGTCCCCAGAGCAGACTCTGGCAACACACCTGGGTCTTCTAGAAACATAGTCAAGGGGCTAACTGTGTCCAGTCATAGTCCAGAGAAAATAATACATCGGTTGGCTCTATGGCTGAGCAGGTGCCATTCATTATGCAGGTGGCCGTGATAGTCCTGGACAGCAGCAACCATTCATTATGCAGGTGGCCATGATGGTCCAGACTGCTCTAGGTGGGGACAGCAGGCAGATCTGTGACTGCTCCCTTCCCACTGCCTATCTCTCAGAAAGCATAGAGTGCTGTGGTGACCAGTCAGCTAGCAGCAGTAACCAAGGGCCTACCTTTTGAATGCCTAGGGATGTTTTTAAATTTCTTAAGAGAGCATTCCAGAGCAACCTATTTTTTCCAGATCTCTGTAAACAAGTGCTGGGAGCCCACGTGGGGCCTCCACAGAACAATCTTTCTAAGCAGCTTTGCCCTATAGACTTCCTGCCATGCTGATTGCTTGAGGATCTGTTCCCTTGGTGTGAATTATGCGTGTGGTGCAACCTACACTGTGCTGATTTATTTTAAATTGTAGGCTATGTTCCAAACTATAAGAGGTGTGAGCCTATAAAAAATGTCAGGGGGTCTGACTGTAGCAACAGCTCTGAGTAAGGGGAAGAAGGATTAAGAGGGAGAGTGAGCCAGGCCAAAGAGACCCTTAGTTTAGAATATCTCTTCTGATTTTAACAAAAGGCAGAGATTTGAGGCTGCTTGTTTGGTTTTAGCTTATAAAAAAATTCTAGTTAATGGCACTCAGTTTGGAAAGAGAGAAAGAGAGAAGGAGAGAGAGAGAGATTCAAATCAAACCCACACCTAGCTAGTTGCCCAGGAATTTCTTTTCTTGGTTTACCAAAAGGAATGGAGAGTGGATAAGAGATCACCCACACAGCATTATTCACAGTGGAACAGTCACTGGGTGACCCACACCCTAGATGAGCCACAAACTGGGTGAGTTATCCACTGGGCGAGCCGCACGCTGGATAAACCACACACTAGATGAGTCACACAATGGGATCCTCCAACCCTTGTAATGCCAGGCATATGTGAGGGAGCAAACCATGAATCAGAGGTGGGAGGGAGCATAAGGAGCCTGGTGCCAGACAATGGTCATTGCAGAGGACCATTCATAGAGCATTCAGGATGGAACAAAGCTAACGGGTAACTTTAAAAGTCATCATAGACTCGAGAGACAACTTAGTTGTCAAAAGCACTGGCTGCTCTTCCAGAGGACCCAGGTTCAATTCCTAGCACCCACATGGCAGCTCACAACTGTCTGTAACTCCAGAGGATCAGTTGCCCTCCTCCAGCCTCCATAGGCACTGCATACACATGGTACATGTACCTACATGCAAGCAAAGCATTCAGACACATAAAATAAGGTTTGTTTTAAGTTGTCAGAGGGCTGCAGATGGAGCTCAGTGGCAGAGCATTTGCCCGGCATGGACAAAGTCCTGGGTTCAGTGCAAGGTGACTGGGAGGAGAGTGAATCTCCAGATGGTCCAAGATGAGCACCAAACTACACCAGCAGGGAGTGCATTTGTTACAGGTCTTCAGCAGACACACCCGAGATGTGTGCAGCCATGCACTCTTTAGGCATGGCGTTCACTCAGTGGACATCTGGCATTAGGAACCAACCACAAATATTGAACCTTGCTGGTGGAGGGCCTGGTGAAATATCTGGGGGTGGCCTGCTCTGATGGGTTGATTGGAGGTGTGAAAGTGGACTGTGAGTGTTGAAGCAAATATAGTGTTATGACCTGAATCTGAGAAGTTTCCTTGTAGAAAAAAATGGCTAATTAAATTATTACTTAGTATTTAGATTATCGTTAATTGGTTCAGCAATTGTTAATCCTTAATCCACCATTATAAATGAACACACAGACACCACATGGATTTTAACAAGCCTAGGCCTGAATTGTGCAATCCTAGCCCATCTAAGCTAGCTCATAATTCTATTACCCAAATATGACCCCATATATACATATGTCCCTTTGGACTGCTATTCTCCGCATTATGCCAATGTTCCAGGCCACGTGAAAAAAGGTTCTTTTGTCTAACCCATAGTGTGTGTCCTCCTTGCCTGCTCCCTGGCTTCTTCTTGGAGGCTTCTTCCTCCCAAGATACTCTCTGTCTCCTTAAGAAGCCTGCGCACCTTAGTCTTGCCTACCTCCATCTTTGCCCAATCTCCAGGCCTCAGCATTTATTTAACCAATCAGAGACAATGTAAGTAACAGACAGAAGGCAGAACCAATTAATTAACATTTAGATGCCTAACACCGCCCTATCATTCCCCCAGAGGCTTGTATTTTGAACATGTGTTCCCTTGCTGACAGTACCATCATGAGGTTCTACAGAAGATTCTTCAGGAGGTGGGGCCTGGCTGGTAGAGCTAAGTCCCTAGGAGTGGACTTTGAAGCTTCTAGCCAAACCTGGTTCCTGTCTCTCTCTTTCCTGGGCCTCCATGATCTGAAGAGGTGTGGAACAGCCTGCCTTGAGTCTCAGGGATGACAGTGGATGCATCCCAGAGCAAGACATGCAATACATAGACTTTCCAAATGAATGGGTGCATTAAAGATAAAAAGCAAACTAATTAACCTAGAATATGTAGGGTTGCAGATGTGTCTAGTCTAGACAAACAGGGCTGAAGTGGTCCTTTCTTACATAGAGCTGCCCTGACAGGACAGTCGCTTAAATCTAGTGGTGTGTTGGAGGATGGGGAGAAACTGGCCAAACACTTGTCCTGCAGCACCTTCAGCCATCAGTAAGGAGTAAGCACAGAATGATGATGTCATTCTGATTCTAGACCACTTAGGTCTCGACCTTGCTAGCAGTGGGACCCTTGCTGGTGTCCTCGGAGACAGTACAGCGAGTTGCTCCCAGGCAAACAGGTAGCTCTGAGGATGAATAGCCAGCATCCAGCCCTAGAACAGAAGGGACATCTCCTATGACTTCCTCCTAATGATGCCTCCTAGATAGGCCCTTGGAGCCTAGAGGTACTTCAGGCTTTGATGGGGTTTATTTCTGAGTCCTGCTTTCAATTGCTTAATGAGAAAAGCAAAGACAGCAGGACGGCAGGTCCCGTGCAGACTCAAGTTCATGGGCTCCAGATGGAAACACTTGAGTTTCGCAGTTGATGCGTTTGGGGCTATCAGAGTGCCATGGCTCCTTTGAGAGCTGCCGCCATTTCTCTATAGCACCGATTCAAACACCCAAGAACTGCTGATGCCTTAGCAGGGCTCTCTAAATGGGCATGGCAAGGCTTCAGGATGTACTTATTCTGCCGATCCCACCCTTCCCATCCCTCTGTGTGCGAGCCTCACATGGCACAGTCACAGCTGAGCAGGATGCTACCAGTGCCCCTCAAACTTGACCCAGGTGACTTCTATGAGCATGACTGCCCTTCGCTTCCCAGCATCCTCCTAGTCAATATGGTGCTGGTCATATGGCCAGTTACTTGTGACTTCTGAGTGAAACCATGGTCAGTGGCATCAGAAGATAACCCATTCCAGAGCTAAGCTTGGGAATGAAGGTCTTTGCTTCTTAGAGGGCAAGCCTAGAGATTTTGGTTACTGAAGAGGGGTGATCTAGAAGAGCAGTTTGGACTAGGTGTCACTGCCACCAGCTGGAAACACACTTACAGTAGTGCACTTGTTCCCAGCACGTCATCAGGACTGTCACTATGCCTGTTTGTGGAGCCCTTTGGGTGTCAACACTGTGACACTGAGACCACACTGGGGTGCCCATGGACTAAGCAAGCAGTGCCTACAACAAACGGTAGCTTGGAAGCCATGAGACAGATTTAAATACGGAGCTTAAAATATACCCTGAGTCATTAAGGAAATATAAAATTGCATTCAAAGTAATCAAAGTCTAACAAGGATGGTTGATTGTACTTTAATTGTCCAATGACAGGCGATTTGTTTAAGATTCAAGTGGCCACACTCCAGGCAAATCTCACTAATCAGAATTTCTTACCTGCACTGGATGAGTTTACCATCCCTCTGCCACCTGATTCCTTGGGAAGTGCCTTGTCAAGGAATGGCATGATTTTGTCACTGGCTTCATTGCACGTGACGAAGCCAGTGACATAAGCACATGGTGTCACCAGCCCTTGCTTGTTACAGCAACCTGGGTTTCTTTATACACAGTCACCTGTGGGTGTTTCATTGGAAAAGCCCAGGGGCAGCATCCTTCTCTTCAGAAAAGTCCCATGTGGCTAGTCAACGAGGACATGGCATGTTCTGCCCACCTGGGTTACTGTTGGGCTGTAAGTGGGTTCCAGTGCCCCGACCTACATACCAAGGGAGACCATCAGTGATATTTTCAATGCTGACATTGGTGTCGCTGCTGTTTATGCTAATCCTGCTGTTAATGGTGGGCCTAGTGCTTGTATTTATAGTTGTATTGACATTGCTGATATTGCTGTCGATGATGCTGATGTTGATGATGCTGATGTTGATGGTATAGATTTACCCAGTGTTGATAGTGTTGTTGGTGCTGATGCTATTTATATTGAAAGTTGATGTCAATGTGCTCATATTTGAGATATTGGCCTGGCTGAGGCTAGTGGTGCAATTGACATCAGTGTTAATGGCACTAATATTTGATGTGGATATTGATGTTATTTGTGTTTGTGATGGTTTGAAAAAGAATGGCCCCCATAGGCTCACATTCTTGAATGCTTAGTCATCAGGGAGTGACACTATTGAAAAGAATTAGGATGATTAGGAGGCATGGCCTTGTTGGAGGAAGTGTTTCACTGGGGATGGACTTTAAAATTTCAAAAGTCCACACCAGGCCCAATCTCTGTCTCAGCCTGTGAAACAGGATGTAGCTCTCAGTTGCTGCTCCAGCACCTTGCATGCCACCATGCTCTCTTCCATTCTGATAATGGACTAAGCCTCTGAGGCTGTAAGCAAGCCCTCAGTTAAATGCTTTCATTTATAAGCATTGCCTTGGTCATGGTGTCTCTTCACAGCAATAGAGCAGTGACTAAGACAGAAGTTGGTGCCAGGGAGTGGAGTATTGCTGTGACTGGCCTGAACAAGCTGTTTTCAGGAGGGATATGGAAGACTTTGGGACTTTGGACTAGAAAAACACTTGAATACTTTAAGTGGGGCTTACTGGGCAATCCTAGTGGGAGCATGGACATTGGTGGCTGAGGATGATGTGAACTATGATGGCCTGGTCCAAGAGGTTTCAGAGGGGAAGAATGTTAGTAAGTGGTTAGAGACCATTCCTGTGATAGTTTGAGAAAGTATGTGTCAAAACTCTCCTAAATTAAAGAGTTTTGGATTAATGGCATTGGCAGAGGAGATTTCAAGACAGCCTAATATTGGCCCCAGTAAATATTTCGCCAGAGCCAAGTCCTGTGCCCAAGAAGATAAAAGCTTGAAGAAAAGCCTGATCCTAACTGGAATAAAGGGAGTGGGTGACCTCAGGGCAAGTTCCCACCAGTTTAGCTCCCAACTTGTGAAAAGGGATTAAAGAAAACCATCAGCAACAGAAAGCTGGTGCAATTGTAACTGAAGGAGGGGTCCAAGCTCCAACCTCATCAAGCAGCAGAATTTGGCAGCTTTGGCCACATGGTTCTGGCTTTAGAGTCAAGGACACAAAAAATGGGCTGTAGAATCTCCCTCTGCAGCTAAGGAAAGCTGCTGAGGCCAGGCATGTGTCCAGGGTGTCCCTGCATGGAGGCCTAGATAGGCCAATGCGTGAGGCTGTGAAGATGAAGCCTGGATTGATTCGGAGACTGCAAGATGTCAGAGATGCCAAAGCCCTGGGACACCTGCCAAGGAGAGCTAATGGGGAGTGGAACCAGCCCAAGAGAGAAGTGTGTTTCAGTCAACAAAGCTGACAGGAATTGGAAATGGAAGGAGAGCTTTGACATAAGACGTGGAGAGCTTGTCCTGCTGGTTTTCCATTGCTTTGGTCCAGTCTTTCCTCGCTGTGCTCCCTTTCCTTCCTTTTCTAATGGCGATGTATGTTCTGTGCCACTGTATGTTGGAAGTATGCAATTTTCCTTTTTATTTTGATTTTACAGGGAGTTATGGCTAAGAGGTTGCCACGGGTCTCAGAAGAGACTTTGGACTTTTAAACAGTATTGAGGCTGTTATAGACTATGGGGACTTTTGAAGTTGTACTAAACGCATTTTGCGTTATGATATGGCTACAGGCCTATGGGGACAGGAAGTGGAATGTGGTGGTTTCACTAAGAATGGCCCCCATAGAGTCATATATTTGAATACTTAGTCATCAGGGAAAGGGATTAGAATGATTAGGAGGTGTAACCTTGTTGGAAGAAGTGTCTCACTAAGGGTGCCAGGCCTCCTCTTTCTCTTGGCCTGTGGATCAGATACTGCACTAGCACCATGCTCCCCACCACAAGGATGATGGACTAAGCCTCTGAGGCTGTAAGCAAACACTCAGCTAAGTGCTTTCATTTATAAGAGTTGCCTTGGTCATGGCGTCTCCTCACAGCAGTAGAACAGTGACTAAGAAAGTGCTAATGTCAGTGGGGTTCATGTTGGTAGTCTATGCTACTGGTGGAGAAGCTGATATCAGTGTTGAAAGTGTTGGTATGTGGATGCTGCTACTGGCGTTGTTGGTGTTGATGGTGCTACTACACTTATTGATGTTAATGCTGATTGTCAGTACTTTTCATTACAGTAGTTTGAATTGCTGATGCTTCTTGTCTTAGTTGATTAGTTCTATTGCTGTGATGAAACATCATAAACAAGGCAACTCAAAAAGGAAATCACTTAATTTTGGGCTCATGGTTCCAGAGAGTGGTAGAGTCCATAACCATCATGGCAGGCAGCATGGGGACAGGCAGACTGGCATGGTTCTGGAGCAGTAGCTGAGAGCTCACATGTTGAGATAACAATCATGAAGCCGAGAGAGATAACTGAGAATTCCATGGGCATTTGAAACCTCATAGCCCACCCTCAGTGACACACCCCTTCCAACAAGTTCACACCTCCTAATCCTTCCCAAACAGTTCCACCAACTGTGGGCCAGACATTCAAATGTATGGGTCTATAGGGGCCATTCTCATTCAAACCACTGCACTCCTGGTGGTAAGGGTAATGTTATTGTGCTGCTGTTAACATTTTTCTAATGTGAGTGTTTAGTGCTGTTTGTGGTAATAATGATGTTGGTATTATTATTGATGCTGATGTTGGTTGCACTCATGTTGGTGGCTTAGTTGTGGAATTGGTGTCAGTGTGCCTGCTCTTGATGGTATTTTGTTTATGTAGGCGTTGTTAGTATTATTATTGATGGTGGTGTCAATGTAATTGATGATGATGTTGATGAAGTTCTTGTTGGTGTTCTAGGCATTGCTGATGCTGCCTATAGTGGAGATGATATCAGTGTTGATGATGTTGATATCTTGATGCTGACGTAGGCATTTTCCATGGTAATATTGATGTTATTTGCATAGAGGCTGATGTTAGTGGTGTTCATTTTTGGTAGTCAAGTCATTCCTGATATTATTGTTGGTAGGGTTAATATAAATATTGAAGTGTTGATATTTTTATAATGATTTTGATGCTGATGGTGATGTTGATGATCTTCACACTGCTGGTGTTTGTGGTGGGGGGGTATTCAGGGGAACTTTCTATGGGGTTTTAAATTGTATGACTATAGCCTGCTATGTGCCAATCACAATTGAGGTTGGAAATGCTATGGAGAAAATGTCAGAGGAGACACTTGCCCTGGAGAAGAAGAGGAAGGTCAGGCGAATAGTGACCAAGTTGGCATAGAATTGAAATACCAGAAAGCACTAAGGACAAAATCAAAATACTAGAGACTGACACTAGACAGGGAACTTGGGGAAGGGCAACTACAAATTCCAAAGCTAAAGCCAAGGAAGCCTCCCGTGGAGAAGCCATGGTAATCCAAAACCCAATGGGGAGCTTGGACAGACTAAAGATTAAAAGAGGAGCTAACTGGAGATGGGGGTCCTGGTGCAGAGCTCAAGGTAAAGCCCCAGATGGTGTGTTCCATAGGGCACAGAAGCCACTCTGCACAAGAAGAGTGCCCAAGAAAGCAAATGCTGTCCTAGAACCATGGTTTCCTGGAGCCACAGAGAAAAGTGAGAAGAAACAGGTAGAATTAATTACAGTAATGTGCTTTATTTAATTCAATATACCAAAATCATATTGCTTCAACAAGTAATAAATATGAATACTACTGAACTCCATTGTGCCCCCTTTTATTTTCACTTTACATCTTTGAAATAGGTGGCTTCTTCCCTCCTTCCCAGAGTAGACTGAGGGTATGCCAACAGCTCAAGGGCCACATGAATGTTAGAGGGCTCGAGTGTGTGGCAGGATGAAAACCAGCCACTGTGTCTAGGGTTGGTGTTTGAGGGACAAATTTCCTGCTCGAGAGTTGGGGAACTGCTCCAGGGTACAGGGAAGCCATCAATAATAGTCTGTAGGGTTATTTTCTACCCACCCACTCCCATCCCATAATTCATTCAGTGAATTGGGTGAGCCCTTTTTGATTTGGTTTTGGTTTTGATTTTATCTAATCTGCCTCATATCAGTTTGTGGGCACTGAGCACTGACCACAGGGACATGCTTAGACCTGTGTGCCTATGTTGACATTTCTATAGCAGGGCACATAAAGGAAGTACCACTGTAGGGTCTCCTAGAACAAACTCCTGAGGTAGAATTGCCTTCTGGGAAGAGGATGGGGTGTGGAGGGCAGAAGAGATGATGAAGCTGGCTGCTCAGACCACAGGTGAAGCAAGGCTTTGCCAGCACACCTGATTTGAGCCAGTGTGGGTGATGGAAGGAGTCACAAGGCAGGGAAGGGTTGGGTGAATGTGGTGGAGGAACCAGTGCACTGGGTAGAAATGGTGGCAGGTCAGGACATGCTGGATGATTCCATGGAGGAGACTCCTTGGCATGAGGGTTTCTGCTCTGTAGCAGGTGTGTGACCAGGGTTGGGCATCTAAGTCCCAAGCCTCCAACTTCATCTGGAGGGTCAAATTTCAGCTCAGCAGTGGCCCTGGAAATGGATCTTCATCTTGCTTTCTTTCAGGGGAAGCTGAGCAACCCTGCAACCCACCTTCCACTGGACCTTTCCTTCCCTGAAGCCTGTGATCCACATGTGTGCCACACCCTACTTTCCTGATAGACCTGAACCCTCCTGTCCTGGCTAGTGCTCAGGAGCAGCTTTCCGATCTCTGAATCTTTTGCTTCTAGTAGAGCGAGCAACCACCCGCCCTGTGGATAACATCCCATTGGTCCACAAAAAAATTCCTTTTTTTAAAAAAACAAGCTAGACGGAATGAGAAGCTGGTGCAGGAAGCACCTCCAGGGCTAACTCTGTGGTGATTTGGTCCCTCTCACCAGGGTGAGGGACAGATGTGGTCCTGTGTGTCTCCCTGCAGGGGTCAGGTAGCAGGGGCACAGGTAGCCCCACAGGGTGGTGCCACTCTGTCCTAGGAGCTGAGTAACCAGCATGGTGGTAGAGATGACTCCCCAATACTGACTGGGAGCTGAGCAAGGGTGGGAAACCTCTTAGCACCAAAGCACACCCCCTAAATCTGGAAATAATTCCTAGTCTCCCTATCATCCTCTTCCCTCCCTCCCCACTCACCCCTCTCCCCACTTTACTCCTCTTTGGTCCCTTCCCTCTCTACTTTCCCTCCCCCCAATCCCCCCCATATTTTCTTTCCCCTTTCCCTCCCCTTCCCCAACCTCTTCCCTTTCCATTTCCTTGTTTCTTCCTCTTTCCCTCTCTGCTCCTTAGCTCCCCAGAAGGCTGGTTCTTGGTGATGACTCTAGATTGAGGATCCAGACCTCCTTCCACTCCACCCCCAGAGAGTGCTCCTACCACAGAGGGAGCACCCGCTGTAGACTTCCAGGGAGGACAGTGTATCCACAGGAGGCCTGGAAGTGGAGCCTAGTGACACTCAGGTGTGAGTTGTGCTAACAGAGCAGCAGCTGGAAGAGGGCCACCGTTTGCTTCACTACACAAAGCTAGATTCCAGAAGCTCGCTGCAGGGGTGGTCCCTGAGAGCTGGGAAGGCTGGCTGGGGACCCAGGCTGCTCCTAAGCCTGTCCCTGGAGCCCTGGAGCCCTAGAGCCCTGAAGCCCTGGGGCCCTGGAGCCCTGGAGCCCTGGAGCCCTGGAGCCCTGGAGCCCTGGCGTGGCGTGAGGTCACTCCAGGCTCTGACCCCTGTAAGGATCACTGGTTTCAGTCCTGAAACCTTCAGTTTGCTGAAGTTTTGTGTCAAGTGTCGCTTCACCCTCCTTTTTTTCTGGACTTGATAACGAATTCGCCTTCCACCTCTGCTCTCACATGCTGTGTGCGAGTCTCTAAAATCTATAACCCTGAATAGATTCAGAAAATCATACGCTGCTGTGAAAGGGACCCATAAATGAATCCTTAGAGTTGAAGTTTTGTCATTTAACAAATGTGCTGTCTCCCCATTATTCCTTCACTACTTAACAAACAACTCATAGTGCAAATGGAGAATGTTCACAGGAAGGGCTCCCCCCACCCTTTTCTTTCTTTCAAAAACAGCTATTTCCTTGCAGGTAGTAATTTTGTTTTAAGAAAAGTGATGTTTAGCACTAGTCTTTTTAATAAAATATGCATGAGAGAATAATTCTTCTAAAACCTTCTGTATCTACCAAAAAAATCTATATGTAGGAGAACTTGAATTAATCTCTAATAGATTTTATTACATAGCACTTAAAAATTTCTCTAAGAGACATCCAGTCAAAGACATCAATTTGGGGTAACAAAGCACAGCAGAGAAAGGGAGTTAGTGAGCGCAGGTGCCAAGCCCTGCTTTGGTTCTTCTGTGTCTGGCTTACCGGGCAATCGCTTGACCCCAGCACTAGAAAGCCAAAGACACACAGATCCCTGGGGCTCACTGGCCAGCCAGCACAGCCTGATGAGTGAGTTCCGGGCCAATGAGAGATCCTGTCTCAAAAACCAAGACAGATGACATATGAGGATCAGCACATGAGTCTGAGGTCAAGTGCACCTGTGTGCATACAATCACACACACATTCACACGCTCACACATACATGCACATGCAGGGAGGACAGTGTACCCACAGGAGGCCTGGAAGTGGAGCCTGGTGAGACTCAGGTGTGAGTTGTGCTAACAGACCAGCAGCTGGAAGAGGGCCACCGTTTGCTTCACTACACAAAACTAGATTCCAGAAGCATACATACACACATATGCACACACACATACACACATTCATACACACACGAATACATGTGCACATACACACAGTATGAAGCTGACATCCACCCTTCATTTCTTATTTGATGGACATTTGCCACCTGCTAGGAACCAAGATCTGCTCAGACTGGGGAAACTGAGGTTGGTAGCAAGCCTGAGAAAGCCTCTGTGAATGCTGGAAGCAACAGAGCTGGGGTTAAAGTGTAGGACCTACACGGGGAGGAAGCCCAGGCACAGTCACACCTACTAGTCTGGCAAATAGCCGCGTGGCCCTCTCAGACCTGAGGCTGATCATTTAGCTTCAAAGGCAAGGGAGCGGCTCTTCACTTGCCTGCTCCTTCAAACTCACAGCCGTGTCATAAGCGTGTGGCAGATTCCAGAAGAACAGCTGAGATCAGAAAATAAGACCCAGTCTGCAGCTCATATGCTCTAGAGCAGTGGTTCTCAGCCTGTGAGTTACGACCCCTTTGGGGAGTTAAACAATCATTTCATAGGGGTCGCCTAAGACCATTGGAAAACACAGATATCTACACTACAATTCATACCAGTAGCAAAATTACAGTTATGAAGTAACAATGAAATAATTTTATGGTTGGTGGCCACCACAACATGAGGAACTGTATTAAAGGGTCACAGCATGAGGAAGGTTGGGAACTATTGCTCTAGAGAGAGGCTGACAAAAGACACCAGACACTAATTAAGAAGTATAATGTTCTGGGATTACACATGTGTGCTACCGTGGTATGGTTTTTAACAGTGTCTATTACTCATCTCCATTTCTGTAAGGAGGAGGGGTGGCCTGTGGTTAAGTTTCAGGGTTCTCATTTCTGAAATAGCTCCCTGCAAGAGTGAGGAGAGCATAGCACCGTGAGCCTTGAGCAGTAGGAGAGGGTAGCGTGGCAAAGTCTGTGATTTCTATGGAGTTCACTTAGTAGGCTCTTGGACAGAAGGTACCTCAGCTTGCTCAGCCTAACATGACTGGAGAGGCAGCCTGGGCTGGTCCACGCCAACCACACAGAAGCAGTAGCAGGCACCTAGGGTCCATGTAAAGTACTGGACCTCAGGTAGTGACGCCTCACCAGCTGCATTGTGCCATCTGTGAGGCCACGATGAACACATCTATGCAGGGCCCACTGCTCCTGGCACCAAGGATCACATGAGCATGGGCCCTGTGAAAGCCCATGCCCCTCTCTCTCTCTCTCTCTCTCTCTCTCTCTCTCTCTCTCTCTCTCTCTCTGACATAGCCTTTCTCCCACTCTTGGCCTCGGTTTCCCTACCTGAAGGCTAATACTTCCTCCATGATTTTCAAACAGGTACATGTCTTTAGGTACAGTAGTGGAAACCCAGACAGGGGCCCACTCTGACTCCATCCAGACCCAGGCTTACCTCCTTCAAGTGACCTTTACTGAGCTCCTCCAGACTCTGGTGTTCTTGCCAAATTGCAAGTGAGAACTGTCCATCTTGAGGGTGGCAGAGGGTCAGAGAGGCACCTGCGCAGTAAACTCAGAAGGATGCTGGGCACAGCCTCCATGTCACCAAGTCTTTTATTGAGCCATTAGAACCATTATTGTTAACATTTGATGGCTCTTGTTGCTGAGACAACAGCCATCATCATGGGACAGTCACTTCCCTGTCTGATCAGGAACTGTGGGGTGGCCTCAGAGATAGCTGAGCTACCTCCCTGCCCCCCAGCTTCATCATGGGTACATGAGTCAGTGATTTGTTTACATTACTGTTGTATTTGCCAAATAATGGAAATAATACAGGCTGTGTTCGGAAATGGGAATTAAATTTTTAATGGGGTATATAGTAGTAATAAAGAAAGGGGTGCACACCAAGGAGGATTCGGACACGGTAAGTACAGATTATAAAGTCATTGCTCACGTTCACATCTGGAATTGCATACTGAACTGAAATACGTGACTGGGAGCAGAACCCTTAGGAGTAACTCATCAAAATTCTACATCATGGCACTGTAGAGAAATGTAAACTAGAGGCTCCATCTCCCTGGCATCTGCCTCCTCTGAGCTCCTCTCTCTCTCTCTCTCTCTCTCTCTCTCTCTCTCTCTCTCTCTCTC
>CAJQZJ010032083.1:12907540-12940447 GCA_907164525.1 Lophiomys imhausi
CTCTCTCTCTCTCTCTCTCTCTCTCTCTCTCTCTCTCTCTCTCTCTCTCTCTCTCTCCATGTGTGTATTGAGGTGGGAAATGAAGAAGAGTTTGTAGTATTTCCTGCCACAGCCCTGGAAAGGAAAAAGCCTGTGTGTTTATGGTGGTCATGACAGATATTTGTGACCAAATACTTGGCAGAAATACAAAAGAATGGTATCTTTTGCTCACTTATTTGGTCATTTGGTGCACGGTTTCTTGGCTCACATTTCTGGGCCCCTAGTAGGTAACTCAACACAGAGTCATGATCATGTGTCCCATGCTGTAGCTTGGTAGCAGAAAGAGGAAGATATCTTCAAATACCTGACCCCATGACTTGCTTCCTCCATGACTTGCTTTCTCCAGATAGACACCTTTCCCAGTCTCCTGAGCCTCCCCAAATAGCACCATAAATGGCCACCAAGCATTATCCCACAAGCCCATGGGAAGCATTTCACCTTCAAATTATAACATTTCACCCATGGCTCCAAGAGGTTCATGATCATCTCATAAAACAAAATACATCTCAGTTTGTCTTCCCAAAGTCTCCAAAGACTTAAGAATTCCACTAGTGTTCAAACTCCATGTGGAAACTGAGAACCACAGCAAGCTCTTAGCTGTGAGACTTTATAAAATCAGAAAGCAGGATGCATATGTATAAGGTAGAACAGTTGGGAATAGGGGAGCGGTTAGGGATTCCAACCAGAATGGTACCAAAGTACACAGAGCAAACACTACCTTGTAACTCCATATCCAGCTTCCAGGACACATGGTATCATGATGTGAGGTGCAACAGGCTTGTGTAGCCCTTGCTATCTGTAACTCCCATGCCCTCACTCCTGGCCTGGTTCCGCTCTTGGCTTTCCTCTCAGCAGAGTCTTAACATCTCTACCTTCACAACTCCACAGATGGCCCCTCAGAGGCTTCACGAACTGACTCTGTCACACATTTCTCCCAGACCCTTTTCTGACCTCCATGTGGACGCCTCCATGACTCCATAACTCTGACATCCCTAGACTTGCAAAACTGTCACCAGTGGCTGAATCATTTATCAAGATGTCCCAGTGACCTGTGTAAGGTGACCCAGAGCAGCATCAAGGCTGTAAGGAGTGGGGTTTGGGCAGTTCTGGCAGTTCTTCGAGGTGTCTTTCCTATTGTCCAGGGGCAAACCACTTGATTTCTTTTTAACGGTATTAATCTCTCTAGCAACCATTTCCTCTGATATCAGATCACTTCTTTTCTGGCTAATCTGAACCTTGTATTTTTTTTTCCAAATCCTTTAGCCCTGTTCTTTGCTCTGCAGTCTCACTATAAGCCTAGCTTAGGAATCATGTCACACCCTGAATCCTCACCCTCTTGAAATTTTATCTGCTAAATTAATTAATGTTTTATTTTAAAATCTTGTGAGCATACACAATCATATAACTCACATGGCCAAAAAGAACCCAGTCCCAAATTCCATCAGTAGATAAGCAGATAAACAAAGCCTGGCAGGCCCACACAGTGATGCACATTAAAAGAATGACAAGATGTTCTGACACAGCCTGCAAGTTAGAGAGTCCTTGACAATACCACACTAGACAAAGGAAGCTGGCCCCACATGTCCATACATGCATGACTCCATTCACATGGAAGTCCAGAACCAAGGTAGCTACAGAGACAGGATGCAATGTGTCATGGGAGCTTTAGTGCTGGCAGAGAGAGGAGCCCCTAAAGGAACGGGAAAAACATAATTGAAAGGTACAGAAGTGGTTTTTTTTTTGGTTAATAAAACTATTCTAAAATTGACTATGTCAACAGCCATACTTAGCTGGGAATACGCTAAAGACCATTGAGTTGAGCACTTTGAATTGATAAACTTTATGAAATCTATCTCAATAAAGCTGTTTCTAAAAATGAAAAAAAAAAAAACCTAACCTCATTTAAACTCTCAGGACATAGATAAAATTTTGACAGGATTAGCAGGAATGTAAGAAGAATGAACTTTACTATGACCCTGATAGTCCTCATTCCTCCTGAAACCATAGTGTCCAATCCTTATCGTCTGCATTTCTATCGGAAGTTTGTTATTCTGAGCTTCCACAAAAGTCAGGCCCAGGAATGTGCACACGCTGGCGGCCACATGAACTCACCTGGCACAGGGCACAGGATAGCTCATTCTCTACCATTCTGGACACTTAACTGTCTTTGTGGCATGATTACATTATCTCCTAAGTACTATGCCTCTGCTGCATGCACTGGAAACAACACTAATGAAGTGGGAAGAATCTCTCTTTTATAGGCAGTTAACTACTTCCAAAGTCCTTTCCGTCAAGTCTTTCAAAGCCCTCACCAGACTCTGCTGACTTCTGCTCTGTGCTGCAGTGTAGCCAGACGGCAGGTAGCATCATAACCCACAACCATGTTCTTCATCCTCACAGGTTCAGTGTAGCTAAACTCTACAGGCTGTGGGAGGAGGAAGGTCAGAGTAGACATTCTTATGCTGGCTTCTGTACAGAAGAGCAGTTTAAAGACGACGGGAAAAACGAGATGAATGGAACCAGGGCTACTTGGGAGATGCTGAAGGTCTTTGCATTCTCCTGACTATTGTTTGCCAGTGAGAGCCCTTGTAGGTAAATGATGAGGTTGAGGAGTCCTGGCTGAAGTAACAGGAGATGATGAAGTAACAACCTTTGTCTTGGTTTTTTCACTCTTTCTGAGTCCCAAAACCTTTAAGCAGTTATCTCTCTGTGACCTCAAGATTAAGGGAAGTATGTTCTAGAGTGACACAGTGTGGAAACTAAAAGAGTGTCAGACTGGGTATGGTGGCACATGCCCCTAACACCAGTGCTTGAGGGGCAGAGACAGAGGGGGTCTCTATGAGTTCAAGGCCAGTCTGGGTTACATAATGAGTTCCAGGCCAGCTAAGGCTACCAGTGAGATACTGTCTCAAAACAAACAAAACAAACAAATAATGGGGTGGTGTTAAGCAAAAAATTTAGCCTTTTTATTAAACAAAAGGAGGGAAATGATGGGGTGGTGTTAAGCATTCTAAATGTTGATTGGTCCTGCTTGCTGTCTGTTACTTACTTTTTCTCTGATTGATTAAATAAATGCTGAGGCCTGGAGATTGTGCAAAGACGGAAGTAGGCAGGACTAAGGTGCATGGGCTTTTTGAGAGAGAGAGAGAGAGAGAGAGAGAGAGAGAGAGAGAGAGAGCACCTTGGGAAGAAGAAGCTTGCCAGGGAGAAGCCAGGAGCAAACAAGGAGGACACACCATGGGGTAGATTAAAGAAGGTCATTCCACATGGCCTGGAACATGGCCATACTGTAGTGAATAATAGTCCAAAGGGACGTATGTATATATGGGGTCATATTTGGGTAATAGAATTATGAGCTACCTTAGATGGGCTAGGATTGTACAATTCAGGCCAAGGCTTGTTAAAATCCATCCGGTATCTGTGTGTATTCATTTATAATGGCAGGTTAAGGATTAACACCGCCGACCAATTAATGATAACATAAACATTGGGTAAATCATTTAATTAGCCATTAATTTTTTCTACAAACAAACAAAAACCAAACTAAAAAGTGTCAGAATTCTAGTCATTACAACAAGGACCGTATCTCACCCACTAGGGCATGGCCCTAGTCCCAGACATCAACTTGACATGAACTTAGAGTCACCTGGGAAGAAGGAATGTCAGCTGGAGAATTCCCTGAATCAGAATGGCCAGTGGACCAGTCTGTGGAACATCTTCTTGATGACAGTCCACTTATGGGGGCACCCCAGGGTAGGCGATCCTGGTTTATATAAGAATGCTGGCTGAACACCAGCCAGGCAGGAGCAAGCCAGGCAGCAGCAGCCCTCCTAGTTTCTGCTTCGAGCTCCTGCTTTCCCTTTCCTTGATGGCTGGTTGTGGCCTGTAAGCCACCCTTTCCTGTCCAAGTTGGTTTTGGTCTGTCCTGAAGCTCTTGACTGCGAGGGGAAGTCATTAGGACAGGAATCCAATGGGAGACACCCTATACTCAACTCACAAACCTTTCCTCTTATTTCTAGGTAAGTGACTGGCTGCTAAGGCTGGGCATACATGTGTCTATACTGGCTGTCACACCAGCGAGAGTGTTCCTTCAACGTTCTGGCTTCAGAGATGTGTGAGTGAAGACCTCATATGCAGTAAGAGCCACCCCCACCCACCCGGCAGTGCGTCTGCAGGCAATGATCCTTGTTCCGTGTGTGAGGGGTGTGGGTCACATTTTCCAAGTCTATGATGGATCTCTTGGTCTAACAAGTACAAATGAAAGAAGGGGTAAAAACGAAATAGCTAAAATAAATTGCTGTGGTGCAATTGCTTGAGAAGCTCTCATATCAAATGGTTAGAGGGCTCCAACCTGGAGGCAGAACACAGAATTTCGATGTGAACTTCAAAACCTGCTCTCCCTGTGAGGGACTTTTTAATCTCTCAGCATCCCCAGGGATGGAGCTGGGTTCTGTTTCTGAGGGTGACATGGACACGGCTGCCTTGCCATCCTCCCATTCTCCACTGTCTACATCTGCTCGGCACTGTGATCAGGCTGCTGTGGGTCTTCCTGTTTGCCCAGTGGTGTTCATGGTTAAAGGAATTGTTGCAAACACTTAAAGATTCTCATTGTCTACTGGAAAGAAGACTGTGAGGTGTCAGTTGTGTGGGTGAGAGGTGTCCCCTTTGTAACTGATCATATGTGAAAAGGGTAATGACAACCCCTGTGTCGAATGGTTTGTGGATAAGATTATGACGTTATCTGGAAGAGAAAATGCCTGGTGTTGTAGTGCTCCCAGTCATAATGCTGCCTCAGTTGTACTGACCTTATGCCATGAAAGACATGTGCAGCCAGAAGGGTCAAAGAGAGGTGTGCTCTAGAGGTGTGTGCCCTACAACCTGAGTGACAGGATGGACCTCCAAACACTATAGGTGACCGCCACATGGTGCAAGCTTCCCAGTGGTCACAGGTAGAGGGGAATAGGCATGGTTCAAATACCTGAAGACATCTCAAAATCAGGCATCGTTACTTTCCTTCTTTGTTTTGGGGGTGGTGTTGTTTCTCATTATTGAAAGACCCCCGAAATGGGGACACTGCCCCTGGGGCCCAGCGTCCAAGGACAGAGACCAAGACCACCGGATGCAAGTGCAAGAGGCAACTTTATTGTTCACACAGACGCCTGCGGATGCTACAGCCTTCGGGTGACTGAGTGTGCTGGGCTAGGGTAAGGGTTGATTATATAGGGTTGGGGTGGCAAGAAGCGGGCTTACAGAAGCAGATGCATGGGTTACAGGGTTCTCATTGGTCGATTTAAATGAGGCCATGGGTTCAGGTTAGGGACAAGCTTGGCATTTCTGAAATCAGACAAGGCTACCGTTAGCACACTCTGGACTTTCTGATAAGGCTGCCGTTAGCACACTGGACGTTCTGTTAAGGCTACTTTCCTATTGCCAGTGAGTCAGCCCCCAAGTGTCTGACCACAGATATTCTGTCTCTGCTGGGCCTCGCCCAGCATGGAAAGTCTCCATTCTGTAACAAGCAACAGCATGGCAGAAAATGGCAACTAACAAATAGGTGCGCTTAGCCGGGGGTCTTTCAATTATCATTATTGTTCCTGACAGAATTCAGTCATACTAGAAATAACTTGCTCCATAAGAATATTCTAGATCGTGTGTTCTAAAGACAGTACTCTATGAACCATATTCTAATCATTTCTGGGAAAAACACAGGGAGAGTCCCCTGTGGTTGCCTGCTCCATGTATTTCATAACACAATTAAGGTATTACAACATGGCTTACTGAGACCATTTCTAATGGTTCCTTCAGTGACTGGAAAGTCCAGGGAGCACCCTTAGAGCACCCTGAAGAGAGAAACACTGACAAGTTTAGAACATGAGGCCTGGTATCACGTTACATGGCCTGATGGGCCTACAGGGCCCTTAGGATTATGGCCAGCACTGGGAAATCGGGTGTAGAAGTAAGTACATGATGGGGGCAAAGTCCTGTGGTGAAAGGAAACAGCCAGGGGCAGAGTGAGGCATCACTCAGGTTCTCATGGAGGGAGATGCACCAGGCAGGCACCTGTGAATATGTGCCACCAGACTTCCCAGTGTGCACACCTTGCCCCAAATGTGGGAGATGTTCCGTCTAGCACAGACAAGGGGAAAGAGGGAAATACCATAAAAGCTAATCGACTAAACACCATAGATTTCTTCTGGAAAAGCAGCCCAGAGAGTGGTGCTTAGCTTTACAAAAGCTAGGAGAAATGTATCATGGGGATTGGGAAAGATCCTCATTTGCCTCAGGTTTGCCTAAGTCTTATGGAAGAACAAGGGTGATGTACCAGAAGTCATGCCCAGACTTGCCTAAGTCTTATGGAAGAATGGGTGTCATGTGCCAGAAGTCATGCCCAGACTTGTCTAAGTCTTATTTATGGAAGAACAGGGATCATGTGTGAGAGCTCATGTGCCATTCCTGATCTTGGGTGCAAACTTGGAATCCAGCCTCAGGTGAGTCTAAGGAGTGAGGAGCCACGTGCATAGGCCTGTGCTTAATGACCATTTTCTGTCCACCATGGCAAGTGGTCATGTTAACAAAGCTGTCTTTTATTTCCCTCATGTACTGGCACTGTTCTCATGACAAACAAGTGTTTGGCTCTTGAACTGTCTGACTCACCTTAGCTAGAGAAATTCAATGTGATCAGGTGACCAAGAGCACCCTGAGGTGCAGTTGAGACTCTTCATTCACTGTCTGCTTGAGCTCTGAGGGTGAAGGCCACTCTCCACTTCCCACCTGCCACCCTGGGGCTGGGACAGTCTGTCCTATGTTCTAGCATCAGATCATCAGATCCTGGGCATCTCTATCTTAGGATGGGGGGTTTTGTTATCACCGGGTGTCTGGGAGACCATGCATCCCAAGGTCTTGGGGCTCAGGGTCTTGGGGCTCATAGCCAAGGCAAGATCATTGAGTAGAGCCTATTCCTGGGTCATCACATGGGTGGGTCACCCACAGGGCTAGCCCCTGAGCTTCTCTCCAGAACACCCATGACTGTCACCTGAGTCTGCCTCAATACTATAGATGATTCTCTCACGGAACCTTCTTAGTGTGCAGGCACCATGTCTTGATGTGTTGTTTTCGATGTCCATTGATGCTTTGACCCCTGAGGTGATGCCCAAGGAAGTCCGTAGACTCCATTTGTAGTTGATTTCCACTCGTAGGTTAGTAGTGGTGACATTTGGGTCTTCTTGATTTAATTTGGGGTTAGGAATTCATCAACTGTGGGGCACTGGGAAGAATGTGGAAATGTTCTATAGGTGTTCACTAGAATCCACCTGTTCTAGGGGTGGCTTGCTAGTGAAGAATGTTGTTTCATGACCTTTAAAAGCAGGACGTCCCCCTAAAACAGCCTCATCTAGATTTTGACAGGGTGTAGATTGGAAGGCCCCCTGTTCCATGATGCAAGTAGCACTGAGTGACATTTGTGAATAGAGACAGACATTGACCTAGGAACACTGATGGTGACAAACACCTCTCTCCCCATCAGCTCACATAATCTATATCCTGTGAGCTACATGTGGCTCTCACTATTCCCAATGGGTAAGTGGAGGCCCAGAGAGCTCTGCAGCACGCCCAAATCCCATCTTAACCCTGTAGCCAGGGCCACAGTCCTTTGCTCACATGGTACAAACTGGCCTGCTCTTGCCAAATGCAAACGTGTGTGTGTGTGTGTGTGTGTGTGTGTGTGTGTGTGTGTGTGTATGTGTGTGTGTGTGTCTGTGTCTGTGTGTGTGTGTGTGTGTGTGTCTGTGTGTCTGTGTGTGTGTGTGTGTGTGTGTGTGTGTGTGTGTGTCTGTGTGTCTCTCTGTGTGTGTGTGTGTGTGTGTGTGTGTGTGTGTGTGTGTGTGTGTGTACACAGGACCCCAGACTCTGTTGCCTCCCCAGATCACCCTGAACTTTTGCCTCTCTTCATATCCCCAGTGCCATGAGTGGGCCAGGCCCTAGGCCAATGTGGCAGCTGAGTGTACTTACCATGTATAAATCTGACTGATGTCCTAATTGGAACCAGAAACACGATTACTCTGATTCCTCCCCAGAGTGGCTCCCCTTGATCTCAACAAAGGCAGTCACGAAACACTGCTCTCAGTCCAGTCACTGTTGACATCACACCACCTCCTCCCCAAGGGCTCGGTTCAGAAGTGTCTGACTTATTGTGGGGAAAAAGACAGTGCATCAAGGAAGCTGGGGCACGGCCCAGGTGGAGGACAAGGGAGCTCTAGTGCAGAACAGATGGGGTACAAGCAAGCCCCAGCGTGACCCAGGTTGAGAACAGTGTTCCTCCCTTGCATGCTCACTGTCTTACTGCCTTACATTTTGCTTATGATGTAGGGCTTGGGGATGTCTCTCTTGTGGAAATTGCTCTTCAGTTCGTGACTGCTTTCATTCATATACTGGAAGGCAGGACTGTGGGGTGAGTCTTCTGTGAGGCTGGGGCTGTGGAGAGGAGAGTAAAGAGGGGAAGCCATGATGGTTGTCTGGACTCTAAAGGTGATTGGTGGGGATGGAGCTCACAGGACAGAGTGCTTGTGTAGCACACAAGGACCTCTGGGTTCCATCACAGCATGGCATGAGCTGGAAACAGCGGTGCTTGTCTATAATCTCAGCATTTGGGAGCCGGAGATAGGATAATCGGAGGTTAAAGGTCATCCTTAGCTATAGACGGAATTTAAGGCCAGCTGAGGCTACATGAGATCCCGTCTTAAAAATTATAACATAATACTGAGCTGAGAATGAGTCATAGCCGGGGAAGATGGAGGCAGCCAGCTGGTTCTCTCCTGGGATGAGGGTGGGACATAGCCAGTAGAAGCCCTGTGTAAAGTCAGGGGAGCAGGTAACCCTGAAGGGACCCCCAAGTCCTGGCTTCCTGTGCTCCTGACTAGGGGCCTGAACACACCTAACACAGGGCATGGCTGGGCATTTTGTGGTACAAATAACCTTGCTGTTCTGTGGACCAAAGAACATGTTCCCTGGAGGAGGGTGTGTGCCAGAGTTCACCAGGCCACAGGTGGGCTATGTCTATCCCTGCTAGAATGCTGAGCGTACAAAAGATGCTCAGTGCATCTTGGTGAGAAAAAGAAATGGGAAGGAAGAGCTAGAGACTCCTATCTCAAGGCCTGTGTGTTTCAGGGAAACCCAGTCCTCACAGCTGGCTTTGGGGAAAATGGGTCTAGCCACTGCATGACAGCATGCCAAGAGCCACATTCTTTGCCTCTTCTTCCTTATTATTAAGCATGGAAAATTCTATGGCGTCCCTGAGAAGGAACTCCAGAGGCGCAAAAGTCTGCCTGGTCGATTAGAAGTCCAGAGACAGCCTCAAAGCATGGAGTTCGAATTACGGACCTGCAATTAAAGTATCATAAAGAAATGTGCTGTTCAGACTTCAGAATCCTTTGTCCCCTGTGTGAATGTCTAATGGGAACAGCAGCAAATACTAAGTGGCTTTGTGGTTACTGTCCATGACTGCATGGAACACTGTGGTGTGCAAAGTGAATTGACGGTGCATGCCAACCACAGCAAGCCTTTCCAAGCTGAGTCGGGAACTTCCACATGCGAGGAGAGCGGCACAGCGCAGGCCCCTTGTCCTCACGTTGGTACAGGCAGCAAGCAAAGCGCTAGACAATTCTCTGGCCTTATTAAAATCCAATTACAGTAATAGCTCAGCCTCAAATGCAGGGCATTGTGAATGCAAGATAAATGTTTCCACAGAGCAGCCTCGCACGGTCCCCCATTCACATGTTTCGCTGCCGGTGATCTGGTTCCAGCTTCAGCTGGCTTTCTGGGTTTGTCTAGCAAAGGATTTGAGGGAAAGGAGGCTTTGAGTGTGGCATGTTGAGACTATACTCCATTTGACTAACTCAAATGAGTCCAAGAATTCAGTTAGTGCCTATGTGCATGGCACTTACCAGGCCCTGACAGCTTTACTCTCGGTGGTGAGGAGTTAGATGTCCCCTCGCAAGGGTGGGGGAAGTGACACACAGAAGACCTGCAGCTGGTGTAAGGGTCACCTGGGTGCTGTCACCTTAGTGACTCCGGAAGGGGCCCAGGGTCCTTTGGGAGGACTCTGTCCCTAATGCCTCTGGCGGGGCTTGGGGGATGGCTGCAGCTGCTTAGAAAACAATGGTGATGCTCTACTGACAGGGAACTCAGACATCCCAAGCCAGTAAGATCCACCTACCCAGGCAGGGAGCCCCACCAGGACCTCCTGGTGCCTAGGACCCCACGCAGTGCCAGGGAAGTGGGGCCACAGTGAGAACTCAGGGTACTCTTCCCTAAGTTGCATATTGCATAACATATTGTGTTTGTTAGGGGGGAAATGTATTTCTTGAGTTAAGTGCCACAACCAAAAATAAATACACAGAGAGAAACTTACAAATAGATACATTTTCTCCAACTGTAATTTTTCAAAAGTAGGATATCTGTAGGTACCCCCAGTAATTATCTGTCAGAGCTGGCCCGATGACGGTGGTGTCTTTGGAGAGCTCAGAATCACTTCCCTCCCTCAGCTTCTATCTTGCCATTGGATTGAGTTATTGTTAGTTCTTCCCAGGATCCAAATGAGATTTGGATTTGCATGGAGAGGGGGCCAGGGCAACCAGGACTCTTCCCGGGTGCTGGCTTTCTGCAGCCTAAGGAGGTTCAGGGAAAGCAGGCTGTGCAGGCAGCCTCTCGACTCAGAGACCAGTTTTTGTGCTCAAAAACCAAATAGTGGCATGCTAAAAAAGCAAGTGGTGTGTTCTGCAAAACTCCTGACCACTTTCAGCAACTCTCAAAGGTCAACAAAACAAGGAGACTCCGAGAAACTTTCACAGATGAGCAGAGCCCCAGGAGGCATGGGGGGTCCTAGATGCAGTCTCGGACAGATAAGGATATGGTGCCATGGCACAATGATACCCGATTGTTTCTCATGCCTGCTGTGGACCGTGGAACACTAAGGGGATGTGTGGGCAGGTGTATAGCCCACCATCCTTACAGAGTCCCTGCAGTCTTCACAGCTTCTCTGCAGATCTGAAGTAGAGCCCCATCTTAAAAAGTCTAAAAATTATCATCTAAAAACTGTCATTCCATGACTGGGGGAGGCTGCTGAGCTCTAGCGTGGCAGTCCATACAGCTGCTTCTGTGTACAGACAGAAACCACATGACTCCAGGGGTACACACACCATCTTCCCTGTCACTGAGGCACATAGACAGCCTTCTAGTGACAATAAACCACGCCTGATCATCCAGCCGGACATATGGACATCAGGCATTGGTATCTGAGGGAATGCCATCTGCAGGAATACAGATATCATTATATATTATATATTATATTACTCTAGGCTCCTCATATGAGATAAAGTACTCAATATTCATCTTTTTTTAGTCTGAAATTCTTCACTTAACAATAATTTTCAGTTCCAACAATTTCTCTGCAAATCTCATGACTTCATCCTCCCTTATGACTGAATACTATTCCATCGTGTATATATACTACTTTTTTTTCTCATTCACCTATTGATGGACGTCCAAGTGGTTTTCATTTCCTGTATGACTAGTGCAAGAAGAGACATGAGTGTGTGATATCTCTGTGGAAATATTCAGAGTCCTTTAAATATATGCCCAGGAGTGGTAAAGCTGGATTCTCTGAGACCCTAGGCAACCCTAGCTGGTCACCAGTTGCCACCAAGGGACTAATCTCATCAACACCTGCATTCTTGATGACATGCCCAAATCACACAGCAGTAATTGGGGTCTGTATGTGTTCACACGGTCACATATGCCCATGAGACCCCCAAGAGTTCTTACAGAGAAGGCATCCAGGGACACGGAGACCTGGCCACCTATACTGCCCCCCCCCCCCCCGCCGCCAGCTCTGAGCTGCTCGTTTCTAACCTGTAATAAGCTTCATTTTGTCTGAGGCCTGGAAAGATGGAATGCTAAGTGGCGAGTCTATTAAACGTTTTTTGCCAAAGCCCTGTGCTCATCACAACCCAATTCTCCAACCGCCATAGCACAAGACCAAAAGTGGGTCGCCAGGGAGATAAATGGGGTGAGGGGACGATCCACGAGCAATCACTTAAAATGCTTGAGCAGAAGTTCTGAGGATTAGCTAAACAGATGAGAGCAGGACACTCAGAGACACAGGTCAGCTAGTTAGTACGAACCTGTGACCTGTGAGGGTGAGCTGGTGGCAGATGACAAGAACTGCCGCCCCCCCCCCCCCCCCTCGCAGAAGCAGCCTGCCAGCCAGCCTTCCTCTAGGAAGCTCACAGCTGGGAATACAGACTGGAACGTTAATTCCTGCAAGGAGACTTCTCTGTATGCAGAGGACAGGCAATGTGGATGGATCGAGGTAGTTTTGTTTTGGTAAACTGAAAATTCCATCATCAGAATCTGTGTGGGTTGTGTTGTAGGGTCAGAAAACTATTTTTCTTTTCCAGTTTTTAAAAAATGCATATCTGTCCATTCAAAAAGACTTCTGCATAAGCTGCATTGTCAGTAGTATGCCAATTTCAGTGTTTCCTGTTCACTGCCTAGTGCTCTATCACCCTCTGTCCACCACCATCAACTGCCAACGTCCACCACCCATTGTCCATTACAATCCACTGTCCACCCCAGTATCCGCCATCACCCCTTCTGCCCGTTGACCAGTTCCCACTGCAGGCTGCCTGGTGCCATTGACTACAACCACTGCATGCCCCCCACTGCCACCTCTCACCATCTAACACCCATCTGATGTCACACCTTGGAGAACTGTCAGTCCCCAAGGGACAATTTATGGCAATGGCTAGCAATCTGCCAAGACCGGCACGGCTCTTCTGAGGCTGGAACCCTAACTCTGAGTCTTGCCACCGCAGGGCTCGCAGTATGATTACCTGAGAGAAGATGTGGAGCATGGGTCCACAGGGTACACAGGGCATTAGAAGAAGATGTGGAGCATGGGTCCACAGGGTACACAGGGCATTAGAGTGGCCAGGTTGGAGGGCCAAGGATAGAAGGTGTGGTGCTTCCTTCCCTCCAAGGTCAGAGCTCCCCATCCCCAGGCATGGGTAGCGACTGCATGGGGCAGGGGGCAGGGGGCAGGGGGCTACCTCAGAGCTGTCTATGTGCATTAGCTGCTTTTCTTGTTACTTAACAGAATATTTGACAGAGCAGCTTAAGGAAGGAAAGAATTATCTTGGCTTACTGTTTTAAAGTGCAGTCCCTCATGGCAGTTAAGGCAGCAGGAGTGGGAGGCAGCTGAACGCACGGCCCCCACCGTCAGAAGCAGAGAGAGGTGAATGCAGATGCTCAGCTCACTGCCTCCCTTTTAGCTGGTCTGGAATCCCAGCCCAGGGAATGGTCCTGGCTAAACCTGGGTGACCCCCACAGACACACCCAGAGATTTGTTTCTGTCAAGATTCTAAATCCCATTAACTTGACAATTAAAATCCGCTGTGACCCTGAGCCTTATTTCCCTGCAGGCCACATGCTCAATGTCCACCCATTTTACAGGGAGAAACTGAGGCATGGGAACTATAAGGTGGCACGGATGACTCAGCTATCGCAGGTAGAGCTAGGTTCCACCCTGTACACTGACGGTCCCACTGTGATCTTTCTTGTGTAAACCTGACATTCTGTGTGTGTGTGTGTGTGTGTGTGTGTGTGTGTGTGTGTCTCACCTTTATGCAATCTCATCTCTAAAACTGCCACATCTTTTTCCCTCTTAAAAACAATTTTGAAGCCGGGCGGTGGTGGCGCACGCCTTTAATCCCAGCACTTGGGAGGCAGAGGCAGGCGGATCTTTGTGAGTTCGAGGCCAGCCTGGTCTACAAAGCGAGTCCAGGACAGCCAGAGATATTCAGAGAAAACCCCTCTCTAAAAAAACCAAAAAAAAAAAAAAAACAATTTTGAAAACTCCAAGTACCTTAGTTTATGTCCCCACGTGGCTGTAATCCTTGCGAGTGGTCAGGCCTCTGCAACCACGGCTGCCAACCGACCTTGGTCTCGTCACTGGGCCGTGAAGGGCCGTGGCGTTGATTGAATGACCAAATCTTTTCTGGAATCCAGTATTACCTGGCTCTGAGGTTGGCAGGTAATATATAGACATAGCCCTCCATGGTAGACTGGAATTGAGAGCCAGATATTAATTCTGCCCCCAGGAAATACAGGTGGAACTATTTCATGGGTGTTCTTGGGAGTAGCTATGGACTATGGGGCAGGGGGTGCAAATAGTCTCAAAGAAGACTCTTCCATGGTGGTGGTGACAAGAGGAACATGGCAGTAGCTAGGGCAGCAGGAGGTCCAGGGTATTGTTAGAAGCACAAGTAAATCTCTTTTCTCCACCACATGGTTTCTCGTCTTGGGCCAGGGGCTGGGGTATGGCTGGACCCCTCCCCTGAAGGGAAGACGCTCTCCTCTCCTTAGGCTTCCCCAGAGCATCCTGTTCTGAGCATGTAGGTGTTTTGAGCCAGTAGAAGAGGAAACTGGGGTGTCTGATTAATGTGAAGCTCACTTACACTTGGAGCAAACAGTGGGAGAGCTGTAAAATCCATCCTTGTGTGGCACTGTGTGAACCCTGACTGCTCTTCACTACCGCTGGCTGCCCAGCACTCACTGCCCACTACCTAGTACCCACAGTCTACCACCCACCATCCACTGCCCATAGTCACCACCCTCCATTCACCACCCCACCCACTGCCCACACCTCACTGCCTGGTGAGCATCTCCCACTCACATCCAGCTCCCACTGTCTGCCAGTCACAGTCCACCTCAACGTCCCCATGTGCCTCCCGCCCCTGTCAATATCCGCTACCATTCTCATCCACCTTCAGCATCTGTCAGGAAGTCACCTGTTGCCTGTTGCTCACCAACCACTGTCCGTCGTCCACCGCCCATCACCTGCTGCTCACTGCCTAGTGCCTGTTGTCTGCTACAGCTGTGTGACTTCCATTGTCCACCCACTGTGGACTTCCCGCAGCTCACTGGCCCCTGTCCACTCCCTCTACTGTCCACATTTACTATCTTATACCACTTTAGTGCCTCCTTTGGAGACTCATTTGTGGTTGGCCTAGTGATGACCCATGATGGTTGTCAGTCAGATCCTAAATGGACATGGCTATCCGGGCACACATATGATTCATGAATACACAGAACGCCAAGACTGCCCAAAACAAATTCCTTGGGATTGTGAATTCTCACAGACAGCAGGCAGACAGACAGACAGTCCCATCGCACAGGAGGGGAGCAGGAGTTTCTTCTGTTTCCACGTGAGCCATGAGGATTTTCCACTGGGAGGTGGTGACATGTACCGAAGAGACGTTCTTAAGTTGAAGGCCTCTGGGCAGAGGAACTGCGAGTACCAATGTGTGGAGTGGCCAGGGCGGGACTCTATGGGATCCATACAATATACCCTGTTCCTTACCCTGGGGGTTTCAGCCCCATATGAGGTCACATCACTGAGTGTGAGACTTATACAAAAAAGTCTAATGACAGTGAAGATTTCCTAAACTCACAGAACAAAGGTCAATCCAAACCCTGACGTGCAATGAACCCAGGGCGCATTGCACAGCGCTCACTGGGTGCCAGTATTTGATCCAGGTAGCTTCCGTTATGGACACACACCTTGAGCAATGTGCATTGTGCATACATTGCGACCGATACACATCCCTGGTGAACACTGCCTGCAGCACTCCAGCCTAGACTACTGTGATATGAACTGCTGTGTCTGTGCTGAACATAGAGTTTTCTGTTCTCATAGAAACAGAATGGTTTAATTACAGAAAATAAATACCTTCAATATTTCCCCACCCTCACTCTCAGCATGGAGGTATCAAGTTAGTCTATCTTTGGATTGTTCTGTGTTAGAATGTTTGATTTTTAAAATTGACATTTAAGTTGTTGACTCGAGCATCTTTAAAAAAATTGTTAAATGAATTTGTCTTGGGATAAGAATAGAACTGCTAATAATTTTTGAGATGGCCCTAGACATAATTAGCACAGTGTTTTCAGCATTGACAATTATTAAATCAAAATATCTATCAAGTCTGAAAAGGGTAGAAGTTGATGTGTCCTGTCGTATCAAATATTCAGCCAAGATTTAATTTTTTGTGTAAAAAGCCTACTCATCTCATTAGTGTGCAAATGTGCCTTCCTCTTTAATAGATGGTAAAATTCTATGTGTACCAAAGAATTGTTTGCAAATTAATGTCTTTGATTTACTGTCAGTAAATGTTTGATTTGTGCACCTGTTCCACATACTTACCTGACGAAGGTCATGTAAAATTTCCTCAGCCGGAAAGGGATCATGAGTGAGTAGAAAAGGTTTGAGAAGCCTGGTGGTGTGGGTCACCAGTGGAGGTGCAAACTGGCTGTTCCTTAACCAAGAAGACAATGGTCACAAGGATCAATAACAGCAACAGGCTCCCATGCAACTTTTCTTCTCATGAGCATAAGCCCTGAAGCCCACCCCACCCTTGCTCACAGTAAGTGAGCCAGCCTGGCCTGCCTTCCACTGTCCCCGTTAGTACGATTCCAGCTGCTTTACATTCCCTGCACAGTCTTCCAACTCCTGACCAGCTAGACTCCAGCCCCTCTTCTCTACTACCCTACAGAGGCATTTGCCCGAAACACAGCACTCCACAATCTCACTGTAGAGGACCCACGAGCCCTGTCACCTGAGCAGCCACCATGACACCTCTGTTCTTAGACACAGCAAGACAGGGAGGCCTGCAGACTCATTCTCACCCTGACAGGAGGGTCATCCCTGTTCTCTCCATGGCCAGGAATCAGAGGAAGGTCTGTATTCTTAACACCCTTGAAAATGCTCCCTGGAGCCCATGTCCCTGCATCACAGCGTCATGGAAAATAATTTACAAAGTCATTTGGCAGAGAACTCAGTGGCTGAACTATTTTAAAGCAAACAGCAGCAGACCCTGGGAGAACCCAGGCTCTCTGCGATCACAGAGCTGCTGCTTCGGCTTGGGATGAAATGTCAAATGTGGCCTACCCCCAGAGACATCTCTAAAAATAGCTGTGAAGGGAATTTTGCCCCAGTCAGAACACAGTCTCCTGTCAGCACATAGACAGTTTCCCCGAGTCAGTGCGTGGGCTTCTCTAGGTTTATAGGCACCGTTTCCTGGTCAGAGCACAGCTTGGCTCATAGGCACTCTTTCCCAGACACAGTGTGGGCTCCCTAAGCTCATCCCAGCTCCCGTTTAAGCAGGTGGTGTAGGCCTCTCTATCCAGAGTGTGCTTTTCAGGACACCTTGTCTTGACCAGAGCACCTCCACTTTCAATTCCTCCAAGGAGGCCTATTTAGAATATTCTGTTTATTGTCTTTTTATTGTTTAACGTAGTGTACAAATGATCAACACACAGCTGGTGGATTTGCAGACTGCAAAGACCCCAGCGTACACCTCTGGCATGATATCTCACCACACAAGACCTGCCCTGAAGAAAGCAGCTTCAAGCCCCTGGTGGTCTCCAGCCACTCCCCAAGGGGAATCAGGTTTCTGAGCATTAACCTTCTAGATGAGTTCCGCCTGATTTTGAAGTGCAGGGTAAACTGGTTCTTTCCTGCTTTGCTTCTCTATCACCCTGTTTGTGAGGCCCACAGGCAACATTGTGTGAGATCACAACTTCTCTCTCTGTGTGTCCTTGGTGTCCCCTGGGAAGAGACTGCTGAGCCATCTGCCAGCTGTGGGGCATTAGGGAGATGACCAGGTCCAGTTCTTTGGCTACAGTGAGAGCTTCGGGTATGTCTTTTGGTGACCCGGAGCTTGCATCTCTGAACATGTGGTTGGTTGTGGGGTTCAGCTGCCAGAGCCCAGCACAGGCGAGCGTTCAGCAGACATTGCTGATCAAAGGCCAAGATCTGCATCTCTTTACAGTCCAGCTCTGAGGTCAGTTCCTGCCCCTGGATTTGACACGTGACTAAAACCCTTTGCCAGCCCTGATGACAAGAAGGGGTTGTTCACTGAGGAATTACACAGTGTGCTCTGGGAAGGAGTGGCATGGCTGTAGTCAACATGCCCTATGTTCTTAGCCAGAAAACGTCCTGGACACACCACATATTCTCATTCCTAGGAGAGTCATTCGTTTTTATAGGGAGGAAAACTGAGGCATGGAAATTTAAACGCAGCAGGGCTATAGAGCCGTAGCATTGTTTGACTCCTGGGCTGGCGCAGAGCCATATTTTTCTCTTTTAGAGCAAGTCATGGGCAGATCCCTTTCTGCTGCTGGCAAACAGAGTCACCATTCCCAGGGCCTGTCCCAGCACCACCAAGCCCCACAGTGTGTCCACAGACTTCTCTTCTTGTCAGAAGTGAGCTCCAGTCTCTGGAGACAATTAAAATCAGACTCCTCACTTCTGAAGTACAGACAAGGGCTTAACTTAGCTGGCTCAAGGCTGTGGTAGGCGAGAACAGGCCTGCAAATTCCACTCATGTTCGTGGCAACTTAGGTTATTGCTGTATGCTCCTTGTGTGCCATCCTCTGTAGCCCTCAGGAGTAGACCTAGGCATGGCTGTGCTGTTCTGTCACCTGGGCCTGTCTAACTGTACAGTCAAAGCCATAGGCCAGCAAGGGCCTGGGAGAAGGGCTCCCACAGGGTGGGAGGGGCTCCTGGGGCCTAAGTCCAGGCTCCTTCCTCTTAGACCTGTGGTGTCCTGTCCCTCCGCAGTAGAAGATTAGATGCAGATAGATTCTCATCTATGAACTTAGTAAAAACATGGAAAGGGCCGCAGTGCCTTTTCTGACACCAAGTGTCACATTCATTAAAGTCCAATTTGATCTTTTTTAATATCACATTAAGACAATTCCATCTTGGAACGAAATGGTTATAGTCAGCATAAATCTGCCCACACACGGCGACTTCATTTATATTGGCTTTTATTTAACTCGGTAAAAGGTAATTTGTTTTTATTAATTGATTCATTTTTCTCCTCAACTATGCTAGCCATGGGCCCCAGACTGCACATACGGAGCTGCCCTCCTCACTGCAGGCAGTTTCCCACTCTGCCATCGATAATGACTGCTGGGGACAGGCAGCCTGTTATTGCCTCTTCTAGTTTCAGGGGACCTTGACCAATCCAATCGATTAGTCAGACACTCACCTGAGGTAAGCAGGGCCCTTTCACATTCTGCCTTAAGCTGTAGGGAACTGCACACAAAACCAGTGGCTCTATGGCAGAACACAGGTGTCAGGACACCCAGAGCCTGCAGTCCAGCTGGCCGCTCCTGCAGCCATGCGCAGGGCAGGCACTGCTTCCACACGGCCCTCATTGCTCCCCTCAGCCATCAGCTGCCTGGCGTGGTCCACTCACTCATTCATCTTTAGGCCCTCTCCCAGACAACAAATGTGGGGCTGTGCCTCCGTACCTCCCTTGGTAACTCATCTCTTCTTGCCCTATCTCGAGCCATGATGTGTCTCCACAGAGAGTTCCCTTCTTGGATTGGCAAATGCTGTGGGCTCCTCAGTGAACCCAGAACCCACCACTCACACTGAGTAAACCTCCCTGCCATCAGTCTTGTGTTTGCAAACTCCCACCCACAGGGCAGGGGGCTCGCACAGAGAGGCCCCTCCTCCACTCCCCTGCATTGCAGAGAAGGTGCTGTTATCCCCCTCTGGCCCTCTCCTAAAACTTTACACAAAGACCACATGGGAGCCATTTCTCCTTCCAGTAGCTTGTAGGTTAGGACCTGGAGCTCCTACCAAATTTTACTTGATGAGTACCCAGGCAGGCAGGTCTTAGATGTAGAGACAGGCAACAGAAAATGGGCCTCACACATCTTTGTACCAGTTCCCTTTGCAACAAGTACCTGGTGTGGCAGAGTCCTGGAAAAATATCTTGTTACCTCATCAGTGCTGAGTTCCTTTCCTTAACAGAAAAACCCTATCATTTTGTATGGGATAGTTACATCTGTGTACCTGTGTGGGGTACATGCGTGTTCTTGTGTGTTTTGAGTCAGGGAACCTCCTGTCTCTGTCTCCACAGCACTGAGATTACAGGCACATGTGGCTTTTTTGCAAGTACTTGAATTTTTTCATGGTTGCCCGGCACACACCTCACTGACTGCCTCCTCAGCCCCAAAATGTCTATTACTGGAAACATATTTAATGACAATATCTGTTCTAGTTACTTTGTTACGGTGACAAAATATGTGACTGGGGCTGGAGAGATGGCTCAGCAGTTAAGAGCACTGGCTGCTCTTCCAGAAGACCTGGGTTAGGTTTCCAGCACCCACACAGCCACTCACAAGCATCTGGAGCTCCAGTCCTAGGGGATCTGGTGTCATCTTCTGGCCTCCATGGGCATTGCATGTACACTGTACACAGACAAAACACCCATATAAATAGTAATTATTATTACTATGACTCTATTTTTAAAATATATCTGACAGAAGCAGCTGAAGGGAGGGAAAGCTTATTTTGGCTCATGGTTTCAGGGGATTTGGTCCTTCGGTTCTGAGGTACACATGGCAGCTTGGGCATCCGCTCTAAGGCAGCACAGCATGAGTCGGAAGTTTCACACTCTCAGTCTGTCAGGAAGCTCCCAAGGAGCCAATTCTGCTTCAGTGTCTCAAAGTTTCCACAACCTCCTCAAACAGCACCCCCATCTGGGGACCAAGTGCTTAAAACTATGAAGCTGTGGGGGACATTTTTACTAGAACTATACAAAAAGCTACTGATGGACTAATGCCAGGGCAAAACCAGACACTTAGCTTGCATTATTCCCAAGAAGTCTGGAAAATTCAAGTTCATTTTCAGTTTAGAGATAAGGGAAGCTACTCTGGGTTGAACTTGGAGACAAGCTGTCTGGAAGGCTGCTCTTGGCTCCCTGATCAACATGTCATCTTCTCCTACAGCGGAGACACACATGTCCCCAACATGTAAATACTGAAGCTGCCAGGAGCTCCGGCATTACATATGCATGTGACTACCACAGAATGATAATTGGACAAATGGCTCTCCGTGGTTTCCATAATGGCACTTTCTATGTACGCCTCACTTTAAACTCTTTTCAAAGCTTTTTCATCTCCATTATTCTGCTTAATCCAGCTAATTGAACTTGAATTGAAACAAAGAAAAACACTGATAAATTAATTAAATCTCTGCCTTTTATGGGGGGCAGAGGGACAGGAAGCACAGCTTGTGGCAGCTGTTGGTGAGAGCCTGTTGCAGTGGGACACACAGAACAGCAAGATGGCCCCACCCCCACCCCCACTTCTGATGATTTACATGAAAAGGGAGGAAGGAAGTTTGATTAGTACTTCAATATGAAATTCCTGAGGCTAAAGCCTTGTTCCTTGTTTTCCTTCTCCTTCTCTGTCCCCTTTTCTACACGACTGACCGCAGAATACTTTTCTGCATAGTTTGTGGTGTTTTTTATGAGAACATGTGCTGGTCTTGGTTCCTGAGATTCACAGACAGAAGTCAGAGTTTCTCCCAGTTGGCCTTGCCTGCACAGAGGCCTGACAAAGGCAGGGATGTTCTGTGCTCCAGGAGACTCTCAGTCACAGGCCTTTCCACTCCATAGGATGATGTTGTTCCTACCTTGCGGGGGGGGGGGGGGGGTAACAGCCAAATATGTCTCCAGGTCTGGCCAGATGTCCCCAGGCAGGGAGGACGGAGATGGGCCTCCTGTTGAGAAGAGCTAACACTGAGATTAGCAAGGCAGGGACATCTGTACTTGGCTCTGTGGGCAGGGCTGGGCTGTGTGCGTATAGTTCTGCAGAATAGACAGGTGAGTCTGCTGTTCAGACACAGCACAGCCAAAGTTGGCTCCTCTGCACATGTAGGTAACCCCCCCCCCATAAGTTTCCTGCCCCTGTTCTGCGGGACAGCTGGTGCCCAGCTATGCCTTCACATGACCCTACGTAAAAATTTCCTAAATCTGAGGAAGCACTACCTCAGAGGTGGGTGATGGGAAGCACACCTGCAAATGACTTCTTTAATCACCCTGAGGTTGGCTGGTCCCCAAGTCTCCTCCTTTGGTGGGATGCTGTGGGATCTACACACTCACTGGGTCCTCTGGGCCTCTCCCTAGTGTACGCTAGTGGGGCAGGCACGCTACTGGCCAGAGACTCATCCCAGGTTAGGCAAGGCCAAAGGTTCTATTTCCTACTTTCTATGGGTACTAAGGAAGGAGGAGGAGCCCTCAGGTGATACATGTCAAGCCAAGTCATCTGCCCCCTGAGCTCCATGGCAAATCAGCACATTGGAGACAGGGCTGTGATGAGGGGTCTCACTGCAGGCTGTAGGCCTGGCACCTACCTTCAGACAGATGCTAAGAGCTCCAAGGAAAGGTCAAAATCCCTTGATATAGATCTTTGAAGGATTTATATAACAGACATGAGAAGGTTATGGATATGTATGTGTGTGTGAATTTATATATATATATACATATATACGTACACCCACACATATATATATATATATATGTTTACTTGTACCTATGCAGATAAACATGTGATACACACACCTGCATCTACTCAAACACAGGGTTGTTCCTTGTTACTTCTTTGGCGAATCCCCCTGCGTGGATTCATTTCACCTCATGGGTGAGCAGCATTGAGAGAGGCCAGAGAGACAGGTGATGGCAGCTGAAGCACAGCCTGCCCTGGAAGCCTCAGCTAGCCAAGCTGAGCCCTAAAGCAGGAGCGAGGCAGGTGAGAGAGTGGGCTCAGCTGGGGTACAAGACCCCACCTTTTAAACATGTGGAAAGAATGCAGCTAATAAGCGCAGTAGGCAAAGTTTTGGGAAATCAAGTTTTACCTTAAAAGGACAACTCTGTGGGAAGGGGCAGGGCTGGGACCAGCCTGTCTGGGCTCCAAGAGCTGCTGTTTTTACCTCCTTGAGTCTCAGGAATATCCCTGCCTGTGCAGTAGGCACCCACCGGGGTTCACCAGAAGACTGTCCCCCAAATGACAGAGGAGGGGACTGTGTGCTTCCCACTTACAAACCAGCCTCCAAGATTTCTCCAAACCATAACCTGCTCATGTCTGTTCTCTGTATTTCTCTGTAATGCTGCTCCTTAAAGCTACAGCACAAACAGGACTACCCAGCTTGAGGGGGGAAGGGGTTGTGGAAGCCCTGGGTGCTTTTTCCTGTTGAAGCCACTGTAGTTAGGCAGTTAGAAGAGTCTTGTTAAGAAAAAAAATGTTTCCCTGCTGGAGGCATGTCTCTAGAACAGAGTCGATTAGGTATAGCTCTGCAAGAAGTGGGCCACATTAACACCTGCCACACCCTGCTTTTGTCAGTTCCTATGCAGTCCCTGGAGGGTGAGAAACACCCAGGAGGTCCCAAAGGGATGGTGCCACCTCCAAGAGTCTAAAATGGTATCAAACATAATATTTCTAATAGATGTTTGTAAAATTTCATTCCCTGTCCTTACCAGGCGCGCCTAAGCTTTTGAGAGTGTAATGCCACAGTAGTTATATACCAAGTTCACACTTGAGAGGCTTACAATAAATAAATAAATCCCAGAGGAGGACGGGCAAGGGACACCAGAGGTGTCTGTGATGTAGAAAAACTGTGGAGGCCATGGGCCAGCAGTCCTTGGCTGAAGCAGCTGATCAGAGGCCAGTGGTTAACCGAGATGACACCGAGTTTCCGGAAGGGGACACAGCATGGGCCACCTAGTGCCCCTGAGCTGGCCTTTGCACGCCTGCTTTCTCTCCTGTTCTTGTCTCCCAGTCTCTGAGGGACAAGCACTTTGGTGCAAGAGGTTCTGAGACACAAAGGGGATGCTTCCCGGGACCAGGACTGCGTCCAAGCACCTTGTACCTGGACAGCAGGAAGTAACATGGCCATGCTTCACGAAAGTCTCCCTATGTCCTTTTTGTCTCCCTCCTAGAGGTCAGCAGGGCATTCCTAGCCTCCTTGTATCAGCATCTGTGTTAGATGGGACCCAGAGAAGCCGACTTTGCCAATGGGGCAGTACAGTGCTTCTGTAAACCCGTTCCCCTTTGTCAGCTTCCCTGTGATTCTTGGGGCACGAAATCACCCATCTGTGTGCCAGATGCATCACCAGCAACACCTTTCGTGGTGATGGCGGACTCTCTTTTTGAAGTTTAATAAGGACCTTACCCAGGTTGGTTTTCTTTTTCAGAGCTGTGACTCTCAGATGTGAATGGCAGGGAGAGTGGTTTCACTTTCGTTATTACACTTGTCATATTTCAGAACTTCCTAAATATAGCTTTATTTTTTTAATCCTACTGCCTTACATCAAGATAAAAAGGTTTCTGTCAAAATCAAGCGACATGTCAATTTTAATGAGCAACCGAAAAATTAACAAACCCAGCGTTCTAATCTAATTATGTTCCTTCAGAAAGCTCCCTAGGAATTGACTCAAGTCTGATTTGTCGGGCTTTCTGCCACTAAGACTGGGTGACAGCACATAGGAGACTCACTCAGAACCTCCCTGGGCCTGTGACGTGGCCCTTCTGCATTCACAGCCCTTCTAGGACTTTGGTGGTTCGCATGGGTGACAGCAAAGGCACCGGAGCCTGCTGTGTTCCCAACTCACATCTTCTGAGACCCAGCTCCCAGAAGAGAATAGAAGCCACGTAACAGTGGCCATATACCCTGAACTCCGCCATGTTGCCATCGCTCTGCAGACAGGCCTTTCTGCTTTTCTAAATAAGACTTTTATTAGTAGAATGTGGGGCCACCCTGCCCCAGCAGGGATCCAGGCAGCAACAGATAAACTCCTTCCCTGTCCTGAAGCCCCTGCTCAGCCCCAAGCAGTCTGTGACAGGGCAAGGGGACCCTGCCGACTCCTCAGCAAGCACAAGCCTGTGGAAAATCTTTTGGTAACTGGCCTGTCCTCACAGAGGCTCTTTTTCTTTGCCTGGCCACTGTATGCCACAAAGCCAGGCGGGAGAAAGCCCACTGCCCAGTTCCTCGATCCTAAGACCCCTCCCCTTCCTCAGCTCATTATGGTACTGTGGTTTTGAGTGAGAGTGGCAGTCTCCTGCCACAGCATTGGGACATCAAGACAGCCCCCTAAGTGCCCTTTCTGCTGGCACTCCTGAGCAGCAGGTACCATTCCTTCTGGTAAAGATCTTACTGTGTGTCAGGAAAAGGGCGCACACCAGAAAAAAAAATCTGGGGGCACAGCTCCGTCAGTAGAGTGCCCAGCTAGTGTTCAGGAAGCTCTGGGGCTCACTCAGAAGCACTTCTTAAATAGGATCGGGAGTAGCGGTGCACGCTTTTAGTCCCAGAACTTGGGAGGTGGAAGCAAAAGTTCTAGGTAATCCTCAGTTATGTAGCAAGTTTGAGGCCAGTCTCGGCAACACAAGACCTTGTCTAAAAGGAAAATCCTAATAATTGTGCTGGAGGAAGGGTGAGGTAGATGTTTGGAAAAGAGGAGAAGTTCAAAACTATGGCATTCGGGGGAAAGGGAACAGGGGCAGGAGCTGAGCCACTCAAGAGCATCTAGAAATAAATCTCTACAGGCAAAGGCAGGAAGAAAGTCAGGGCCTGGATGAACACTGTACGGTCCTGACTGCTCTGCCTGGACCACAGCTCCTACCAGAGAATGGAGGCTCACTTGGTCCTGGCCCTGGTACCTGAGCCCTGCACATAACACATGTGGTGAACCCCCCGAGACAGAGGCCTGATGCTTTAGGAAGGCTCCAAGCACAGGCTAAAACATTTCTTGTAAATAGCTCAGTTTTCTGATACCCTAGACTAGCCTTAATAATGAAATATTCCCTGGGGACTTAAAATTTTGAATCAGCAGAAGAGAGAGAGAGAGACCCCAACCATGCCACATGACAGTGGTTTCCACTGTGAGCTGTTCTGGTGTCATCCTGAGACCCAGAACTGGGAGCCCAGCTTACTGTGGTCACATGAACTGGAGAAATCTGGAGATAGGTTTCAGGAAGTTGTGCACATACTGTGTCATTCTTGTCCTTCCTCCAGTTCATGCTGTATCATTTACATCTGCTCTAAATATCCAAGAACTTATAATAAAAGGGGCTCATAACACAGCTGGTCATAAACTGGATCATTCAGGTGTGGCTTCTATTACAGATCATTATGATCATATAACCCATATTAAATCTGGATCTAAAAAATCCTCTGGAAGTGCTTTGCATGCATTTTAATAAATTCTATTTATTGCACGATCCCTGGGCAGATACTGTCTTCATAACTCCATGCACATTTGAAACAGGGGATCAGTAGGAGATACCAGCCCTGGATCCTTGAGGACTCCAGCATGTTTGCAAGTCAGTGTTCTTTCGTGATGCGAGGTATTTCCTGAAAGCATTCTTTTTATTTTGGCTGTATGAACATCGCTCCAGAATGGCCCTTCCATAAAATCTTATTCTCGTGCAGCCAGGGAGCCTTTAAGGTAGATTAAAGTCACGCATAACCATGTCACACTGTAGCATAGGGAAGCAGCAACTGACTGGCTAGAATCCTCACACTATGATTTGCCTGCCCACCATTCCCTCTGACACTTCCACAAAAATCCAGCAGAACTAGACAAGATCCAGAGGCAGGCAGAGTGGCCAAGGAGACAGTGAGGAGGTAGAAACAGCTGGGACTTGCATGTCTTGGTTCTGAAGGGGCTACACGGCTGCCTCAGAAGTGGATGCTTTCTGTTCTGCCTAAAGACCAGAGCCAGAAGGCAGGTCATACTGCCCTAGGCCTCTCCTGGCACACAGGTCAAGTGCTGTAAACACTTGGCTTCCTTTCCTACCCAACTTGTTCCTATCCAGTGCTGTCCCCAAGGGTGTCCTGAGTCTGTCTACACAGGTCAAGCACTTGAAGCCTTTCCTGTCCCCACAATCAGACTCCCACCCATGGTACATTTCCAGGCCCCTGTATATGAGCAAGAACAATGTTGTCCATCTTGAATCCATAACTGCTTTGGAGGAGAATGTGACTGAATATATCAGTTATGAGCTCAGAACCCAGACAGAACCTGCTTAAGTGCTCCCCCATCTGTAAAGTGGAGCTGGCCCAGGATCTCCTTTGATGCTGTTAAAAAGGTTGCATGACTTCATAAGAATGTTCTAGAATGTCTAATACATGGTGTGAGTGTCTGTTAATTTTTTGGTGTATGTGAATGTGAACAAGAGGCAGAGAAAGATGGAAAGGGAGAAGGAAAGGAGGAGGTGAGGGGGCAAAGATCAAAGCTGGGTACCACCCACCTTGGTTTTAGAAACAGGATCTCTCATCAAGTAAGCTAGACTGTCTGGCCTGCAAGCCCTAGGCACATGCTGTCTATAGTTCCCTGGAGCTAGAATTACAGAAGATCTACCCCACCTAGTTTTTTATATGGGTTCTGGGCATCAAACTTGGATCCTCATACCTGCACAAAAAATAGGGCCCTGCCTGAGTTCTCTCTCTCTCTCTCTCTCTCTCTCTCTCTCTCTCTCTCTCTCTCACTCACTCTCTCCTTCCCCCACCCCTGGCCCCTGATAAACTATGTTTTAATGTTTCTCTAAAGAAGATTCACAGAGGGGTGAGGTGGAGAGCAGAAGCCAAGCTGGCCTTGCCACATATCCTGTGCTGTGAGGTGGCGGGGCGGTGGAGACAGTGCTGGCAGTGACCCAGCTGTGGAAGTGTGACAGACAGACTCTGATGAGGCTGAGAAGAGGCTGTGGTGTGTCCAGAACTCCCCGGGGCTCCTCTGTGCTGACTGGGGAGGCAGCTTCCAAAAAAGGATTTGGATGGTGCTGCTTAGAAGCAAAGAGAGGATTAGCTGGGAGTTTAAAGTTTGTTCATATCACATGTGGAAGCACTAGAAGGCTTTGGCCCTGGGTCAGGAATTTCAGCTGTGACAAACATCAACACTCTCAAGAAGTGACACCTGCTAAAACCCCAAGGCTATGGCACTGGGTTAGCACTGTGGACCCCTGAGTGGCATTGATAAAATATCCGATGCTCGGAGGACCTGGCTGGCCACTACCCCAAACCCCACGACTGGGCAGAGCACACTCACGTGTTTGGACAGAGCACTCCAAACCGGTGGCCCAGTTCTCTGAAGGTGTAGGTGTGTCACTGTTCCCTGCCTCCAGGCAGGACTGTGCCCCAACTTCTCTTCTGTCCCCCTGGGTCCATTAATGCTGCCTAAGATACCACTGAGTAGGTGTGTCTTGTGGGACCAGTGTGGCCTTCCGCTGTGCAAAGCAAATAAACAGGATGTTAGCAATGTGGGGCAGGCACTGTGGGTTGCCGCCTGAGGCTTCAACTCCTCAACCCTGGCAGTGAGGAGAGAACAAGGCAGAGAGGCATTAGGAGTGATGAGTTGGGTTTTGAGGCCCTTCTGGAAGATGTAGCCCCTGGTCACCTTGATGGGGAGGCTAAGCAGTATCCAGGGCCCTGGATTTTTGTGTGTATCTGACTGCGCCCATTCTGTCCCAAGCACGTCTCTGGAGGTGTTCCTGGACATTCCTGCTTTCCAACAGGAGTTCCTCCTCCTTCTGTTTAAGACAGTGGTTCTCAGCCTGAGGGTCGAGACCCCTTTGGGGTCAAATGACCCTTTTGCGGAGGTCGCATATCAGATACCCTGTATATCAGATACGTACATTAAGATTCATAACAGTAGCAAAATTAAAAACATTGAGTAGCAACAAAATGGTTTTATGGTTGGGGGGTCACCACAGCATGAGGAACTGTATTATTAGAGGGTTGCGGCAACAGGAGGATTGAGAGTCATGGCTCTGGTAAGGTAGATGGCCTGAGAACTCACCAATCAGCCCTATTAACATATGCAGCAGTAGGCAGGCATGAGGTGGCATAACCCAATTTCTATCTTAAATCATTGTTTTAATCTCGCACTTGAATATCATCATTTAATTTGTACATTCAGCTGGAAATATTGATTTTTGGAGCCATTCATTCTGTGCATTATGTAAAATTCTATTTGCTCTCTGCTGTGGAAATATTACTTTGTGGTTTAAAATAGGATTGAGATTGTTCCATTTTTTTTTTCTTCCCCTAGTGTCTCCTGCGGATGTTTCTGTAGATGTGGAGTAGTAACCAGGGCTGAAATTAAAGCTTGGAGTGGGAGAATGGTTGGGTGGAAGAGACAAAAAAAAAAAAAAGAAAGAAAGAAAACTGTTTACTTGGTTTCCATGACTATATAAGGCTTGCTCCACACATCCATGTTCAATGCATTCTTTAAGGCTGGTGAAATAGCAGGCACAGGGTTACAGCCCTGAGCAGGGACTGGCAGCCCAGGCCAGCTGTCTTCAGGTGCCTGCTTGGGAGAGTAAGCATCAAGGGCAAACTCCGTGGATTTGCATGTTCATTGATACAGGCTTTGGCTCTCACTGGACTTCTCTTTTGATGACTTTCCCTAAGCTTGAGCCTTAGGGTCAACCTCTGGGCCTCATGGGCTGGGCAGCATGCCCCCTGGTGGCAGCATCAAAGACCATGTCAGTCCTGAATCTTTTTAAGAGTCCTCCCTGAAACTGCGATTTAATTATCAATTGTATTTATTAATAAGTATAAACTGTAAGATCAGGCCGGCAGAGCAGCCAGGGGCTTGGCAGAGCAGCGGGCGGCCTGGTAGGATATCAGCCAACGGGCCTGGCCTGCCTTAACCGGCGGTCTGATTTATCCTGGGGAAAGAGCCCTGGATCAAGGGTGGCCTATACCACCTGTAACCTAAACTCTGTTAACTAGTATAAGTTATTATATTAGGCAGGTAGAATTACCGGTGGCTTGGTGGGAGATTCAGTGGAGTTCAACGGGAGTCCTACGGCTCTGGATTGCTTGGACTGAGGGCCTATAAGCCGCCGAGGTCCTTTCCCCAATAATTAAATACACCAAGACCTTTTAATGTTTTTTTAATAATTTATTTTTTATTTCTTCAAGTTACATCTCAATCACAATCCCCTCCCTGCTCCCCCCTCCAGTCCCACCCTTCCACCCTCCTCCACCTCAAGCCCCCATCCTCTTCCCTTTTTTTTTTTTTTTTTTTAGTTTAAGGTATTTCTTTTTCCCCCCTTTCAGTCCAAAAAATGGTTCTTTTTCTTATAACTATAAATACAATACAAAACAACAGAAATAAATAGGCCACAATTATAAGAGTTATATGGCTTAGCATACATTCCCAATGTCCAGTCCATATGTATTTGGCACCTGACTTTAACATTCTACTATCTAACCATCTCCATGAGTTTAAAGTTCTATATCTAACTCAGCTTTCATACTAACTTGCCTCACAATTTTAAAAATATCTTCTTAGATCCAGAACACCCTCTTGATTCCTAAACAACTCAAAATTTAACTATGAGACTGTAGCTATCTATTCTTCAACCACCTCAGAGACCTGAGAGGGATAAATATATTTGAGTATATAGGAAGTACAGGGCCTGCAGCTTCCAAAACTAAGAAATGACATACCAGTGGCTGCCTGGACAGTTCCCATTTTCTCTCCATACATTACAGCATCAATCTTTAGCCATTTGGACCTATTTCTCTGACAGACATTGATTGTGGAGCAGGAATTATGAAGGACTTACCTACCCTGTCTTGGCAGAGCTAGGCTAATGACTTATCTGCTTCCAAGTTTTGTCCTTTTTGGACAGAAGTCTGTCTACAGTTGAAGCAAGGGGTTTTTCTTGCCAAGAGAAAGGCTTACCACCAATTCAATCATCTCCCACTGGAGATTCTTCGATGCTCATCTTCTACTTGGAGTAGAATAGGGGGTGCTGTCAGGAGCTGACATGTCTCGATATCAAAAAATCTTAAGTTAAGAAAACATCTTTGAATGCCATATTCTGCAGATCTCTTGAGGTTTTTGAAGATGCTCTATCTATCTCTTATATTTAGATAAGCAAATATTGCTTGTCTCTTAGAAACTTGATTTCTGAGTAGCTTAGAAAATAACTGTGTTAGACTGTCATAGTAACTAACAAAATGACACGTTTTCATGAATATTAGTTTCCATTTCTTTTTTTTGTTTGTTTGGTTTTTTTTTGTTTTTCGAGACAGGGTTTCTCTGTGTAGCCCTGGCTGTCCTGGACTCAATTTGTAGACCAGGCTGGCCTCGAACTTGCAAAGATCCGCCTGCCTCTGCCTCCCAAGTGCTGGGATTAAAGGCGTGCGCCACCACTGCCCAGCTTAGTTTCCATTTCTTAATTATCCTAAACAGTTTATGTCGGTTGGTAGCAAGAGGTCAAAACTTGACATTTCATTTTTAAGTATTACTATGAACAATACCTTTAAGAAGCGTTACCCTTAATTTTGTATCAATATACAAAGATCAATACCAATGTGACCAAATATAATCTTAATTTTGTATCAGTATACAAAGATCAATACCGATTTAGCCCTATACAATCTTAATTTTGCATTAATATACAATGATCAATACCAATTTAGCCAAATATAATATTAATTTTGTATCAGTATACAAAGGTATAAGGCCATATTCAATAATCTGCCCTTTTTTCTTGATCTTTTCTATACCATGTCTATGTCCCATTTTTCTCAAGTCTGTTCACTCCTACATAGGAGAGAAAGAAGGATACAGAAAAGAAAAAGAGAGAAGTCCCTGGGTCTAACCTCCAAAACCCATTTAACAAGACCATTTAACAGCCGGGCGGTGGTGGCGCACGCCTTTAATCCCAGCACTTGGGAGGCAGAGGCAGGCGGATCTTTGTGAGTTCGAGGCCAGCCTGGTCTACAAAGTGAGTCCAGGACAGCCAGGGCTACACAGAGAAACCTTGTCTTGAGAAACCAAAAAAAAAAAAAAAACCATTAAACAGCTTGTAGTCTTTTCCCCTAAATTACAAAATTTTCTATTATCTATCAAATAACCAAAGGGGGGGGGAACACCCTCCCCACCTTCTGGGAATGGGACGTTGTTCTCTTGAAATGACTTCCTGATGATTTGGGACGTAGTAAACCTGTTTGGGGCCCAAATAAGAATGGAAAATGGTTAAAAATGTTAATAGAATCATTTGATGTTCAGTCCTTTTGTGCTCAGTTATTTAGATGTCCTAAGAAGTTCATAGACAGAAGCTGATCTTCAGAGCTTTACTGAAGATCTGGCTGGAGTAGACGGTGGAGCTGAACGATCTTAGCGATTTTGAGTTGTTGTGGTTGTAGACTTTTGAGGAAACTGCTATTGAGGAAGTCTGCAAGGCTGGATCATCTGGGCCACTCGTCTTCTTTGGTGTCTGATCTGTTTTCTGCTGAGGTTTCCGTTGTCCATTTGTCCCTGGATTCCTTGAATGGATGCTTTAAATCTCCTGGAAAGATAAGAACAGAGCCCTGCCCTAATCCTAACTCTGGGACAATTACCTTTTTTTTTGGGGGGGGTGGGGTCAGGTAATATTTTTCCTGGAGCAAATTTGGTTTTTTGACAATATATAAAGTATTACCTTTCAATCCGGATTAAAGAAGAAATTATTTTGATATTTTGGAGCTAAACAAACCTTTAGTGTATATATTTTGAGATCTCAAAGGACAATTTGTTTGAATTGCAACCTGACTTTTGTAAGTAGCTTTTAAACTTAAATCTTTCCATATCCTATGTGCCTGTCTCTGCATTCTAAGTTGTGGGATCAAAAACATGTGGTTCCCAACTGATGGGATTAAAGATGTGCTCCTCCATCCCTGGATCAAAGTTTTTCTCTGTTTAGAGCTTGTTTTGTATCAGGCTGACCTTGAGCTCTGAGATCTGCCTGTTTCTGTCTCTAGAGTGTTGGGATTAAGGATGTATTCTTCCCCAATGATGGGACTAAGGTTGTGCACCATCACCACCCTGTTTCTTGTAACTCTAGAATTTATAAGACAACTAACTCTATAGTGATCCTCCTGTCTCTGCTGGAGGTAAAGGCATGGGCTAACACCATGCATTATTTTACCTTAGCTCTAAGTTTTTTCAACTCTTGGAGGTT
>CAJQZJ010032083.1:12944917-12976456 GCA_907164525.1 Lophiomys imhausi
TTGATGAGTATATAGTGTCCTTCCCCATCTCTTTTGATTAATGTTGTCCCTACTCTTTGGCTAGGAAACTGGCTTTCACCCGGGCCTTCTCAGGCTGTAAGCATGGATTCTAATTGCCGTAGTTGGGCGCCATTTGTAAAAAATAAATTAATTAATTAAATTACATTGGGTTCCATTTGTAGAAATAATTAATTAAATTGTTTAACCAGTATTTAGATTATTGTTAATTTGTTCGGCAGCCTTTAATCCTTATTCCACCATTAAGCAGACATTATAAATGAGCACACACCGAGACACCACGTGGATTTCTAACAAGCCTTGGCCTGAGTTGTGCATTCCTGGCCCATCTAGACTAGCTCTTAATTCTATTACCCAAATATGACCCCATATATACATACGTCCCCTTGGACTGCCATTCTCCACGATATGCCGATGTTCCTGGCCATGTGGAATGAGGTTCCTTTTTCTATCCCATGGTGTGTGCCTCCTTCCTGCTGCTCCTGGCTGGAATGCCTTCTTCCTGCTGCTGGCTGGAATGCCGACCTTTTAATGTTTTAACACTTAGCCCTTAGCTGGGCAGACTCTCAATTAGCTACTCTAAATTAACCCAGATCACCTAATCGCAAACCTCCATGTGCCTGTGATTACCTTCCAGCATTCTCAAACACGTCTATCTGCTTCCATGTCTCCTGGTGGAATGAGCTAATCCTCTGTGTAAAACACAGGGTTCCTGTTCTAATCTCAGGAAGTCCCACCTTCCTATACTGTTTCTACCCAGCTAATTGGCTATCAGCGACTTCTGTTAACCAATCAAGAGAGTGTGTCAGAAGAGGCGGTAACCAGATCTCAGCATTGAAATCAGCCTATCAGAAGCAAAGTTATTAGACCTTTTCCAACACCTCCCTCTCACATAAAGGTTCAGTCAGATAGAAGAGCCCCTAGCCTCATTCCAGGCATGTCCAACCTGTGACCAGTTAGCAACATGCTTTCCATAGCTCAATAGCTGTGAGTGATGCCTAACACATTTGTAGTTGATGACATCACATTCAAGCGTTACACATTAGACATGGCCATCACATGACGTGTTTCTGGGCTTAGCCTTCCCTTTCGGGACAGAAGTGATGGCTGCACTTCAGCTCTCATCACGGCTGTGCCCTGACATGCAGGCTGAGTGATTTCTGCCTTTCCCACTTCCCAGATGAGGCAGCTGAGGCCTATGGCCCAAGGATGCACTGGCTCTACTGGCAGGTGAGCAGTTTCCTGGATGGTAACCAACCCCATGGTGGGGGAAGTTGAGTCAGATTGTGGGGGATGTGACAGGCCAAGGAGACACTCCAGGGGATCCTCCAGGGAAAATGAACTTCTTATCCTCTTGCATATAAGCACAGTACGTTTTACCATAAATTACATAATGCATTAATGGTTTAACCACATTAATTTCTTCTCAGCACAAATATTCTTGTTCCAAGGAATTCGTTTGCATTCCATATACATCAAATATCTGATTAGACAGACATACACCATTCAGTCAATTCATGCCTTACTGACACGACTATCCCTTTCAATGTCGGCCTGTTAAGCTGTGAAACCAACAGCCCACCCACCAGTACTCCTCTCGCCCAATTAGGGGGTCCCTAACTTGAGACTGTACTTGGCGCCTGGTTCTTACTTCAGGAACATGTTAGTGAATGATCATCCACTTTCCCCTTAAAGAAGACATCTATGTGAACTTGCCACTAATCAGTCCATGAGCAACACAACTGTACTCTATGTGCAGGTTCTTCTGCGGCCAGGATGCAAGGAAGGCCGCGGCTCTAGAGAAGGACGTGACACTGGCTGAGGCACCATCTACACAGTTAGGTTGTGGCCCTAACATCAAGCTTGGGGAGGAATCTGTTTGTAGCTGTCCAGGAACACTTTTTAAAAGGGTGTTCACAGATATAAGTCATTCACAAGAAAGTCACATGGGGTAGCATAATCCATGCAGCCTGGTGCAGCATAAAACTGCAGCTTTCTTGTTCAGGTCACCTCAGGAATTTCAAGATCTTGGTAGCAGAGCCATGAGCGAAGCTGGGGGCCCATGTGCAACCAGCTTTGCAGATCCTGTACGTTACAGAGATCAGACGGCTCTGGTGCCGTCTGAACACCCTGGCACCAGCCACTGTCCCTTCCAAGTGCCCTGCTCCATTAGAAACTCTCTGCCTTCTAAGATGAGAAGCAACCAGAGAAGGAGTAGGGGTCCTCACAGCACCCCACACTTCTGTACTAGATAAGCACGCATGCATCCTGTTCCTACATCCCATGGTACCATGAGAAGTTTAGCTCATGTCTGAGTCAGACCTACAAAAACCCACTGGCTCCCCCAGAAAGCCACCCAGGCTCTCCCTAGGCCGGCCCTTGCTGCTGGACCAGAGGCTAGAAGGGCTCAGAGAATGTTTTCCCCATGGCCCCATGCTTTCATGGATATAGTGGCCCTCTGCCCTCAAACATAAATCCTCAGGCCCTGGCTCTCCTGCTCCTCTGCCTCCCTGACACCTCCAGCATCCTCAGGGCACTAAGGGGGCCTTCAGGCTCAAGGAGGGAGAGAGACACACAGATAAACTGAGAAAAAGCACTCCACCTGGCAGAGGAGGCAGAAGAAGATCCGGTGCCTCCCAGTACATGGAGAAACACCACCCAACATAAATCAGACTTGATTGTTATCAGGACTTGAAAGGGGAGAGCCAATCTAAGTGAAAAGCAGATGACACCGAAACTCCACAATGAATTCCATAGAAGATCAATTACAATTTAAATGAAAATATCTGAGCCCCAAACTAGTAAACACATGCATCCTTGTATCCCTACACACACAGTACACTTCCAATGTCTGGAGACATCTTTGTAACATCTGGTAAAGCTGGGGCGGTAGGGTTGCTGATTGGTGCCCTCTGTGCCTGGTATAAGACTGGGGCGGTGGGGTTGCTGATTGGTGCCCTCTGTGCCTGGAATAAGACTGGGGTGGTAGGGTTGTTGATTGGTGCCCTCTGTGCCTGGTATAAGACTGAGGCGGTGGGGTTGCTGATTTGTGCCCTCTGTGCCTGGAGTGCGAGGTCACTTGTTGAGAACCAGCCTACCCATGTATTCACTTATAACTGGATTTTAACCATTTAGTTCAGAATAACTATCCCACAACCAATAGATTGAAAGGAACAGGAACATGAACTTTGTTACCTGTTAGTGGGACACTTTGCCCTAGTGGAGCTGCCATGTAGGCCCCCAGTGCAAGAGGAAGCTCTAAGCCCTCATATGACTTATGAACTGAGGTGGGCTGAGATGTGGGGGCACTCGACACTCCACACTGGAGGAGTAGGATAGGTAGGAGAGGGCGTAGTGACTGGGAGGGTGGGACCGAGAAGGGTGGAGGGAGGGGGCTGTGATGGAGATGTTACTTGAAGTAATAAATAAATATAATAAAAATAACAATTTTAAGGAAGGAGAACCAGCCTAGCTGGGCGGGAACCAACCTCCTCTGGAACCTCCAGGGTAGCTCCCCCTTTTGCCTGTGCTACTGGAGATGGGCAGGAAGCTTTCTGGAACCCTGAGGTCTCTTTCTGTGTTAGAGTGTTCACCTCCTTTTGCAGAGTTCCGTCTTCATGTCTTGGTCACATACATAATGTGTCAGCACTAATATGGAGGTGAGTTACAAGGGATGGTTTAGATTTCCTCAGGGCTGCCTAGAGGTCTGATATGTGAAGTCCTGCCTAATCTTCATTTCTTGGTTTTTCTACCTGCAATGACCTCTAAGCAGACAAGCACCATGTGGCACTGACCAGCCATCTCGACCCTGACAGAAGCAGGAGACGCATGATGGCTAAGAGGGCCCATGTTGCATGTCAGGAATAGCTGCGCCCTTAGCCATCCAGGGAGCATGGCAGCTCAGCAAAGGAAGCAGTCAGGTATCTCCAGCTCACGAGCCATTTCCTAGGAAATGCTCACTAGGAAATGCTCACTAGGAAATGCCCACTAGGAAATGCTCACTAGGAAATGCTCACTAGGAAATGCCCCTAGTAAGAGCTGACTTCCTGTGCAAAGAACATGGAGAAGGACCACAAGCTCACCTCTCAGGCCTTGCGCTTGATGAGTAGGAGATAGTAGGGCAAGCAGAAGTGAAGTGAGTTTTGCAGGCCCATGACACCTCCTCCTCTGAGTGAGGGCTTGCTGGGTATTTCCAACTCTCCTCCCTCCCTTCAGAGCCTCAAAAGACAGGCACCTCGTGGGGAGTGGTGAGCCGGCCTTTCAAAGGAGAGGTTGAAAGAGCCTCTGGAGGCTGGAAGCCGGGGCTCTAGCTGGGCTTAGACAGAATGGTCCGCACAGCAAATTCACAGTACCATGAAAGGGGCCGGGATGGGGGTCACACAGGTTGGTCAGTTATGTGCCAGTGTAGGTTCCAGGGAACTCCCATCAGTCCGGGCTGGGACACCCCATCCATCTTCAGCGCTCAGAAGACAGTTTTTTCCACAAGCCTGTGGGAGAGCCCCCTTCCCATTCCCAGCTCTGTACACAGCAAAGAGGATGCCCAGTTCAGGGGCACAGGCTGTTCTTCCCATCCAGTGTTGTGGGGCAGAGCAGCCTGACTGCCTCTCTCCCCCAGACTTCCCTCTGTATCTCAGAGTCTGAGAGAACAAAACCCACAGAAACTTTCTTCCACAGAAGCCAGTGAAAGTGTGGAAGCTTCTTCATAGATAGTGAATCCCACGCACACAGATGAAACTGGTTACATCATGGAAGCCAGAGTCCAGGCCAGTCACCCTGAGTTCCTGCTTTCTCCACTGGGCTCTGGGATGCCTGAGCTCATGGCCTTTCTGGGGCTGAGATTTAGAATCTAGTCCTTCCTTGCACCAGCCCTGAGACTGTCCTGTGAGAGGACTTCTCACCTGGGCATGGTCTCCTACTGCTTCCCATCCTTGGGTGGAGGAGATGCCCACTGCCTTACTCCTTCCTGGCAAATGCGTCTGCCCCAGCCTGGATCAAATCAGGCTGGAGGCAGCCCCTCCCTAGCTGTTTTGAGCTGTCTGACAGGGGTCCTGAAAAGTAAACTTGGGTCCTCTGCAAGAGCAGTACACACTTACCCACTGAGCCTTCTCTCCAATCCTTGTATTCCTTCCTTCTGACCATCTGTGGCATCTCTACTCTTTTTTTGCTTCATTGGCACAGAAACCATGCTGGATTCTACTGGATTCTACAGAAACTTATCTGAAACTCATAAATGACATCATCTCCTCATCTATAGCGGGTTTTTTTTTTTCAAAATCATTGCTGCTTTTAAGTCTCCTACGTTCCTTTCAGTAGCTGTCCATCAAATTAATGTGCCATGACATGTTCCTTTGTTGCTGCCACTTCCTGCTAAGACTTCTATCTCTGCCCTCCTCCTCTGGAGCACCCGGAAGGGTCCTCTCCACCTTGATAATAGGGCTGGCCATGAAACTTACCTTCAAATGTGAGTGGCACTGTGCCTGTCCCCAAATGCTAAAACACCTGCTCTGTGAGGTTGCTCAGAGTCTGTTTCTAGTGTGAAAATCAATTAGAGCAAAGTCCTTAGGAATACCATCCATACTCAGGGGGACAGGGGGACAATGGGTCTAGAGAGCTGTGGAGACCCTGAGAGGATGACCTAAGCTGGAAAGAAACTTGTATTGGTGAAGGCTACTTGTCACTACAGCAGAGCCACCCTCTCCTGACTAACAAAGGCAGTTCTGATTTACGAGTGTTGGCATGACAAGGCTGACCCTAGCTGTGTCTCCAGGCACACAGAGCCAAGTCTCTTCAAAGAGGTCACCTGGACTTAATGGGTCAAAATCAACTGCATGGGCCCTGCCCCCAGCAGGACCTATGCTCCATGCACTCCTGCATATGGGAATCGGATTCCCCAGGGTTAGGGTTAGGTCTGTCAGTCGGAGGCCTGAGAGTTACTGCCTGGCTTCTGTCAGCAGCCGATCCTCTCACACAGCAAAGTTTTCTGTAACAGCTCTTTAAATGAACAACGTTCATGTTTCCACAATGTTAGGTGTCACTTTATATTAGTATGAGAGAAATAAAGACATCCCTCACCAGAAGAATAAACTTTTATAAACACATGGAGTATATTTATTAGCAGGACAGCTAGACAGGGTTCTCCACCCTGTCAATAGATATACCATCAGTGTCTGTTTGCCATACAGAATGAAGGTCACAGTGCTATGCTGGCCCTTTGCAAGTGATCCACAGAGTCTCTAGTGATGTTTAAAGTTCCTGTGACTTCGACAGTGACAGTTTCTTTTGTCGGTAGGAGTGGGGATGGCAGCATTTAGTTGAGTGATAAAAATGTTACGTTTGCTAATGTCATTTAGCGCTGCTAATTTCACAGCCTTAATAGGGTTCATTTGTCACTTACGACATTGCCAAACCAAGCAGTTTTCTTTCTAACTTAGTTATAAAATTAAAAAAAAAACCACAAAGCAACAAAGCTTATGGCACCTCTGATTTGTCGCTGCAGACAAGTTGAGAGGTTGAAGCAAGGCTGGGTGCGGCAGACACCCCAGCTGTAAGGGGTGTTCTCCTAAGCAAGTGTATCACCTCACAAGGGTAAGCAAGGAGGAGCACACCCCACACACACACACCCTGAACTCCAAGCTGGCCTAGGCTCTTTCCCTCATCAGCAAGGATTCTCCTTCTACACACAACCTCTTCCTGGTTCTTCCCCAAACTCTCTACCATGCCCCAAGGCTCTGCAGCTTGTCCCTGGTGGAAATGGAAGACACCCTCCTCTTTAGATCCGTAGTTCTGTCTGAGGACACTGGCAGTTCCTGGAGATGTGTGGAGTTGTCACAACAGTGTGTGTTGGGGCTCCAGACATTCACAAGTCATAGGTGGAGTGCTACAGCACACTAAATTTCATAGTGAGAGCTACCGAGTTCCAAATGCCACCAGTGCCACTGAGAAACCCTGCTTAGGTGGTGAGTGTGTTTAGCTTCTGTGACTTGTGGACCTTACTCTGTGCACACTCTACCATGAGAGCCAGCGGGGTCACTAGAGAACAGTAGCTGTTATGATGGTGGCAGAAACCGTCACCAAGTCTTTGACCTGCATCTGCATTGGGACATACTAAGGGACATAGAGTGCATAATGCCCAGAACCCCACCACCACTCCCATCTCCCAAAAGACACTGGGGACCAGAGGACCACTTGGGGATAATTATAGAGAACAAGTAATATGAATCTGGCTTTGGCTCTAAGTGGGATGGCTGCCACCCTGTCTGGTCACAGGAAACAGGCTCTTGCTACTGTCCCCAAGAGATCAGTCACACAGTTGTGAGCCCTAAACATAGAGAAAGGACATACTACAGCAGTAACTTGGAACTTGACAGGTACAAGTGCGGGTAGGACCACATTTACAGGTTGTAGAGCTAAGTGCACCCATGCTAAGGGACTGCTGAATGTGCCCTCCAGAGGCTGACTCAGACCACAGGAGCCCCTGGATACTGCAGGGTCCACGTGACAGACAGTGTCTCTACACCATTTTCAGACCGCACGGCAGTTCATCAAATGGAATCCCCCACGTGAGACGTGAGATCGCCAAATAGCATTGGAAGCACTGTGGCCATTTACGGCTCCCACGTGAGAGTAACCACTGCTTTTTAAAAAGACCAAGTGGTCTGCTGTGTTAAAAATTACCTTTAAAATGCTAAAAATTATGGCCATGTCCAATAAGTGTGCATTTGGGAAGTGGCAGTAAATTCAGTGAATGGCCAATTAACATTTCAGGCGCCACAAGCCGCTGCACATTGAAACTCTGGCAGCCCGTCACCAAGAAGTGGGTTTTTCCCCAAGGTTCACACTGTAGGTTTGTCATGCTCACCACCCTGGAACTTCCTCCCCAGGGCTGGCTGTGTTTGTCACCGAGCATGGCCTCTGTATTAGGTCACTTCTGTGCACCGTGTGTCTCCCGCTCCACCGGGTCTTGTTCTCGTGAAGGCCAGCTGGTGATGTGGGCTCCCTTTTCATGGCCAGTGTAGAAATTCTCTTCTCCTGTCATTCTTCATTGTGCAGCTGCCAAAGCTTGGCAGGAGAAAGCAAGACATCTCCTGGGGTGCAGCCAGTCACCGGGCACGGGTGGGGTGTGTGTGAATGTAGGGGAGCTTTGTTCTACCACCTGGGACTCTGTGGGGGTGGGGGGCAGGAGGTGAGAGAGGGGTGCATGTGTGTACATATGCAAGAAAGAGTGTGCGTGTGTGCAAACAGGTATGCATTTATGTGTGATGTGTGAATGGAGTGTGTTTGTGCATTTTGTCAGCTGCAATATGAGGGATGTGTATGATGTGTGTATGCCGTGTATATGATTGATGTATGTAGGCTGCAGTATGAGTTATACCTATGTGCGCAGTATGTGTGTGTACATATGTGTGGAGGTTATGGTGTGAGGTATATATACGTGTGTGTTTGTTCATGTATGTGGGTTATACAGTATGAGGTGCATGTCCAAACAGGTTCTTGATCAAACTTACAATTTGTTTGGGATAAAATAGGAAATCCTGCAATGGCTGACACTTCTTACAGACTGGGAAGTCCTGTCCTCTGTCCATTTCTACTCTGAAAACAGGAGAGGGGTATTTGGTGGATAACCTGTGCCTAGGTAAATACTGAAGAAGCACATAGCCGCCAGAGGAAGAGGCTAGCTGAAAGACTTCTGCAGTCCAGAGCCGTGTTGGGGCTTAGGAGAGCCAGGCTGAGACCAAGGGGCACAGGGGAGGAGAGGGGAGGAGGAAGGGGGAGGTGCTTGCCTGGCAAGCGCCTTCCTTAAACTTGGAGCACAAGGGACATCTGTGTAAGGAAGAAGAATCATGGACAGAGAGGGCAGGAAGGAAAACAGTAGAGGAGGGGGTGTTAAGGCGGTAGGATTATTCCCTCCCACCCCAGATCTGAAACATTTTAAAATTTAATTTTGAACTATTGAGTAAAGTTCTTGGGGCAACATTTTATTCAGATGGGTTGCATTTTCGTGGCATGAAATGTCTATTAAAAATTAAAATGTGAGCCGGGCGGTGGTGGCGCACGCCTTTAATCCCAGCACTTGGGAGGCAGAGGCAGGCGGATCTCTGTGAGTTCAAGGCCAGCCTGGTCTACAAAGCGAGTCCAGGACAGCCAGAGATATTCAGAGAAACCCTGTCTCGAAAAACCAAAAAAAAAAGAAAAAAAATTAAAATGTGTTTACAGAAACATAAATTCTCAGAGTGTCTCAAATAAATTGCCTCTAAAAGCACATATCTCTTAGCAATTCAAAGGGAGCAGACAAAATGAACCTCGCCTGATGCCCAGCCACAGAGGTTTTAGGCTAGTTAGCAGGTCCACCCCAGGCAGATCCTCCCAGAAGAGTCCTGGGAACAGAAATGAAGACAGGAAAGTGGTAAGAGTTGGCAGGTGACTGAAATTATATCTCTAGACTGGTGGGACATGGTGGGACAGCTGCATGTCCAGCGGGAAGGACTGAAGACCGGGGAGTTGGAACTTTCCAAGCAAAAGCCAGGCATCACACTGGGCTTTGGCTGTGGAACAGGTAGGTGGAAGTCATCACCAGGGGGAAGGGGACAAGGCAGGATGGAGACAAGCAATGTCAGCTGACAGGGCAAACTTCTTCATGCAAATGAGCTGGCGACAGCACCACTCCTGCCTCATCAGGCTCTCCTGGGAGTCCTTGGGAAGTGCTGACACCAGGGTGAGCCAGCATGTGGAGTATGCCCTCCAGCAGTTGATGGGGCACTGGTGCTCCCTGGGCTGGATAAGGGGTGACAAGAGGGAAGCAGGGCACAGCAACCTCACCGGCCATTCCATCAGGAGGGCTTGGAGTTAGGAAGACAGTGGAGCAAGGTGCAAGAGGACACATAAAACTGTACACACCCTCCCGGACTCTGTCCACAAACGAGATCTGGTTCAACAGAGCTGCACTGAGCGCTGGTGTGTGTGTGCATGTGTGTGCGCATGTGTGCGTGTGTGCGTGTGTGTGTGTGTGCATGTGTGCACATGCATGCATGTGTGTGCGTGTGCGTGTGCGTGCGTGCGTGTGGGCATGCATGTGTGTGCGTGCATGAGTGTGTGTGCATGTGTGCGCGTGTGTGCATATGTGTGTGCATGTGCGTGCGTGCGTGTGTGTGTGTGTGTGCGTGCGTGTGTGTGCATGTGCGTGTGTGTGCACGCGCGCGTGTGTGTGCATGCGCTGCGTGTGCACATGCATGTGTGTGCGCGTGTGTGCGTGTGTGTGCATGTGTGCACATGCATGCGTGTGTGTGCGTGTGTGCATGCATGTGTGCATGTGTGTGCGTGCATGCGTGTGTGTGCATGTGTGCGCATGTGTGTGCATATGTGTGTGCGTGTGCGTGCATGCGTGCGTGCGTGCGTGCGTGCGTGCGTGTGTGTGTGTGTGTGTGTGTGTGTGTGTGTGTGTGTGTGTAGTGTCTCTCACTGGCCCAGAACTCATCACATAGGCTAGCCTGGTTGGCCAGCCGACCTTGGGGACCTGTCCATGTCCACCTCCTCAGCCCCAGGATTACAAGATCTCTAGCACACCTGGCTGTTGTTTTACATGGGTCCTTGGAGTTGAACTCAGGTCCTCATGTTTGTGAGACAAACACTTGACTGACTGTGTCACCTCCATAGCCTAAACACGGCTTTTCTTCAAACATAACATTTAGGGATTGAGTGGGCTGCTGAGAACTATGCTTGGCTCTAATTTGCATTCTTCATGGACAAGTTTAGAGTGTTTTTGTGTGTTCAGTGACTGTGCCTGTGTGTGGCCCAGCAGCTGTTTATGTTGTCCACATCCCCAGCTGCACCCAACATACTGAAATTAGAGCCACTGCCTTCATGGCCACCGAGCATGTAGGAAACATCACCCAGATCATAAGGAAAAGTGCTGGGACACAAAGACTGGCCAGGAACCAAGCCAGCAGAGCTGGTGTCTGGATGAACTCTCACTGGGCTAGCTGGTCGGCTCTCTGTTCCCTCAAGTCAAGTGCCAGCTAGCCATAGAGCCTGACCATCCCTTCTTGCTGAAGGCCTCTTTCCTGTGGGGCCCCTTGTTGAGCTTATCAAACAAAGCCTTGTGTTCTCCTGGACTCCCACTCTACCTCTCTGACTGATCTTTCTGACTCTCTCCACCTATGACAATGAGGAACCAGCCTCTACCTGCTTCCAGAGTTCCCCTTGGTCCTGCCTCATGCTGTCTACTTACCTGACCCCCCACCCAGTGCCTACGTTCACCATGGGGGGGGGTGAGGGGGTAACCTCTGTCCACCTTGTGGCCTTTGTAACCACCACAAACTCTTCACCTAAACACTTTTCTTCCCTGGAATCCCAGAGGTTGCAGGTGCAGCTCACACAGCTTTGTGAGCTTGCCTTCTGCACTCCCTCTGGACTAGGACCCGCCTTTGCTTCTCCATAGTGACCTCAGATACAGAAAGCAAGCAACAGGCATTCCTCCTTCTGGGCTTTTATAAACAGTTCATGGAAGGAGTGATGAGAAAGCTTAGACTCATGTGTGGCAAATCACCAGTCTGGAGCTGTTAGCTGGTGAACATGGAATTACTGTATGTGTTTCTGAGCAGAGTGTGTGGAGCCTGGTGAATGTGGACTGCAAGAGCGTTTATAGTTTGTCCCTCACTGTCTTGAGTAAACCAGTTTTTGGTTTTCCTTTTATCTGATAAATTTTATTGGAGTGTAAAATAACATACAAAAGTCACCAGCCCACACCTCAATGTATGTTCATGAAATGATTTTACATGTGTAGCCAGACACTGGTTCAAACACCAGAACAGAACGTTCAGAGCCCTTTGAAGTCTTCCAGCTCTTCTGGGAGTGACTGCACTGGCTTCCCACAGCACAGGTAAGTCTTGGTATTTGTGAATATGTGAACAGAACCCTCAGAGATCACACCAGGAAGGACTTCCTATGCAAAATAATAGTCCATTGTTGAATAAAACACATGCTAAGAACCCACGGTTGCTCCTAGCATGGTGGTCCAGGCCTGTAATCCCCGCATTCAGGAGACTGAGTCAGGAGAGTTGCAAGTTTGAGTCCAGCCTGGGTGAACACCCTAGTCTGACTATATGTCAAAATAAAAAATACAAGTCAGCAAGACAGAGTACTGCTGGCATGAAGATAAACACATAGATCACTGGACCTCAACCCAGAGTCCAGAAGAAAACCTGCATATTCATGGCCAGTTGACTGTTGATAAGGAGCCAAGACCACAGTGTCCAAAAGACGGGCTCTTCAGCAAATGGTGCTGAAACAACTGGTTATTCCTGTGGGAAAGAGAGAAATTGGTCCCCTACCTCACACTGAACACAAAAATTACTTCCAGATGGACTGAGGGCCAATGTGTAGGAAGTATGAAAGTTTAAGAATTAGGCAATGGCTTCTTAGATGTGACCCAACACACAAAAGAGAAAATAACCAGACTTTTTCAAAATTAAAAATATGTATGCTTCAAAAGAAACCACCAAGAAATCAAAAAGGTAAATGAACACACCAGAGAAAACTTGTAAATGGCACCTCTGATGATGGTCTGGGGTCTAGATATGTGAGGAGCTCCGAGAACTCAGTAACAGAAACATAAATCCTTGTGTGAAGTGGGTGAATGTTTTGAATAGATGTGACGGGGCCGGGGAATGGATCAGTGAGCGAGGGCACTTGCTGTGCAAGCGTGAGGCTGGAGTTCAGAACCCCAGAATCCACACAGCACAAGTATGATGTCATCCTGGCACCATTACAGCAAGATGGGAGACGGTGATAGGAGAGTCCCTAGAAGCTCATGAGCCAGCTGGCCCCTTGTCCATGGCAGGAGAAACAAGGGGGATCCTGTTAATCTTTGTAAGATTTATTTTATTTTATTTTTACATCATGTGTGTGAATATCTTGCCTGCATGTGTGCCTGTGCACTACATGCTTCCCTAGTGCCCATGAAGATCAGAAGACAGCATAGGATTCCCTAGAACTGGAGTTATAGAGAGTTGTGAGCCACCGTGAGTGCTAGGAACTGAACCTGCGTCTTCTGCAAGAATGCCCAGTGTTCCTAAGCACTGAGCCATCTCTACAGCCCGAGAGACTATTCCAAACAAGGAAAAAAGCAAGAACCAAGATCTGAAATTGTCCTCTGACCTCCACACATGCAACAGTGCATGAGCATGCCTGCATTTACACATAACAGGTACACACATCTGCACACAAAAACTATGGAAGTCCAATAAGCATGTAGAGATATATCAGACATTTGAGGGGGAAACATCACAACCACAATGAGGCGCCACTGATTCTTCAAAAGTTTAAAAAATGTTTAATGGATAACTCAGCAATTTTGTCCTTATGAACCTACCCAAGAGAACTGAAAACACAGCAACACAAAAACTTCACACCAGGCTATTCAGAGTGACGTTAGTGACAGTAGCTGAAACCCCCACCTGTCCGTAGATGATGAATAGAAAACCAAGATGGTATATCCATTCAAGACAAAAGCAATAGAGTGTTGAATCATGTCACGCCATGTGTGAACCTTGAGTCCATTGTGCTAAGAGCATGAGGCCAGATGTGAAAAGCCCCACGATACAGGATTCCATTTGTCCTAGTTGTCTGGAATAGGCAAATCCAAATAAACTGAAAGTATATTGCTGGGTACCAGAGGATGGGAGAAATGGGGAGAGATAAGATGATGGAAGTTAGTGATGGCACAGCATGTGAGATGACGGTAATGGTGGCCCAGCATGTGAAGTGTGGAGTTGCAAAGCTGTAAGGTGGATTGTAGTTGTGACCTGCATTACAATTTCAAAACAGTGAGTAGAGCAGCTTTTGAGTTTGAAGTCAAGGTTGTCATGACTGGTGACTTGTGAACATCACTAACGTGGCATCTGTTGAGCACTTGTGTGTCTCTGTCACAGGTACCATGTTTGGAACATGGGGGCACATGCATCCTACTTTAAGGATGTCACCTAAAGGCTTTCCAGGACATGGGGCTGGTTCACATGCACCAGTAACTCCCATTCCGCAGCCACCAGGCACATAGCACTTGCTCTCCCATTTTATCCAAACTCTCTCCCTCCTCCTCTTCCTGTGTGCCTGCCAAAGCTGCCCTGTGGCTGTCAGGTCCTACTCTCAGGTGTGTGTATCCAGGGGGCACATCTGGGTTTCTAGGAACCAGTCCTTTGGAGCTAAGAAACAACCTCAGAGACATGAGCTTGAGCTAAGACTTGAACTCCCTGATTGTCCATGCATCATGGTAGACCTGTAGCGAGTACAGCTCTATAGCTTTGTAGTGAGGCAGTACAAGGTCGAGGTCCTACCTAGAGGTTTACATCTGCTCTAAGGAGGTCCCTCAAGCAGGACAGGTCTCCCCAGGCAGGAACAGGTTCCATCTGCCCATGAGCAAGAGCAGTCTGATGTGAGAGTCTGCCTCCGTATCACCTGGTCCAGTATTTTGTTGAATGAAGGGCTCTTGCAAACCATCCAATCTAGTCCTTTCTGTTTCTCTGGGTGATTTCTTCAGTGTTGAAGCCCTTGACATATATATATATATCTTAGATTCTCATTGTTGGACATTCAGAGCATTAATAGGCTGTAAGAGAATCACTCCAGATGACATGTGAAGCTAGGAGGCAGGTGGAGGTAGTGCAGTTGCTGGTGGGGTACATCTTGGAGACTCGTGGATACCTTGCTGCTATCGATCTGTGGGTACCATCTGGGATACCAGGGCCAAACCCTTATTTTCTTTCAAACTTAAGTTTTCAGAAAACAAACACAGTCCCAGAACCAGCTTTGCTGCACAAACCCAGCCAGGATTGGGATCACAAATGGTCAAGTCCTCAGGAGCTTTAGTGACAGATACAGGGAAGCCGCACCAGATAGGCAGGCCATAGGACAGCAAAGATGCTGCAGACCAGCCATGAGGCAGGGATGTATGTACAAGGACACGTATGTGCAGGGACATGTGTCCAAACATCTGCATATCTGCATGCATATGTTTGTGTGTGTGTGTGTGTGTGTGTGTGTGTGTGTGTGTGTGTGTGTCGGCATGTGGGATCATTATGGTTTGAATTTGCAATGCCTCTGGAAAAGTTGATGACTTGGACCTCTGCTGGTGGAGTCAATACTTGAGAAATGGCTGGGTCCTGAGGACCCTGACACCATCAACAGATTCACACCCCTCTGGCTTCGTGATGTTATGGCTACACTGGGAAGTAGTGGAAGTTAGGAGTCAAGAACTGGCTGGAGGAAATGCATGGGGGAGGGGGGTGTGCCCTGGAAAGACAAGACCTGCCTTGAGTCCCATGCCATCTCTTGTGTTTAGGCACCATGAAGGAGGAATGGTGCTCAAATGCATGAGAAAGACTTCTTTCTCAGTATGAGCCCTGTGTGCCCATGTGCACACACCAGTGTTTGTGAATGCACACAACTGCACATGGTTCATATAGATGCTCTTCCAGGATGGGCTGTGTGCATGTGGGCACAATGTGAGTGATTCCACAGGAGCACATGGAAGTTATTTTCTTGATGAAGTCTATGTGCCCTCTAATTACTACAAGATCATGGGCGTGAGGACCTAAGGGCTCCCAAGTCCTCTTGATTTTAATAGAACGGCAGGGCCCCTGAGACAGCAGCCTCATGTCTCTTCAACTAGATCGGCTGCTTCAAGAGACTTCTTCAGGAGAAGCTGCTGACTATGGCCTAAGCAAGGGGCTCCAGGGTCAGGAGCCCCTCTAGATGGGGCCCCTCTAGATTCTTGCTGTCTACTATCAGCTGTTGTTCCAGACGTTAACATATGCCCCGCCTCACACCCCAAGGAAGTGCAGCCCTTTCCGGCTCTTGACCAAATCCATCTCTGGAGCCATTTGTGCATTTGACATGAGGAATCAGAGCTTTACCACTTTTCAAACACTCTACATAAACAGTCGTTCCATTGGGATGAATGATACCCACATGTGAGTTATGGGCTCGTTAGCGCAGCAGAGAGCCTTCCTCTATCATATTAAGTTTATTTAAATCATGGAGTTGTTCATTTTTAGAAACAGTTTGTACTCAGCTTAAGGTGCCATGGGTGCTGCCTCGGGAACAATGACGCAATCCTGTTTCTAACAAGATTCACACAGTTTGTACTTGTGTGACAATCTGGTTGCATTGTGCCTGCCCTGTAGGCACAGCGCATAGTTATTGATTGCACATTAAACAGTATTAAAGAAAGCCTCGGAGCTGCGTGCCTTCCTCTCTGTGGGCCTTGTCCCTGTTCTGAGACAGCCTAGTGGGATCCCTTGGCATCCCTGCCTTGTGGGACATGGCTTTTAAGGGCTCTCTGACCACTGGAATTTGCCAAGAGTGTCTTCCACATTAGCCACAGGAATGGGAACTTTATTATGATTTCTTCTAGGAACTAGTCTCCTCCCCAGGCAGAAAGGTCCAGGTAGTGGGCAAGCTTTGATCTCATGTTTCCTCACGTTTGCTAGAATGAAGATTAGAGGACAAGCAGTCCATCTTACAATCAGAAAAAAAGAAACCATGGAGGGGGTGGAAATGATTGGCCCCACACAGAATAACTGTGTACACTCACCACCTCCATCCCAGGATGCTTTGCATGCAGCCTTTAAAACAGACTGGCCAAAGCCCAAACACAAGCCCTCCCCCAGCAACAGCTGGAAACTGGGAACCCAGGAGGACTCTTCTCCAGTTACTGTACCACTGCCATGGGCAGCAGGCCCCTTGCCTCTAGGAAGTATGCGGTGGGAAGCTCACATGTCAAAATACCACCGTTCATGGGAGTCTCTTGGGCAGCTCTATTAGCTGCTCCCAGTCCCTTAGTTGAAGGAACGCCCCCAACCCTCATTGCCACCTGGAGCCCTTGAGACACATGGGTGGTAGAATCACTCCAGGTATAGCCAGCTGTCCCATCTCTACCCTGCAGCCACCCATCCTCCTTTGGAAGTCTGGTCTTGCTTCAATTTGGGGCCTGATGAAATAGAAATGTCACTGGAAATTGATTTTCAATTTAATCAAAGGGGAAATTTATTTCTGGGTCTTTCCAAATGGAAGGTCACCCTTTGATGAGCTGGTGGGGTTTTTATTAAGTTTTAACCTTCCCAATGGGTGTTTCTGCTGCTGTGGTCCCGGGTGAGTGAGCATCCTGGGAATCCATACGCTAATAACTTAAAAGGTCAGAATTGGCCCCACAAAGGAGAGGTGCCTGGAGCTGGTGGTGGCCCCAGCTCCCCAGCAACTCCTTTGCAAGACTCTTGATCCAGACAGTGAAGTTTCCTGTCTTGGACCAGATGCTAAAAGGGCACTAAGCAAGTAAAACTGTTTACAAAATCATGCGCCATCTCAGCTCCAGGGCCTCCATTTGCAGATGGTTAGCTGGCCACAGGGACCCATAGCCTGGTGCAACTCTATCCAAAACCACAGCAGATCTTATGAAAGCAAATCAGTTTGCAGCTTACCTCCAAGTGGGCATCCATTTTCTATACCACAAGACCTTGTTCTGCTCACTGTGGACGCTGCTCTCTTGCATATTAATTGGGTTTTTTAAACATGATAGCTGCTATTCGGATAGCTCAGAATGAGGAGAGATAAAAATCCAGGAGTAATGCCTCAGCTCTTTTACGATCCCACTCACAACCACATCTTCGTTTTAACAGAACCATACACTTTGTAGAGGCCTTCTGGGGTGAAGAGAGCCTTTGCGCTCCCCTGAAGGTTTGCACTCACCATGGATGGATGGCTCTGTTGGAGTATGAAAGTCTCGTTAATGACATTAACATGCAGCTACCTGGGTTTTGATCATCAAAGACAAATTCGCACCATCCCATGCTGGCAGAGCGTCACTAATTCTAGTTATACGGTAACTATGCATCTCTGGGTTATAGAAATTAGGCCTCTGAGACCCATCAGCTGTGTGTGGCGCGCCTTTGCTAAATGAATGGCTGTATTATTATCAAGGTAATTCAAAACAAATTTCAAGCTGTGACAATGAAATGCTTCTGATCATAGGCTGGGGTTTGAGCTGAAATTGCCCATTGGAATGAGAGCAGCCAGGCTTCAAGTCGGAATTCTGGTGTACTAATTTTACCTACTCATTTTCATTAAATTCTAACAAAATTTTTACCAGTGTGAATAATAGCAGCCTTGGGCCAACTGTTACTATGGGTTAATAATGTGATGGTGTCTCTTTCACCCCACTTAGCAGGTGGTGGCTCTTGATCTAAGATTACTCTGTCCTCTGTGTGAGGAGCAGAGAGGACTCAGTGCGTCCTACTAGTGATGGTCCCAGGAAAGGAGAGCCAGTCCCTCAGTCCAGGTCAAGCATTGTCCTCCCCATACCGTGTGAGTGCATGCCTCTGGGTGTGTGTGTGTGTGTGTGTGTGTGTGTGTCTGTGTGCACATGTGTATTGTGTGCATATGTGTGTGTGCATGTGCGTTTATATGTGCATGTGTGTGTGCATGTGTGTGTTTGTGCTTGGGTGTGCATGTGTGTGTGCATGTGAGTGTGTGTGTTCGTGTGTGCATGTGTGTATTTGTGCATGAGTATGCACGCGTGTGTGTGTGTGTGTGTGTGTGTGTGCGCGCGCGCGCGTGGTCACGCGCGCGTGAAGGTACAAATGTGTCTGATGTACAGGTGCCTGTACCTGTGGAGATCAGAGGTCAATCTCAAGTGTCATTTCTTAGGAACCATCCATCTTGGTTTTTACGGCATTCTTCCACGAGCTGGGAGCCCACCAGCTTGGGTAGCCTGGCTAGTCAGCAAGCCCTGGCTGACCCCACTTCTACCTCCCAGCAGCATGCTTCACCATGCCCAACTTTCTTTATGTGGGTCATAAGGTTTGAACTCTGGTCGTCAGACTTATGAAGAAAATACTCTACCAACTGAGCTGTCTCTCCAGCCCTAGCTCTCTCTTTCCAAAACCTATATGTTGGGGGCTGGACTGATGACTCAGAGGTTAAGACTCATGCACTTCCCTTACAGAGGGCCTGAGTTCTAATCCCAGCACCCACATCAGGCAGCATGCAACCACATGTAACTCCCACTCCAGGGGACATGACACCACTAGCGACCATGTGCCGTGGCACTCACATGCACATACCTACACATACACAGACACAAAAATTGAAAATAATGAAATATTTTTTTAATTTCTCACATTTCACCCGGCTGCTCTATCTCTATTGTATTTACTACTGTTTGTCATTTGTGCCCAAGGAAGATGCTTCAGAGACAGCAGCATAGATGCCCTTGAAGTCCTTCCTCTCGTTGTGTGTGTTCACGAGCAGTAGAGAGCTGTGAGATTCTCCCTGGTCATTTGGGGGTCCTCGCCTCTGCACTGAGCTCTGTTTCTTCTCCTGTTTACCCCTTGCTGCACAGTGTAGCAGATACTCAGCAAACCTGTGGGAGGTAGCAAAGGTCATTTCTGTGGCCATATGTCGGGAACTCCTAGAATGCCATCTTGCAATCACAAAGAAATTGATTCCAGAAGAGTCACATGTGTATACAGTGCATCCCCTGCCTTCATTCACCGAACATCAGCACCCACAAGAACAGCAGACAGCGACAACACTTGCTGACCTCCACAAGGGGCACACTGCAGCCTCCAGGGACACTCTCACCTCCACAAGTTGCTAGAGAGCCACAATCCCATGAAGGGCACAGCAGGGGCCTCTCAATGTGTTTGTCAGCTGCCAGCCAGCCCCATCCTCTCGATCCCCTTGCTGATGAGTCCCCAGCTGTGTTAAGTGGCTTTAAAGGCTGAATTTTTCCTTCCTGTGGGCAGACCTATAGGAAACTCAGTGGGAAGACAGACTCCCTGGCTTTGTCGAATACTGACAGTGCCTTGTTGTGCACTCTAAGGGGAGAGTGGGCCTTTCTGGGTCATCACCAGGAGGTAGAGTGCTGGTGTGAGAGTGAGGTGCACCTTCTGATCAGACAGCCAGGGAAGCCCTTGTGCTCTGGCTAGGCCTCATCTTCCCTCCTCATGCACCAGCAAGCGATGTCATCAGCCTCCCAGGGTCCTCTCTGTTGGCCAGGCGGTGTCCATTGACAGGCACCAGCACCCAAGTGAGAGCTGAAGAGACTCCCTCCGTTGCTTCCCCTGCAAAACACCCCACATCTGAACTGTGAACCCTTATATCCCTTGGTGTCCCTGTTGCAGCATCAGACTGAGTTCCCAGCAATGCTTGCACAGAAGGGATCATATACCCTGCCTGTAAACCCAAATGCACACTCCTGCTTGTTTTACAGGGTAGACAAAGGAAGACTTCACCTGTTTGAAAACCGGAGAACCAAATTTCCATCCATACCATGGACAGAAATCCCCGATCCCTAAGCTGTTCTATAGGGCACTTTTTTGTTTGTTTGTTTGTTTTGTTTTGTTTTTCCATACAGGATAGCCCTGGCTGTCCTTGTCTCGCTTTGTAGACCAGGCTGGCTCGAACTCACAGAGATCCACCTGCCTCTGCCTCCTGAGTGCTGATGAAAGGCATGCGCCACCACGCCCAACCTTCATTATTAATTTTTTAAGTTAACGTCTTTAGTAAGAATACAAAGTATCAGATTTCATGCCGGCATTTCAATTCATGTAATCATCATACCTTGTTCTTATTTACCTGCTTCCCAGTGCCCCCGCCCCACCCCCATTGCAGATCCTTCCTCACAGCCAGTAAATAGTTCCCGCTTTTGCTATCATGTCACATGTATTCCATTACCCTTTCTTGTTCCCTCTTCCTCTTCCTTCAGACTTCTTCCTTCACTCCCCTAGTCCTTTTTCTATTTCCATACCGTGTGTGTGTGTGTGTGTGTGTGTGTTTGTGTGTGTGATGTGTGTGTCTGTGTGTGTGTGTTTGTGTGTCTGTGTGTGTGTTTGTGTGTCTGTGTGTGTGTGTTTGTGTGTGTGTGTTTGTACGTGTGTGTGTGTCTGTGTGTGTGTTTGTGTGTCTGTGTGTGTTTGTGTGTGTGTTTGTGTGTGTGTGTGTCTGTGTGTGTGTTTGTGTGTCTGTGTGTGTTTGTATGTGTGTGTGTTTGTGTGTGTGTGTCTGTCTGTCTGTCTGTCTGTGTGTGTGTGTGTCTGTGTGTCTGTGTGTGTGTGAGATGTAAGCCTGAATTCCACATATGAGAGAAAGAACGTGATATCTACCTCAGTCTGTCTAATTTAACTTAACTTGTTGATCTCCCGTTCCTTCCATTTCCTTGCAAATGCCGTGATGTGATTTTTATATTCTGTATTTCCTTTACGCATTCACCCACTGGTGGATATCCAGGCTACTTCCACATCTAAGCTGTTGTGAACAGTGCACCCCATGCACGGGACTCTCTAGGCGTGCTAACTTAGGATCCATCAGTTGGATGCTCAGGAGGGCACCGACGGATCCTCTGGTGATGCTGCCCTTAGCATCAATGATAAAGAATCGCTGTGTTGTTGCACCGTGGCTGAGCTGGTTCACACTCCCTTTCCTGCCTCCTCGTCGGCTTTTGGGATGGCAGCCATTGTGATCTGGGGTTAGATGGTGTCTCAAAGCAGTTTTATTTTGCATTCCCCGATAGATAAAGATGTTGAACATTTATTAAATTCTTAGCCTTTGGGCCTCTTTCTTTTAGGACTGTCTATTCAGTCCATTGGCCCACGTACTGTCTAAACAGCTTACTTCGATGTTTAATTTTTGTGGCTCTTTGTGGATTCTATTTATTCATTTCCCATCCCGTGGAAACTTGGCAAAAGCTTCCCTTGCTCTCTGTACTCACTCTTCTTTCTGCTAATTGTCTCGATTGTGAAACAGAACACTTTTATCTCCACATAATTTCAATTGTAAGTTCTTGGGGTTATTTCCTGCATTGTTGTGGTCCCTTCTAGAAATTCCTTGTCTATTAAAATAGTCCTGTATGTTGAAATGTTTAGAGAAACAGTATAAAAATCTGTAAGTAGGAAAACTCACTGTGTCAAGAAATTGAACAAGTGACTTTAAAAACAAGGAATCTATGGAATAACTCTAAATCAGACCTTTGAAAGCTCCTAAATTCCCATTGCCCCTGCAACAAAAGTTATTCCTTAGGTGTCTCTGTGTCTCTAAGCCCCCTCTGCCCATTGCTAGCAAGTCTCCTCCACCTCTGATGTTGAATTTTGCTGCCTGGCAGGTAAGGCTGACAGCACAGGGCCACCTATGGATTCTGAGAGTGACTTGGTCCAGAGAGTTATCATGCACCACATAGGGTGCTGGCCACTGTCTCATCCTTAAAGACACACTCCAGAAGGAGCCTGGGCCATGAGTCCACTGGAGGTGGTACTAAACCTTTCATCAGCATATCCCAGAGACGTGGCAGGCTGCTGGGGTTCAGGCCCTTAGACATCGTGCTGGCTCCTACAATACAGAAGCTATCTGGCCTCCAGAGCCACCCCTACCCACATGGGAGACATGAGGGGAGGCAGAGGTCACCTTCAGGACTTTCAACCCAGACAGCTGGGGCATGAGCAGGGCGGGAACATGGCTCTGATATTGGCAGTGACTCCACTGTCTATGTCCCCTTGCCCATGTCCCCACCAGAGGATGAGCCAGGAGCATGCCTGAGCTTTCATTTATGAGCTTTGATCACCATGACTACCCCCAGCCCAACCCCCAGGCTCCTAGGAGTGTTCAGAACATCAAGCGTTTCTTTCTGTATTACAAGAAACATGGAGAAGCACATGTCAGTTCTATTCACATCCTCCCTATAAGTTGTGCACTCACACGAACCACTCCCATGGCTCTGCCATTACTGTAAGATTCAGTGGGCTGTGTGGGCTTGGTCCTCCACATATTATGCTGGTCCCTACATGACACAAGCCACCCTCCTGTTTCCACAGGGAGAGAGGAGCCAAAGGCCACCTTCATGGTTGACTATTTGTATCCCCACAGGCCAATTCTGGCCCCTTGCCTATGTGTACAAATAAAGTTTTATTGATCCACACCCATGTCCATCTGGCTCTCGGTTGTCTGTGGCTGGCTGTCCTACAATAACAGGACTGAGTAGTTACAACAAACACCAGTTTGTCCACAAAGCTGGAGATATCTGGCCCTTTACAGAAAACCTCTGTTAACGCCTGCCTAACACATGGCAGGAGGGGACACAGTCACCCCCAAGCATGTGAGCTTTCCTTCTGTACTGAGAAATCATCTGTCCTGACGTGGAAGCTGGATGTGCCATTTCTCTAGACAATGGCAGTAATTAAGGAGATAGCAGCTCCCTCCTGAGATCTTAACCCATTTAATCCACTTAGGGAGAAGGAGTGAGCCTGTACACCAAGCTGGGCTCTCACTTCTGGTCATGCCAGTTGGTGTGGGGACTGGAGGGACAGGTCTGAGGCAGCCTTGTAGCACCAGTGAGCCCTCCACAGCAGGGAAACAGTAATATGGAGCCCATTGTTCCAGTGGGCTGTGGGAATGGTTCTGATTTATTATTTTAATTACGTGTTTTTAAGCTTTAATTTCTAAAGTTAAATAAGCCATCTTTATATGTAAATCAAAGCCAGCAAATTATTGCACATGAACAGGTGCACCATCATCCGAGGAGAGAGAGCTGGGTACCCTCTCCCTAAAAGCCCTGATGCTGGGGTTGGACCCTGGATGCTTCAGCTAACAGCTCAGCTCAGAGGTAGGGCCCATGGGACTGAAGTTCTTTGTCACTCCTAGCTGCATCCTCAGTTCTGGCACAGCGCCACTGACCCACCCAAACAGGCACAGATCCCAGGAGCCTTTGCTCAGCCCTGCACAGCTACAGTTCTGTCTGGCCACATCCCTTCCAGCCAATGTGCCCATTAAGCAAAGCGTATGGTTTTACATATTCTTCAGTGGCCACACATGTGGACAGGAGGGCTGGGAGTACTAACATGGGTCCGGGCCTGTAAGCAACAGGGAGGTCAGCTGGAGCAGGTAGATACTACAGGGCCTGCACAGGGAGGGTTGTGCAAAGAGAGACCCACGCCCCATGAGGCAAAGGAATGACACATGACTGTCATTCCTGATGCCAGGGGCAGCTGGCATCCACACTGTGCCTGCCCGAAGAACACTCAGCCTGAGCAAATAAGGGTCTCTGAATTGCCCTCCTCCTTACAGGCCCTCCACTGCTCAGCCCCAACTGCCTCCCACCCATTCAAGAGACCCTCAACTCACCCAGTCATGATGACAAATGAGCCCTTTTCTGAGCGTCCTCTCACAGCCACTGAGGCCCCAGTCACAATCTCCTGTGTGTAAGGGGAAGGTCTCTCCTGGGACTGGGTGAATCTGTCTTATGGTGGCTCACTGAACTGTGAGTGAGCACCAGGTGACCCAGAGATTCTCCTGGAGACTCAGGGGAGATGTCTCGGCTTTTTAGATTCCTTATAGCCTCCATTATCACCTTCTGTTCCCTATGTCCGAGTTCGAGTGCCCTTGTTGAGGGATCTAAGCATGATACCGTGACAGACCCTGCTGCTGCCACAGTACTAGCCACCAGCCTCCTCTTTATGGAAAACTAGCAGAATCCAGAGTTTTCTCCTGTCCATGATTTTTGGTTCTTCCAAAGACTTTGAAAACTTGAGGTAGAGTTTCTGGGACTTTGTTCTTCAGTTTGACCCCAGTGAGGATGAACTGAATTAAACATGGACCGCAGGAATAGGGAGATGCCTTGCTTGGGAAAATGCTTGCTGTACTCACAGGAGACTCTAATTTTGATCCCCAACAGCCATGTGAAAAAGCCAGGTGTAGCACACTGAGCCAGGAAGATGGAAATGAGCCTGCATGGCAAGCAGAATAGATAAAGGCATTTGCTGGCAAGCCTGACAACCAACTTCTACAGGTGTCATCTGACCCCATATGCATGGCTGTGGCACACACATACGTGTGCAAGGACACACACACACACACACACACACACACACACACACACACACACACTTGCACAGTAAATATCCACCCACTTTGTAAGAGTGAGTGTCCTACCAGTTGCCTGGATAATATATGTTCCTCTGTGGGTCCCTGAATTGGGAGGTACCACCCTGTGTGTGTCTGTGAGACTGAGAAAAACTCTATGTCTGCCATGCCCTGTGTTCTGTGAGAGGGGACAGTGTGGCCCTGAGAGCATCAGCACCTTCAGGGTTCCACAAAACTTGAGGAACAATCACACCCACCAATACCTCTAAGTCACTTTCTAATTCACCAGCCATCGTCTGAGAGGCCCTAGAGAGTAGGGACCAGAAAAGAAGATGAGTGTGGGGTCAGTCTGTCCTGGGAAGGGGTCACTCGGCCCCTACACAGCTCCATGTTGGACAACTCTGTAGACTTGACCCATTTTGTGGGGTTCTGCTCTTGCTGACTTGTCATTTATCATAATCCATGGGTAAACAGGAGACAGAGGCTGGGACTTAGAATCCAAATTGCATCTCACTGCCTCCTCAACTCCTGCTCACACTGATGTCACAGCTGGTCTACCTGCCTCAGGAACTCTGTAGACCTCGGGGAGGTAACCAACACTTCCTCCTAAATCCAACTGTTTACTAGCATGCCCCAGGCATGCCAGAGAAGGACCCTGCTTGTGTGGGTCAGCAGGCAAGTTTGTTCTCAGCCAAGGCATCAAGCAGCAATGTAAAACTAATGTGGGCTGGATGGCTGACCAGGGGGAGCGTGCAGGAGCTGGGCTTTCTGAGCTGTGCTTGACTGTGATGTTATTTGTATCCCTTGCCAGTTACTGCAGGGCTTCCTTTTCTCCTCAGAAAGCGTTGCCCTCAGTGTGAGGTGGCTGGTATCTTAGCAGAATCTCCTCTCAGAAAATGTCATCATGGAGCTCCCCTCCGTGCTGTGGGGAGCTGGGCATCATATGATGGGAATCTTTGCACAACCACATGGGTGCAGCGTCCTACCACCCTGTCCTCCCATAGAATATAAACGGACGTGTTCGTTGTCCACAAGGACAGTCGTGTTCATTGACACCACAGGTATGTGGCCACCATCACCTCAGAAGGCTTTATCAAGAGCTGAAGAATGAGCAGTGCTGAAATCCAGCCTGGGGAGTGTGTCCAGTGGGCCCATTCAGGAGGGAGGGCTGACAGCATCAACGTCACCTGGGAAGGGGTGATACAGGACCTGGTCCAGGTCGGTGTCTGACTCTTAACCCTATGGTCAGAGTCACTTCCTCTTATACAAGCCCATAAACGTACAGCGGACATTCTGGACTTACAGATGGACCAGTCCCAGACCCATTGTGGGTGTTGTGAAGAGCCGTGGGCCTTACTGAAGAAAGCGGGTGCTTGGTTATCCCATTTATTTATTTATTTATTTATTTATTTATTTTTTGGTTTTTTGAGACAGGGTTTCTCTGTGTAGCCCTGGCTGTCCTGGACTCAATTTGTAGACCAGGCTGGCCTCGAACTCGCAAAGATCCTATTCCTTAGGATCTTAAAATAGCTAAAGCACTCACTAGGTTGTTTTATAAAAGAAAAGTATTTTCTCCTCCCGTCATGCTCCCTGCCTATTCTCCTCCTCTTTCTTCCTTTCCATGCTTTTCCCCAGTCTTCCAGAACTTTCCAAAGTCACTCCTGACAGCCCTGAATGCCAGAAGGCCCTAACCCACACTGTTGGAGTCACCACCTATACCCTGTGAGTGGGCGTCTTGGGTATTTCCATGTTTAAGAGGAAAAAACTGAAACAGAGACAGTTGTGCCCCTCCCCCCGCCCCAAGACCTTCACAGGGGGTCTGCCTGCAGACCTCACCTTTGCAAAAAAAGTTAACCAGAAACTGGAACCAGCTGCAAATCCCTTCTGAAGCCATGGCCTCCACACAGCAGAGTGGATATTAGCAGAAACTGGAGGTCTCAGAAGAGAGGGTGTCCCTTGTGAGCAGCAGGGGTCCATGAACAGATTTCCCAAACCTTCTCGTCCACCCAGCTTCTCCAGGACCCTTCTTGCCCAGTCACCTAGCTACGCCTGCCTCCTGCACTTCCCACTAGTTGCTCTCTGAGCCCAGGCACTGCAGAGACAGACCCCTGCTCCCCTAGGTCACCCAGCACACATACTAGTTTCAGAAGAGCTCTTTACTGCAGCCAGTCGGGGAATGTGCGTGTCTTTACCACATATGCGCTGAGAGAATCCCTGAGTCCTGCATGGCCAGGCACAGTGGAAAAGCATACACATGTGTTCATGTAATCTGTCCATGAAATGGGAGCCCAGCCTCCCTATTGCTGCCAGATCAGTTTACACACAATTTAAATTCTCACACCCATCCTGCTTCCTACTGGCCCCTGCTTTTCTTTCCCATTTGTTGACATCATTTAAACCATGTGGGGTTTGTTTAATTCTAGAGAAAAACACTTCTCTAGCAAAGGACCAAAACAGGAGAAGCAGTGAGTCTGGTCCCTGAGCAGACCCCAAGGCTACCTGGGACCTACACTTCCCAACTCTGCCACAGTGGGGAGCTGCAGACACTTCTGTTCAGGGTCCCACACAGTGCTCTGGGGTGCTGGCTCCACCTCAGGAAGACCAAGGGAGGAATCCAGGATGGGTCCAAGCAGTGGTGAGTTAGGCTCACCCACAGGCAGTGTTCCAGTGAGGCAAAAGCTTTGCTGGGAAAAGCCCTCCTGGGAAAGAGCAAAAATGGCTATCAGGTACACCATTGGCTCATTTCTACAAAACAGAGTTCTACCACATTAGAAGATACGATTCTTGGAGAGTTACAGTACAGTCAGAACCTTGGCATTGTGTTAATCCATTTCCATCACTCAGGCTATTGCTGCGGCAGGTGCCAGAGTGGCTGAGGTTGGACAGCAGGGAGGAAGTCCAAGCACAGCTTCAGGTATGACTTCACCAGAAGCAACTCTCAGGCTCTGATTTTTCTCCATCACTGTTGCCTCCAGTTTAACTTCCTAGTCAGACTCACCTCTCATTGAAATAGGCTGCTGATGGGTGGTCTAGATGTCCCCAAGAATAAGGAAAGTTACAAGAGAGCAAAGGTTTTCCCTGGTGGTAGCACAAACCCCAGGGTATGGGCTCATGGTCCTTGCACAGACAGCCGGTGCCTTGTTCCAGGAGGATTTATTGGGTAGGCTCCAGGGGGAGCAGAAACACCCAGAACCATCTGCACTCAGCATATTTAGATGTTAGAGAGCAGCAGTAAGTAAAATCCTAGAAAGAAGAAACCAGAAGAAGGTAACCTGAGTGGGTAGAGTAGGTCTCAGAGGGCTGTGACCTCTGTGCCGTACACCTGGCCCTCTGCTTGTGTTTATAAGTAAAGTTTTATTGGCACACAGCCACGTCATTGTTCCCACATCACCACTAGCTGCTGTCTTATTACAACATCGGAACAGAGTAGCAGCAAGAACTTCTATACTAAAGTACCCCCTGCCCAGAACATGGCGCCCACTCCCGTCTCTGACATACAGTGAAGGAACCAGACCTGAGTCGAGGGGCACAGATGTGCCTGGAGACGTGTGGATGAGGCCTTGGCTCTGAGAAGTGATGCTCCTTCTAAGGTTTGAGTTAGGAGTGGGAGGAGAGGAGGTCAGACAGAGGAAGGGATGGAAAGTTTGGAGGAATCTGGAATGTGTGAGCCCCAGGCTCCCAGGTTTAGACGAGTGGGTGTGAGGTCCAGTCCAAGCTGTTGGGGAGCTGAAGCCTCCGAGGAGTGTGGCCCCTGGGCAGGCCTCGGGGTTGGCATTTCCTCTGTTTGGGTGTGTACATGCAACAACCCCCTTCCTGTTAGTCTCCCACCCCCATATCCCCTGTATCTGATGCCTGTAATAGAAGAGACACCTGATAGGGCTCATAGGGTCTGTGGACTTGGACTGAATGTGGAACCTCCACGTGGACGCGGAGACAGCTGCCTTCCTATTGGGGCAAGATTGAGTTGGAGAGCTCTGCTGAGTGTTGAATGGCAAACACCCTGCATCTCTGTGTTGCTCTGTAGCTCTCCCGATCAAAACCACGCTTTTTATTTTATTTTTAAAAAATGGAACTAATTGAGACCTTTTTGATATTTATTTTATAAACTGTCTAGTAAACAGCTTTGCATTTGAGATTTTTCCAGTGTCTCCCAGGCAAGCTATGCCTTTAGCAGTTACCAAAAAAACGTAATGCAGGAACTGGAGAGATGGCTCAGCAGTTAAGAGCGCCTGCTGCTCTTGCGGAAGACATGGACTTGATTCCCAGCATCCACTCACAACCTCCTGTAACTCTGGTTCCAAGAGATCAGATGACCTCTTCTGGCCGCCATGGGCAATGCATGAAAATGATGCACATACATACAGCAAGTACATAAACATACACACACACACACAAAAATGTAAATCAATAAAACAGTATTTAAAAATATTATAAAGTCACGGCCAACTAACTATTTTGCCTATGGCACATGTGTTTTTACTTTCATGTCCCAAGTACTTGGTAATGCCTGTGTAACTCAAGCCTTTGGTATTCTGATAAGAAGCCTTAGACCACAGCAACAGCAGTGCCCACCCAAACTTGAAATCCTTGAATTTCTGAAGCTGCTCTTCCAGAGAGGAACTAGTCACAAAGAACTTCCTACTGGAGCTGAGACCCTTGTAACAGAAGGCCTGAAGCCTCTGGCAGCTTTGCTTTCAGAGCACCATTCATGAAGGATGACGCAAAGTGAACTGATCAAGTAACTGGGAGACAGGAAGCAGACGCTGAAAGAAGAAGACTTCCTACCCCTGAGGAAGCAGGTCTTAGGCCTGACTCCCTGGCAGTGTGGATGAGCACCCTAGAGCCACATGGGGGCACAGTGAGTGAGTTCTGAACCTGAGAGTGTGGGGAGCAGAGGCCACCCATGGGGACATGTTCTCGGCACATCTCGGTACTGAGAAAATTAGGAGAAAGAGGGTGTGTCTTTCCCCTAAATTGTAATGGTGAGGATGATAGTGGTGATTATGATGATGACAGTGATGGTGGGTTTTTTGGTGGTGGTGGTTTGGTTCGGGGTTTTTGTTTGTTTGGTTGGTTGGTTGGTTTTGGCTTTGGGTTTGTTTGTTTCTTTGTTTTGTTTTGTTTTGGAAGTGCTTCTCTGTGTAACAGCCTTGCTTGTCCTTGAACTCACTCTGTAGACCAGGCTGGCCTTGAACTCATAGATCTACCTGCCTCTGCCTCCCAAGTGCTGGGATTAAAGGCAAGTGGCTCTGCTGCCCAGCAACAGTGATGGTGATGATGAAGATGGTGGTGCCACTGATGATGAAGATGGTGGTGATGATGTGGTGATGACGGGGGACGATGGCGGCGATGGAGGTGGTGGTGATAATAATGACAATGAAGAGGAGGAGGAGGGTGGGCACTTGGTCTGAAGGGAGCCACTGGAAAGAATTATAGGAAAAGACTTCCCACCATGAGGGACGCAGGCATCCAACCCTACATGGGCCCACGCCATGAGTGGATTGCTCATCAGGGCTACCGCTTTCCCACAGACACTTGCAAGTGGTTCAGCATGAGAGCCGCTGAGATGAGTAATTACATGATGGAGTTCCTGTAAAAAGCCACAATGTTCCCTGTGCCCCTACACACACGCATGCCTGTGCTCAGCTGCAGCTGTTCCTGGCTCCCTGTACATCACGCCTGAACCTCACAGATAAGAAACAGGGCTGAAGAGTATGGGAATCTTGGCTCAGGACATGACAGGGCTAGAGCCCAGGCATGGCTCTGCTTGCAATTGTTTCAATAAAATGACTACTGCAAAGCCCTGGCTGCACAGGTGGGTGCCATGCAGGCATCTGAGGCTCAAATCATGGGCTGCAAACCAATTCCAGCCCCTGTGTACACCTTTCAGAAATTCTCAGTCTTTTGGCTGCCTTGCTAAGCCACCTCTGATTCAAAACCTGGAAAATGACTTCTGTTTGGGTCTCATTTTTTTATGCCATTCAGCATTAGTGATGTATAGGTTTGTGCGTATGTGATTTTCAAAGCACTTTCTATGTTTATGTGCAGTTTTCCGTGGTGTTTTTATTTTCGAAGGAGCTATTGTTGGCAGTACGGGTGATGGAGGTGGTCAGACCCTAAGATGCTCTATTGCTAAGACACACCCTCCACCTTACCCTTCAGTTGTCATACTCAGTAAGTTTTATTTTGTCAAATTCAATTTTAAGAATCTGTTGTGGTTCGCATGGGTCCTGGTGGAGCCTTAGAGATTATGATAATGATCGCATTGCGCATGATGATGATGGTGACAATGGTAACACTGATGATGATGAGGAGGAGGATAGCAACAGTGATGACAACAGTAGTGAGTTGATGATAGTGTTAGCAGTCATGACAGTGATGGTTATAACGCTTGTGATGATGGTAGTGATAGTGGTAATGGCGGTAACAGTGATGGTGGTGACAATATTGTCATTATGGTGATGTGATGTTAATGATAGCAGTGATGGCAATAGTGGTGAGATGGACAATGATGACAATGGTGGTGATGAAAGTGATGATGATGGGGATGGTAGCAGAGATGGTGATGCTGATGCTCATGCTGATGGTGATGATGGTGATGGTGATGGTGGTGATGCTAATGGT
>CAJQZJ010032083.1:12976466-12988913 GCA_907164525.1 Lophiomys imhausi
TGATGGTAATGCTGATGCTGAGAGTGATGGTGATGATGGTGCTGATGATGATGGTAATGATGGTGATGATGCTAATGGTGATACTGATGATGCTGATGGTGCTGATGCTGATGGTGATGATGGTGATGGTGCTGATGCTGATGGTGCTAATGGTGTAATGATAATGCTGTAATGATAAGGATGGGATTGTGAGAATGTTGGTGACAGAAATAATAGTGATGGTAATGACAGTGACAACAGCTGCACCTCCCCCACACTCAGTGCTGTGGGTTTCCACACAGTCCTGATGCCTTTCTTATACTAACTCATTTGGTGCTCACATCAGCCTTAGGAAGCATCTTCATTCTGACAGATGAGGAACTTCTCTTGCAGCGAGTTGAAATGATGTCACCAGGATTCCCAGACAATGAGTGGCCAGGCTGGATCTGAATACCAGTCACCTGGCCCCACAGACTACACTCTTGAGCACCACTCTGTGACTCCTTGGAAAACCCCCAGCCCATGAGCAGGTATACCATCCCCATGCACAGCAATGCGATAACAGTTCAGAAAGCAATTGGGCTGTTGGTGAGTGTACTTGCTCACCTGAACACTTAGTCTATGCTAAGCCTGGGGATGAGAGTTACAGATCAGACAGGCTTTGGGTACACTTGAGCACAGGAGGGGAGTGTCTCTCCTGACCTCCCATGACCCACGCTCAGGGGTCAGGGTCAAGAGCAGGATTACAGTGGGATTCAGGGCTGGACCAAGCCAGGGTGGCTCATGTGTTCAGCTCAGGAGTCTCCATCTGATATAGAGGATAGGGAAGGAGACAGAGTCAGGGAAGGACAGGTGGATTCTCCTGCTTTCCTCTGGGCCTCTGGGAGGGAAAAGGAAGGTGAAGAAGGCTGATGCCTTAAAGTAGAATCCCCAAAGTCCTCATCAGGACAAGACAGATGGACACTGTGAGGAGTGCCTCCCTCTCTGTGGGTCCGCCATTTCATTTCCCAGTGACCAGTCTGCTGGGATTTCAGCTCTGTTTCAAAGTTGTTTGGACCAGGTAGCCAGCATGTCAGAGGCCCAGGAAGCAGCACCAGGTTATCCTGCAAAACTCCTACCTGAGTTCACTGATCAGAAGTGGCCACGGGCTCTCAGAGCAGGGTTCTAACCAAGGCCACACTCATCACCTTCTGTTCTTGTTGACTTCAAAAACCCAAACTAGGAGGCAGAATAGTACTGTATGCTAAGAAAACTACAGACACTTCATGTTTCAGGTGTTGGGGATCAAACCCGGGGCCTTGTGTATGTCAGGCAGGTCTTCTTCCACTGAGCCACATCCCAGCCCAGGAAAAGTCCCTGAGTATAGCTCAGTTTCAAAATGGACAAGCAGTGATAGCACTGAACGGAAACCCTGATGGAAGCCCTGGGCAATGACACTTTCCAAGTCCTGTGGTGAGCCATCCTGGCCAGCTGTGAGTTGGTCATCCTGTGGTCATCGGCTGTGTCCTTGCTTCCTGAAGCAAGGCAAAACCTGGGAGGGGTCACAGAAAAGGCGAGGTCCCTGCTCATACCAAGCTGCAGAGGGGAGTAGTTCTGGCCTCTTGTAGAGAAAGACCAGGAACAGGGACCCCTGTGTCCGCTACTGGCTCCAGACACAAGTAAACAAGGATGACTCCACAGGGGAGACTGAGTCATCCTTTGGCTCTGAAGTGCCTGTGGTCTGGATTTCCAGAGCCATGACTCCCTCCTGCCACCCTCCTCCCAATACTGTTATCCCCATGCCTCTCTCCAGAAGCTCCTGACACTTGTGCTTTTCTAGTGGGTGAACATGGTTGTGGTGTGTGTGTACATATGTTGTATGAAAGTTCACATGAGTGTGGCCATACATGTGTGCAGTTGCACTGAACAAAAGTACACGTGCACATGTATGCCTGTGGAAGTTGAAGGTTTGTATCAGGTGTTCTCTTCGACCACTCTTCCCTTTTATACTCACCCTGCTTGACCGTGGCACTGGCTAATTTGGCTAGCCCAACTAGGCAGATCACCATAATAATTTTCAGTCTCTGCCTACCGGAGGCTGGGATTATGGGTAGTGGCCATGGCTGGGCTTTCATGTGGGTTCTGAAGTTCAAACTCTGGTCCTTGGGCTTGTACAGTCCACACTTTATGTACTGAGCCGTCTCTCCTGTCTCATTTGTATCTTTTATTCAGCTCTCCCCCAAAGAAGGTGCTGTCCTAGGTGGTTGGCAGTTATTTGGGTTCCTTTATGTGTCTGCCTTTCCCTGGAAAAGCAAAGCAGCCCTTGCACCTCATAAATTTTAACTGCCTTTCGGCTGATGTGTTCCACGTCTGGATCGCTTTATCAGTCTCACTTTGATTGTGAGCCCGAGGGCTGAGCCCTCATCCTGTTTCATCTCTGAGCCGCTCCAAGCTCACTCTTGGCACGGGGCTCGTAAAAACCGGGAGAAGATAAATACATGCAAACATCTCTAATTGTTTTACTTACAGGCGTCTGACAATGGATCAGAGATGTGTGTGTCGAGCCACATCAGAGCGCTGTGTAGTATTTCTTCCCATGCATTAATCTGCTCCTTGGGTATTAGTGATTTGTAAAACATGATTTATTTGCTTAGAATTTTCTTCATAGCTTTAAAACTTCATGATGTAAAGGTGAATTTTAATCTCTGATACCTCGTTAGGTTTTGCCAAGAAGGCTTTCTGGGCTAGCTCTGTTCCACAGGAACTTTTTGTTGGTGATGATGACTGTTTAGGGTTGGTGGGGGAAGGGAGGGAGAGAAGAGGGAGATGATAGACAGACAGATGCATTGTACAAGGCACTGGACAGCATAAGGATATTGTTATACAAGCTGTGTTTTATATATATATTATACAAGCATATGATATGCTTTGAGCATCTCTCCCCACCCCTATGGCCCTGCCCTTCCTCCTCCTCCCTCCTCCTCCCTCCTCCTCCTCCCTCCTTCCTTCCCTAGACGGTTTTGCTTGTCACATGCAAATACACTTGATTTTATGTATCTATATAAAATCTGAGATCCACGTATGAAAGAAAACCTACAGTATTTTTCTTCCTGAGCCTGGGTTGAGTCTCCAGCCTCTCCCATTTCCTAAAAGCAACATCATTTTGTTCATTTTTATGGCTGAATAAAATTCATTGTGTGTACAACCCACATTTTCTTTATCTGCTCCTTCAAGCCTGGATGCCTAGGTTGGCTTCATGACTGCTGTGGGTGGAGCAGTAATGAACAACAACATCAAGTACCTCTTACATGTGCTGGCTTTGTATCTGTTGAGTAAGCGCAGGTGTGCCATAGTGGGTCATATCTTACGAAACTTCCATGCTGGTTTCCACAGTGACTAGAATGGTTTACATTTCCACAGCAATCTGTGGAGTCCCTTCCTCGACATATTCTCCAGCATTTCTTATTCTTTGTTTTCTTAATGATTGCCATTCTGCTTGGTGTTTGTTGGTTGATTTTGGTTTTGTGTTTTTAAGATAGGATCTCACTCTGTACTCAGGCTGCCTAAAACTCACCATGCAGCCAAGACTGGCCTCCAATTCATGGCTATCCTCCTGCTTCCACCTCTTGTGCTGGTATGATGCGTATGAGCCACCACGCCTGGCTCATCTCATATGTGGTAACTTTTAAACTAAGCATTTCTCTTAAAACAAAATTCAAATTTTCCTTCTGCCTATATGTAATATCGCTAAAACAAATGATTTCTAAACACACAACTCACATATATACCACACACACAGATACAGACATGCACACACACACACACACACACACACACCAAGCACACACCCCAACACACATCCCACAACACCTACACACATACTACAATACACATACACATCACAACACACATGTACAGACATGTACACATAGACACAGACATGCACACACATACACAAAACAAACACACCCCACACACATTACAACTCACATGTATACCATACACACAAACACAGATATGCACACACATACACAAATTCATCTTGGACTTTGACACTGGCACATCAACAGTGACCCCTAACCTGAGTTTCAAGAAGAAGTTGTAATAGGCTCGCCAACCTCATCTTGCCCACTTCCTTCAGCTTTATATTTTATAATGTGTAAACTTCCCAATGTTTTCATCAGGAAAAATTTTTTGAGTAAATGTAATATGCGGTGAGTCATAAAATTTAAGAGGTGGCAGCCAGAGACAGAGGAAACACCCACAAAGATCAGTTCAAACTGTGTCATTCTGTCCTCCAAGCCATGTCACAAGGTGCCCTGTGCCAAGGAACATGCAGGTGCTGAGACTTTTGGGGATGGCCTCAAACAGCACAGTGTCCAGGGGCCTGGGAGCCAACCTAGCTGAATCAGTGAGCTCTGGGTCCAGTGAGAGACCCTGTCTCAAAACTTGCAGTAGAAAGGAACAGGGGAAGACACTTGACATCAACTCCTGGCCTCCACTCATGTTCACACCTTAGTGTGTGCACTCACACACATGTAATGCATGCACACACACACATACACACAAAGCCAACAGGTCCAGCCTCAGGGACATTCCTGGTCACTGTGGAGTAGACAGCAATGGACTGTCACCAAGAGCAGAGATATCAAGCCGAAGGCTCTGCGGGTTGGAAGAAGACTGTAGGAGTGCAGTAGACAGGAGTGTCCTGTCCTCAAGCAGCAGACACAGGGACAACAGCGGTCCTCTTCCAGCCCGTGGCTGTTTTGCTCTGCTCTGCCCTTCCTTGTGTAGCCTTGGCCTGTGACATCCTTCTCTAACCCTAGACCCTCTGAGCACCATAACCGTCTTAAAAATTTACCAGACCCGAAGGAGTGTTTACGTATGTAACCTCAGCCCATGGATGCTTAGAGCCAGACATCAGAGTCTGAATGGAAGCATTTGAAAATCAGCGTCTGTCTGCCTTAGCCTGAGATGCGCACCTCGTGCCAACATAAACTGAGTGATTTATAAAGCTGAATCTGTGTCCCCAAACAAAGCCAGCTTAGCAAGGAGAGGGCCAGCACAGACATTTTTTCTGACCTCTCTAATGTCAAGTTGTGCGGGGACTACAGCAGCCACCACTGTGTTTCCACTGGACTTGTCGTCTGGTGGGAATGTGTGACAACCTCAGCCAGCTCTGTGGGCACACTAGGGGAGGAGTGCCGCATCTCCTCTTCATGGGAATTGTGGGTATTCTCCTGACATCAGACACTGCCAAGCAGAAGCTTTTCATTTATTTTTGTACATGTACATGTACAGTGGTGTGTATGCATGTTCACATGTGTGTGTGCAAGTGTGCATGTACGTGCATGTACAAGCTCATGGAGGCCTGAAGTTGATATTGAGTGTCTTCCTCATTGCTCTCAAACTTTATTTGTTTGTTTGGGTTTTTTGTTTATTTTTATTTTATTTATTGGAGCAAAGCCTCCCGATGAACCCAGATTCTGGCTAGTCTAGCTAGCCAGCTTGTTCTGGAGAGACCTTGTCTCTATCTCTCCTGGGGAGACACAATTCGTGGCTGGGATTACAGGCAGCCTGCTGTTTTACAGGATTTTACAGGAGTTCTGAGGGTCCACACCTCTGTGCAGCAAGCGCTTTATCCACTAAGCTACCTCTGCAGCTCCTGGCAAGAGATGGCTCCTTAAAGGTCAGCTGAGATGTGTGACAGTGGGAGCCACGCCAGCAGCTCAGTAGAGAAAAGGTGCCGGCCTCTCCCTTCCTGTCACCAGAAAGCATCTAGTAAAATTTCCCTCCTGGTTCTCCTTGAGTAATTGGAGAGCAGCAGCCATGTGCCAAGAGGATAAAGGGGCCTGAGCCCCACCCCTTTCAGTCTGAGAGACAGCCATGGGGGCTGGGCTGAACAGTTCACAGGTAGCCACTGGCCCCCAAGTATCATGTTACTGGGAGATGCACAAGCTTAGATGCTTCCAGAACTACCCCCATGCTGGTCACCCCTGCGTTCTGGGTCAGTTGTGTCCCCTCCTCCTCCACTGACTCCATAGCTACATGTCAACCTCCTTTTCGTTCCTAACAAAGCTGCCCCTGGGCAAAACTGACACGGCTTCCCCTTGCAGAGCATGAAGCAGGGGCGAGTTTCACAAGTCCCCAGAGGGAGCCAGATCCTGAACCGAAGTGACAGGTACACGGGTGTGAGAGCCGCGAGAGGAAGAAGGGCTGTTCTCCCTAAGAGGCATTCTATCTGAGCAGAGTATCTGACTACTCAAAGTGTTTATCAGAACCATCTAGCTCCAGAATCCTAGGATGAGCTTGGGCATGATGTGAGAAGGAAGGTGTGGGAAACTGCTCTTCCTGGGAAAGCTGGGGGGCTGGGATGAGTGTGATCCCTGCTGGATCACTTCCTAGCAGGTGCAAGGTCTTCGATTTGATCCCCCAGCACTAAAAATAAAATAATAAGAAGGATCGAGTGGCACTCTCGGCAGCAAGGACAACCCCGGTCATCTCGGCAACTCTTTCCTGCAATGTGAACGCTGAGTCTCTCTTGCCTGCTCAGCCAGCATATAGCAGACTCTGTCACCATTGTCGTCCTGTGGACTTGGTTCTAACCTGCTCCTACTCAGGACTCAAAACCTTGTGAGACTGACCCTCCTGAGGCAGTTTCCCCAACATCCTGAGCCAGTGGCTCCGCAAGTGTCTGGGCTGCTCTGGCCACCAGAATCAGCTCATCATACCTTGTTGCTCCTTGGACAGCCTGCTGAATCACCTTGAGAATTATTTTTCCAGCAGCCTGTTCAGGGCTGCTTCTGCTACCCATGCCTCCCTCAGCCCTCTGTGAGCACCCATCTCTCCCCAGATGACTATGACACACTATGGCAACTCTGGGAACAGATAAAAGATCAGAGACTCCTAGGCCTTTCTCTGGCACCAGTTTGGTCTGTGAGTCCTAGTCTCTGCTCTGTCAAGAGCACCCCGAGTTTGCCTCTGTGGGCATCTGCACGCTGAGCCCACCCAGCCTATGCAGTGGTACGTGGGTACGGTAGAGTTTGGGGTGGCCCAGGATCAGGAAATACTCTTGTACTTGCAGGTATGCAGCACGTATGTGCACACGCACACGTTTTCACCTCTACCTGTGCATGGACATATCCCAGATTTAATGGATATTCTCTTTTCAAACCTGGCAGGGGCCCCACAGTCCCTGAGCCCCACACTCCCTCCATTCCAGCAGCAGACACCATACTGTTAATCAACTCCCTGCCCAACCCACTGATGTCATTGCTTTCTTCCGCATTAACTTTTGTGTCCAAAGCCAAAAAGACAATATATTTATGCCCTGGAGGAAGGAAGCTGAGACAGTGACTCTCTGGAGAGGACGTGGCCGGGAGCCTCTGTAGCTGGCACCATGTGAACCTAATCATATAAGCACTCACCCTGGCGGCTAGCGGTGGCGGCAGCGGCTGCGCCTTCCTTTGCTCCTAATGAGCCTTTCTGGACATTGAGGCTCATCTCTGACTAGTTATTGATACTGATTTTTAGCTTGAATAATTGCACAAGGAGTGCTGGACCTGAAAAGGAGACATGTTTGACAGTTGGGGCAATGAGTCTGCCCTTGCCCTTCAGCATATTCCAGGAAGCAATAAGATTTGTTTGGGGGTGATTTCCATACCCCAAATCTCAGAAAAGCAGATTTCCACTCTGCATATCAGGCAACGACAGGAGCTCTAGGTAGAAAGCCTTTGCTCAGTATCAGATCTCAGCAATGCACTCCCTTCTTCCAGTATTTGAGCACACAGGTGCACAGGAAGCGCCCCACTCCTGCGCCAACACACACACACACACACACACACACACACACACACACACACACACACGTTTATTGTTTGTTCTTCTCTCAGACAAGAATTGTTAACTAATAAAGTTCTCCTTCAACCACTCGCATTAGTGGTCAGGTTACGAAGCACTCCATGCGTATTGCAGTGGGTGTCACTTCAGAGGGACTGGAAAGTAACCAGCAAACAGGCTGACATGGGGTAAGAGGCTAGAGTTAGAGACAAATCTGGCCCTGAGAAGCCAGGTGCATCTCTCACCATCTCCACTTTAGCTAAGGCAGGCTAGGTTCAGGCTTGTGGGTGTCCTAGTGGGGTGTTTAGAGTTTTCCCATGAGTGGTGTCAGAGGCTTGGGGCTCTCCGGTACCTGTTGTCACTTTTCCTTGATGCGATTCTATGTGTTGGGTAACAATTGGAGGTCAGCAAACATGGGGTGGAGATGGGTGGCAAGATCTTCAGAGGAAGAAACCCTGTGCTTGATGAAGCCCTGGGGGTATTCAGGGAATGGGAGTCCCAGGGAAGAAAGTAGAGGGTCCTGCTGCCCAGAAACAGTGGCCAGTGCTGGCCATGCTCCCCTGCCACACTAGCTTGTATGCCTCTATCTCTCCACATGACATCTTTCTGTCTATCTGCCTGTTCCTGTCTTGCTCTCTTCGTCTCTCCCCCACTTCTCTCTGACTCTATGTCTCTCCCTCTCTGTCTTTCTCCCTCAAGCACAAGCCCCTCTCCCACCTCTCTGCTCACCTTTCTCCATCACTTGCCTGCCCTCAGATCACCAGCAACATGCTATTCAATCATGTGATCTGGCAGATGCCACCCACAAAATGAAGTTCGTACAGGACGTTCACTCTGCACAATCTCAGATCTAGACCCTTGTTCCAACAGGGGAAAGTTTCCCAGTAGCAACCAGTGTGGAAGAGCAAGGCTAGATGGATGGGGATGTGGAGTGCGATGGGCTACAGGGTGGCTCTTCCCATATTCCAGGGGCCCACAGATAGGTCCAGGCCCAGCAGGTCCTCAGCCAGCCCAGCACCTGGACGCTGTCACCTCCAAATTGGCTCCCAGGCACCTGCTGTGTTGTCCTGGGAAAGCCATAGTGTTCAGGGCCAGCGGTCTAAAACCAGCTGGAAGTGAGAGGGGCCAGGGCTACCCACCTGTCTTCAGTGGGTGACAGATATCTGCATACTTCCTGGTCTGTTAACCTTTATGGTCTGGTTTGAACACTGTCACTTCAGATCTGCCTTCACCACAGATACCTTAACTCCAGATACCAAGTCAAATATACAAACCATGTACGAAAAACAAGCCCACCCTGTCGTGGGGAGAGGGGACCCTTAGTGTGCACAGGGCTCCAGGCAGATCTGTCTCCTGCCAGAATGTGTTGGCCAAGAGGGTTTCCTTCCAGTGTTTGTTGGTCTTTCGCCTCATGAAATCAGTAATACCCTGGCCTTTTGGAATGCAAAGCAGTTCATTAAAAGCCCCAAAAGCATTTTATACCACTTAAGAGAGGCAGAGACAGAATGTGATATGTGTTTGTGTTTCTGGGAGAGGCCTGAAGGGGACACAGGGGTTCTGCTCCACCCCTCCCACCATACTCCTTGAAGACAGTCTGTCTCTGAACCTGGAGCTCACTGTGGTAGCTAGACTGGCTGGCCAGCAAAAGGTCTCAGAATCAGACTGTCTTCTCCCTACAGAGCACAGGTAAAAGGCACATATGGTTGTCCCTGGCTTTTATGTGGGTGCCGGGGATCTGAACTCAGGTCCTTATGTTTATCCAGCAAACGCCCTTAACCACTGAGCCACCTTCCCAGTCCAATTTATAACAGCAACAACAACAAATCAGATTTAAAACTTGGCTTGTTAATGCCAACAGGAATGTGGTAGTCCAGGAAAGGGGTGGTGGGTGTGATAGACTGACGTTTCTGCCTATATGTCAACTCCTAGGTCTGAGATGAGAAAGGGTCAGTCCTGTGGAACCTGAGCCACAACACAGGCTCTCTTGGGCCTGGGATCTCTACCTGGGCCAGCCTGCTCTCAGAGACTCCTGGCTCCTGACTGAATTTTCATACAGTCAATTCAAGGGTCAGCTGAGAAAGTTTTTTTTTCTTTTTTTATTAACTTATTTGTTCATTTTATATTCCAATTGCTGCCCCACTCCCTCTTCTCCTCCCAGTCCCACCCTCCCACTCACTTCAGCAATCCCACCCTGGCTCATCAAGTCGCATCAGGACTAATTGCCTTAATCTTCCGTTGAGTCCAGACAAAGCAACCCTGCCAGGGAAACAGGATCCAAAGGGAGGCAACAGAGTCCAAGTCAGAGACAGCCCCTGCTCCAACGGTCAGGGGACCCATGCGAAGACCAGTCAACCCATCAGCTTTGTATGTCTGGGGGCCTAGAACCAGACTGTGCACAGTTGGTGGTTCAGTCTCTCTGAGCCCTCTTAGGCCCAGGTTACTTGGCTCTGTGTATCTTGTGGTGTTCTTGATCCTCCAGATCCCTCAATCCTCCCCTAACTCTTCCGTAAGACTCCCTGAGTTCCACCTAACGTTTGTCTGTGGGTATCTGTATCTGGTTCCATTATCTGCTGGATGAAGCCTCTCAGGTGACAGTTGTGCTAGACCCCTGTCTGCATAGGTTTTCATTAAGAACAGGAAGTGAGGAGATTGGAGCAGAAAGAGGAACATGGTGGAGACTTCTGCCAGTTTAAAGACCAGACTGCCTGGTTCTGCTAGGGTGATGCGGCTGGTCTCCTGTCTGCATCACACTTCATCCCCTACACTGAGACGCACACTCCCGGCTCCCTTCTCTCCACCTCCTCTGCTGTTCCCACAGCCCTTCTCTCCGTGTGTGTCCCTTGATCCTCCGGTTAAAGCTGGGCCGGTCTCTTTCCTCCACTCTTCCTGCACCGTGTGTCTGATGCTGCTGGGTAAATCAGACCATCTGAAAAACAAGCGTGAGCCAGTCACCTGGGCGCATGTGACTTGTCCTACCTTTGGTGGGCCCGTTCGCCTGTCTGTCAAGCCACTGAAAGGAGTTGATCTTTCTACTGTGGAGCCCTCCACACGTTCCTCTTTAACCTGGTTCTTTTTGTACTGTTTTATGACAGGTCATCACCCTGTGCCAGCCCTGCTAGGCTCTGCTCAGTGCTGCCTGCCTTTCCCAGATGAGAACAGACGTGTCCAGGACACACAGGCTGGTCTAGAAAGTCCACCCACTATCACCGAATGAAGACATAGTTGTCACTGTGAGAACAAGGGAGAAAGGCCTGCCCATGGTTAGCTACTCACAAATTGTCCTTCCCTAGCCATCACATTGGCCTTTTTCTTGGCCACGGGGAGTTGCCTTGATGCCAGGTAGTGCCTGCCAGCCACAGCCCTGCAATCAGAGAGTCATCATCAGAACCCTGGACAGAGCTTCCAGCCTGGACCAGAGGGGTCCAGTGCACAGGGAGCCCAGGACAAGCCTAAGTCTGGAGCCCACTGCTCTTTGTCCTTTATCCATTCAGCCGTAGGGGACATTAGGCACAGCCAGGGGCACAACCTGTGACAGTGGCCTCACTCCTCACCATATCTAGGGAATTCTGCATCCTGCTCTGCACTGGTTCACAGGAGGCAGGCATCTCAATTGCAGGGGTCTCTAGAGGCTGTTGCCAATGAAAGTATCACAAGATCAACTAACTCCAAGGCAGAGCATGGCCTCCTGGGTCTCAGAGCAGATGCCCACGCTCCATGTGCACAGCAAAACCCGGCACCCGGCGCCTTAGGGGCGGCGGCAGCATTCATTGTCTAGCACCCACAGCAAGACATCCATGCTGAAGCCAGGTTGAGTGGCCTTATGTTTCTGAGAGCCCAAGGGCAGCTGCACACACAAAGCCCTAGGCCCAGCTGCTCCATCTGCAGCTGAGGAACAGGCCAGTTTCCCTATCTGGCTTTTGAGTTCTGTGAGACCCTCCAGTATCACTTGTTTGGGACATATCTTTAGGGCCATCAGACCCCATCCCATCTGTGTCACTTCCTCCAAGGCAAGTTCAGGTGAATGTTAAACCCTGCTGCTGTTCGTCACACATGACCCTGTGACTGATGAACCAGACACCAGCCACTGAAGGACTTCAACTTTCTGCAGTGGGGTCCCCTCCAGGCTTCCTTTGCCTGGTGCTCTTACTGGACCGTGTGACATTGTCCTCATCTTGTGCCAGCCCTATACCCTCTGCCCAGTTCTGCACTTTGCCAGGGTCTTGTCTTTTCTGCTTTTGTTCATTTGAGTGTTTGTTTATTTGGTTTTTTTTTTAATTTTAGGTTTATTTATTTATTCATTTTACATCCTGTTTGTCTTAATATAGAACTAAAGGAGAGGTGTGTAGTGGCCAGCACCCTGCCAATAATGTATTCAGACTCACTTGGAGAGGAGAGATGGGAGCTGGAAGGGGAGTTTTAAAGAGTGAATCCCAGGACATGTGGTAAATCTCCTGTGGGATTCCGGGAGGTCTGAGTGCCTCTCACCTTCAGTGAAAAACTATGGACTAGGCAAGCACACGGCCACTTCAGTCACCTCGGTTTCCTTTGCTCAGGTGGTCCAGGGATGCAGGCTCTCCCTGCATGTTCAGCCTATACATCCATCCATACACACTCCAATATGAAGTCATCCACCCAGGCTTCCGTTCTCCA